>APFE031023650.1:496348-649572 GCA_000404065.3 Pinus taeda | reverse complement strand
AAATACTGAAATATGCTTACAAACAGTAATGGAAATAAACCAGCTAGGGTGATGGTAGCTTATCTCTGAGAAGAGATGTGGCAGCTACATGCCTCTGAACTATCTTACAATGAGGCTCGAAAGCTTATTTATTGTTGAGAAATAATGGAAAACCCTAAACATCCAAAAACCTAACCCTAGAAGATGAAACGCCAAACTGTGGGCCCTATTTGGGTAAATTGGTACATCAACTTCCTAGGGTCGTAACTTTGGCATATGATCTCCGTTTGACGTGCACAATATCTCGTTAAAAAGATCTATCCGAGAACTACAACTTTGGGAAGAGCAACATGGATCCATGTTGCTCCCAGTTTTCCCAAAAAACGTCGTTTAGGGCCTCAAAACGGCTCTGGAAGTTCAGGACCTGAAAAACTGCTAAAAATAGTAAGTTGTGCTACAATTAAGGAAACTGAAAATGCTAGGAGAAACAATGGTGGGGGTCCAAGTGGACTTGGCAGGTGGCCACCAATGTCCACTTAGATCACACCAAGGCTCTAGGAAGAACAAAGTTTGTTTATTTCAAGGAGAAGATGGGGATGATTGAGAATCCATTTTAGTAGCAGGAACAGATAGTGTAGTTTTTAAGAAGGAGCTACAGTGCAGTAGTTAGTAGTGACAGTGATATGGGCAACATGATGCAACATATTGAGATGGAGTTGCAGTACAGATGCAGCAGTGGCAGTGTCAATGTCATGGGAAACAATACAGATTGCAGCAGCACAATGGATGAGGGGCAGTAGAACGAGCATTAGCAGTGCAGAGGACCAATGTCGTGGATCAGTGTGATACCTATGCTGGGAAGTATTGTTAGAACACATTCCTCACTAAGAGGGAGTGTTGATTTTTGGGTAGCATCAGATGTGCTCTAGCTCCGAAATTTTGTGAAGGGGCTAGAACACATGAGATCTCCAGGACCCAGAAATCGTTTGGAGAAATTCCACCCGGATTGTATTTTATTAAAATAATTAATATTTTTAATGGGGTTCCTAAGTCTAAACTTAGGAAAATTAAAATATTAATGGGTATTAATGAAAGTATGGTTGAGAAGCATCTAAGAGACGAGGATCAAGTCTAATTTAATCTTAGCCATTGATTAGAGATTAGATCACGACCGTTGATATCTCAACAGGAAAAATATAAATGAAGACTTGAGAGTCATTTGGAGACACACTGGGCAAATACTCAGTAACTCGAGGGAAATCGATTCTCAAGAAGCAAGAGTTCGATTTCAGAGGAAGAGTTGTAGGGTGAAGGAAGAGGAGGGTATCAGCATTAGTCAGAGACTGAGGAAGAGGGGACACAGTGCATTAGAGGGACAACGCAGAGGGACAACTCAAAGAGGCAGCGCAGCGAGGGACGCAGTCCTCACGCAGAGATGACGCAAAGGTGATGCAGTGGAGGCTGGAGGGTCTCTTGTGTGTCAAAATTTCTCCAAAGGGTGGAGGAAAATTATCTCAAGTGTTTTCTCAGAGGTTTCTCTATGTTTTGTAAATCATTCCTTGTAAAGCGATTGTTGCTGAAGAATAATAAATAAATCCTCCTCTGCTGCATCGGTTTACCCACATTGGGTTTTTCCAGGGACTATTGTCCAAAAATAGCTGTGTTGATGTGATTGATTCTTGTGCTTTTATTTCTATGTTCTTTTCTCTATGCTATTATGTGACAACTGCAGTGGAATTTACTTTGATGTTTACTGAAGGGTTTTGTAAATAACTTATTGTGGAAAATAAGTAGGAGAAATAAATCAGTTATTGCGGTAGAATTTCATGTTAGAAATTTTCACAGGTATTAGGGTTTTGTGCGCTAGCAACATCAAATATGAATATCTGCTCATTTGAATTGAAATGAGATAGCCAACGTTGAATTAATGTACAGTCTCAACTTATTTCTCAAGCACTAATATGGATTCCAACAATGCAAATCTATGGTGGCATTATATTAATTTCATGGTTGACGTTAATACATCATGTACTACATTAATATATGTTTGATCTATATCATGTTTGACATTAATATTATGTTTGGTGGGTGAATAATATCATTTATCAACATATCGACCAATGTCCAACATTATATATGTCAACTATTGACCAACATTTACTCCATTATTTATGAATATCGACTATTGGCCAAAATATCAACTATCTACCAATATTATATCAATATCGACCAACATGTACTCCATTATATATGAATATCGATTATCGACCAAAATATCAACTATCTACCAACATTATATCAATATCGACCAACATGTACTCCATTATTGACTAGCGTCCAACATTATATATGTCAAGTATCGACCATGTACTCCATTATATATGAATATCAACTATTGACCATAATATCGACTATCGACCATCATTATATCAATATTGAATATCAACCAACATTATTCATATATAGTATTCATATATATATCGATATGGATTATTCATATGTTGGTATTCAAGATTTGAATGAAGATTGGAGATAAAAATATATACAAGATTTGTGTTCATATATACATAGATATATATATTCCATCAGTCATTTGTATATATATATATTATTGAGGAGATGTTATATGTATGTATATCCATGAACAACATCTTTATTAATTAAGCCAACAAGGGTAAACATGTAATATTATCTATATGCCACATGTGTTAGTGATCATTGTTAAACGCACATGGAATTTGAAGAGACATGAGCCAACAAGGGTAAACATGTAATATTATCTATATGCCACATGTGCTAGTGATCATTGTTAGACGCACATGGAATTTGAAGAGACATGAATGATGTTGGAATTTCTAAGTCTAACCCGTTAGAAACCCTTCGTGCACTTTCTGATTGATTCCTACCTACTTGTTTTGTTAATTAACAAGTTATTTACCATGTAAACACTGGAAATAAATACAAGTACATGCTCAACACATTACAGATCATCAACTGAAGGAAACAAAACAAGCACACAAGTGACACTCTTGTGTCCTCGGAAAAACCCAATGCGGGAAAACCGGTGTAGCTGTCTAAGGGTTTTATCATTATGTAGTTTCTGAATACAATCTGGGTGCCAAAACCAGCTCACTCAATAGAGAATAATCTCGGAAGTAGTACCTCTCCTTTGGAGATAGATGCTCTAGCTAAAACCCCGGATAAACACTCCGACAACTCCTCAGCTCCAATTTGCCCCACGAAAAACCCCAGTGTTAGCCTCTTCTGCCCTTTGTGTCAGCTTTCTCGGCAATTCCGTCTTTTGCCCTTTGCGTCAGCTTTCTCGGCAGTTCCAATAGTTCCCGACAGGTTCGGCTTCTGCACTTTGCGTTAGCTTTCCCGGCAGTTCCGGCTTCTGCCCTCTGTGTCAGCTTTCCCAGCTGCTGCGCTGATCCTTCCAGCACTATCTTTGCCTCTCTGCTTTTGTATTCACTACCCCTCCGTTGCAACTCTGATCACTCTCTTGACTTCCTCAGCAAACCTTGCCCCAGAAAGTCGAAATCTTGATCAACTCGGTGTGTTCTCCAAGTGACCCTCAAGCCTCCTCTTATACTTTTCTTGTTGACAAATCAACGACCAAGATTAAGTCCCTAATCAACGATTAAGGTTAGATCTGGCTTGAACCATGACTTTTGGACCATTCTAACACTGTTTTATATTTTTTTTTCTGGGCAAATTCTAAACTATTTATATTAAGAAAATGAAAAAGATATGTACAAGAGGTCGAAACCTCTGAGAGCGCGTGAACAGCTCTCTAGCAAGTTTTCCAGACCACAAATGGTGTTTACATGCTTTGACACAGTGTCTGTACTCAAAAATACATTTCCAGTCTACTGAATTGGACATGATGACCTGGAATTAACAAAAAGCATGAACAGAAGCTGACAAGACAAAATAGAAGCTGACTAGACAAACCAGAAGCTGACAAGACAGAACCAAGATGCCTGAGAGGAGAGGGAAGCTGGAGAGATGACACACGTCCCGCATCCGAACAGGTGGCACAGGCTGAGCGTAGGTGGTAGAGAACACACGTCCATGAACCAAAAGCAGGCTGAGCGTAGGTGGCATGCAGTATGCTACGTGGGCAGATACCAAAACACCGTAACCAAAAGAGCAAGGCCGAATTGACCACAGGTGGTCATCGAAACAGAACCAAAACACCAAAAAACACAGGAGAGGAACCTTACTCCTTCCCCGCTTCGGCAACCACCTTGTCTTCATTTTCCTTCTGCTTGGCAGCTTGCTGCTCGGCTTCCCATTCCGCTTCCTCTCTTGCAGGATCAGGCACAAATTCAATTTCCATGCCGCACGGAATATCCTCCAATCTCAGAAAGCCTGGAGGGAGAATGGGATACAGCGGACCACCAAAGAAACGCTCAGGCTGCTTGTTTTCCTCAGGTGTCTTCTTATCAGCCGAACTGGTGATTTCCATATCAATAAGGCTACAGATTTCCTTAAGGGCTTCATTCTGCGCTTTGGACTGAAAGCCTGTACTATCCTCTTCAAGCTTGCTTTGAGAGGATGGTTGGTAGGAGCTTTCCTTCTGGTTGCCACTCTGAGAGGAGTTGTTGGAGCTTAGCTCCTGCTCCTCAGAACTACCCTTACCCTGACCCTCTGCGTCGTCTTCCTCCGTAAACACCACGGTGATTAAGGTTGAAACAATAGGCCTGTTGGTGCGACGAATGTATCTGAACGTCACTATCTGCACCGAATTATCGGTATCTGAGTCGGAATCGGCATAGCCAGGGGTGCTCGGCGAAGCATAAGCCAACGGGGGGGACCCGTCGAGGGCTATGAACGCCCCTGCCACCAGGTTTCCTGCCCCGACGCGGCGAGGCATGACCACGAAGAGGCATTCTGAGCCGGCCAAAATGAAACAGGGTTTTCTTGACACGGCTTTCAGTGAGAAGATAAGACAGAGGGGACCAAATCTCACTCTGTTCCTTGCCTCTGAAGCGAATCTGCTTCACACTAACACCCCCCTTCTCTGCCCACAAACCCACATTCTCTTGCAGAGAAGAGCCCAGAATCTTTGCCTGTTCAGACAGGCTTATCAAACTAAAATCTCTGTTTCCAAACATTCTGGCAGCTTCTACCTTAATTCCTTGGTAGCTCGGGCTGTAGGAATGGCAATGAATGCCATTAAATGTGCGTTTAATGATCTTCATTAATCGCAGGTCCCTTCATCCCGAAGACGCCGCGTGACTGTCACATGGCTGGCATCAAACAACGTGTCACCCGCATCCGGGTTAACACTGTTTTATATTAATTCACATTAATATTTTATTTTCCCTAAGTTTAAACATAGGGACTCCATTAAAAATATTAATTAATTTAATATCTCCCAAACTGTTTAGAATCTGCCCAAACCCTTTCTAGGTATTGGAGATTTTATGTGCCTCAGCCTCTCTACCAAATTTCGTGGCTACAGCACATTTGATGCTACCCCAAATCAACACTCCCTTTTAGCGAGGACTGTGCTCTAGCAATACTCCTCACTGAGTATTACTCTGATCATCTGGCATTGGTTCGTGATGCTAGGCCAGTTGCCCATCATTTGCACTGCTGTATCTCGTACTGCCACCCATGGCTCTGCCATTGCCACTGCTGCATCTGTACGACAACTCCCTTTGCATTCGTGCTGCTGCCCATGGCCTTGCCACTGCCATTGCTGCGTCTGCACTGCATCCCCTCTTATCATGCTGGCCATAGCATCGCCACTGCTAATTGCTGCACTGCAACTCAGTTACTGAGAAGTAAGTAACTGATTTCCCAACTCTGACATCTTTATCAGGCTAGAGACACTCCTGATGCTGAAGCTCCCTCTGTCACTCAAGTGCTCCCTCTCTGACCTCTGCGCTGCTACAACAACTCACTGCATCTTGCACCGTTGCAAACCTTTCTGTGCCATCCTACACTAGTGCAACACTCCCGTGCCTCTCGCACTATTGCAGCCTGCTAGCCTTGCGCTGTCCTGGGAATCCTGCACTGTCGCTCCATCCTCATTCATCTCTACCAACATCTTCCAGTACTGCTACTCCTCATTGGAGCTCCTGTAGCAAAGGTATAATCCAAGAGGTTGGGTACCTCAAGGATCTTGCCCCTCATCGCCTGTAGTCCGCCTGACTACAGCTCGATGTCTCGCCATTTCTTCTCAAGTGGAACATGAGTATTCATGGCACAATCATCATCCCTCAAGGCGAAGGCCTTGATACGATGTTTATCTAGAATGGACAAGATCCTGGCCTTCTAGACCACAAAGTTGGATGCTCCGTCCAGCCTATCCTGATCCCTCATCCCATTCATGGCCATCTCTCTACTCTTCTTTGTTGACTCCTTCGAGTCTCTCTACTTCCTGCCTAGAAGTTCTTGGTTCGACTCCTGCTGAGTCTCTCTACTTCCCATCTGGAAGTTCTCTGTTCGACTGCTCCGAGTCTCTCTACTTCCCATCTGGAATTTCTCTTCTGGACTCCCTCTGAGTCCCGATTTCCCTCCTGGAAATCCTTCTGCCAATCGTCAAGTCGCCCCTATTCGATCGTCTGTGCAACTACACCACTGATCTGGATTCCTTGGCTAGAAATCCGCCTCAACAGCAACTCCCTCCCCTTGGTCTTTCCCTGTTAGGTATTGCTCTGATTACGGTGCCCCACCAGATTCACTCTACAACTTACCCACAACCTCCTATACCCCAACAACTGAAGAATTGAGCCACTTGGCTGTGTGCAATCCCGACACCGGCAAATCAGCGCCCCCAACCAATTGCGACAGCCCTCCTGGCCTCTGCGTGGCTCTATGTGAGCCTGATTTTTGCCTCCCTTAGCCTCTGGACTATCTTTCTTTGGCCCAGAATGATGACGTAGTCCCTCTGCGTCACTCCTTCCTCTGTCACCTTCTGCAAGGATCAACTCTGTCACTAGAGACAGCTGATTTCTGCTACTGCTTCTCTGCTCGGCTAATGTCCTCAGTTCTCCTGTGATCTGCAACCACCCTCTAATACCATGTTGGAATTTCTAACCCGTTAGAAACCCTTCATGTACTTTTTGATTTATTCCTACCTACTTGTTCTGTTAATTAACAAGTTATTTACCATGTAAATATTGGAAATAAATACAAGTACATGCTCAGCACATTACAGATCATCAACTAAAGGAAACAAAACAAGCACACAAGTGGCACTGTTGTTTTTGGACCAATGTCTCCGGAAAAACCTAATGCGAGAAAACCAGTGCAACTATCTAAGGGTTTTATTATTATGAAGTTTTTGAATAAAATCTGGGTGCCAAAACCAGCTCACCCAACAGAGAATAATCTCGGTAGTAGTACCTCTCCTTCGGAGATAGATGCTCCTTCTGAAACCTCAGATAAACACTCCGGCAGCTCCTCAGCTCCAATCTACCCCATGAAAAACCCCAGCGTCAGCCTCTAGGGACTGCATTAGCCTCTTTTGCCCTCTGCATCAGCTTTCCCGGCAGTTCTGGCAGTTCCTAGCAGTTTCGGCTTCTGCCCTCTGCGTCAGCTTTCCCCGCTGTTCCGGCAATTCCCGGCAGTTCCGGTTGTTCCCGACAATTCCGTTTTCTGCCCTCTGTGTCAGCTTTCCCCATTGTTACGGTAGTCCCCGACAGTTCTAATTGTTCCCAATAGTTCCGGCTTCTACCCTCTGCGTCGGCTTTCTCGGCTGTTCCGACAGTTCCCGATAGCTTAGTTGTTCTCGGCAGTTCCGGCTTCTGCCCTCTACGTCAACTCTCTCGACTGTTCCTGCAGTTCTCGACAGTTCTGACTGTTCCCGGTAGTTCTGGCTTCTTCCCTCTGTGTCGGCTTTCTCGGCGGTTACGACAGTTCCCAATAGTTCGGTTGTTCTCGGCAGTTCCGGCTTTTGCCCTCTGCGTCCGCTTTCCCGGCAGTTCTGGTAGTTCCAACTTCTGCCCTTTGCGTTAGCTTTCTCGGCTATTCCGGCAGTTCCGATTGTTCCCGGCAGTTCCGGCTTTTGCCCTTTGCATCAGTTCTCCCGGCTGCTACGCTGATCCTCCCAACACTATCTCTGCCTCTCTGCTTCTATATTCACTGCCCCTCCGCTGCAACTCTGATCACTCTCTCGACTTCCTCAGCGAACCCTGCCCCAGAAAGTCGAAATCTTTGATCAACTTGGTGTGTTCTCCAAGTGACCCTCAAGCCTCCTCTTATACTTTTCTCATTGACAAATCAACAACCGAGATTAAGTCCCTAATCAATGACTAAGATTAGATCTGGCTTGATCCATGACTTTTGGACCATTCTAACACAGTTTTATATTAATTCACATTAATATTTTATTTTCGCTAAGTTTAGATTTAGGGACTCCATTAAAAATATTAATTATTTTAATATCTCCCAAACTATTTAGAATCTGCCCAAACCCTTTGTGGGTATTGGAGATCTTATGTGCCTTAGCCCGTCCACCAAATTTCGTGGCTAGAGCACATCTGATGCTACCCCAAATCAACAAATGATAGAATAGCTAATTGCCTTTACTATTTTTTTTTCTAAGTAAAAGTAATCTAATAATATGTACAGAAAGATACAAAGAGGACAAGGCCTCGACCAAGGTATCGTAGAGTATCAACAAAATCTGGACTGCCCCAACATTGGGGAATCCAGTCCAGTGAGAGTAGAAACCTCAAAAATGGTATCACTTCTCAAGTCCAGACCCCACAAAAGAAACTGTAAGATGGTTCCTTGACGATTAGTCCATATAGGAAACCAGAACCCAAGCAACACTAGCAAAAAACAAAAAGACCAGATAATGAACACCTGGGCAACCATAGCTAGCCTCGAACTATCATCAAGCAGCCCCTGCCTATTCTTCGTCCCCTGGTTTCTGCGCCTTGGTTTCCCCCAATGCGATATTGCGATGTGATCTGATCTGATCGCATATCGCTATAAGTAAAGGACTTGCCCTTTGGTCTCCCCATGCTGCGATCCGCCGTTGGGTTTGCATCATCGCATCGCACATATGAAGGTGTAAAGGCTCCGCCCCTTGGTTTTTGCCGATGCGATATTGCGATGCGATTTGATCGCAATCGCATATCACTATATGTAAAGGCCTTGCCCTTTGGTCTCCCCATTCTGTGATCCGCCGTCGGGTCCGCGTCATTGCATCGCACATATGAAGGTGTGAAGACTCCGCCCCTTGGTTTCTGTCGATGCGATATTGCGATGCGATCTGATCGCAATCGCATATCGCTATATGTTAAGGCCTTGCCCTTTGGTCTCCCCATTCTCCGATCTGCCGATATTGCGATGCGATCTGATCGCAATCGCATATTGCTGTTAATTACCACCTGCATCCGGGGGTTGAGCTTCCTTGTGCACTAAGTCAGTGCAAATTTGCAGTTGATTGTGATCATCGATGATGTTGAGAGGGCCGTAATGTAGGATTTGGTCCTGATCAACTCCTATGTTTGCTAGGAGATCAACAATTTTGTTACTGTCCCTTTTAACATGCATAAAAGTTATTGCTCTCCTATTTCTTATCCATGTTTCTAAAGTTTCAAGCCTTGACAATAATCTCCAGCTGTGGGCAACTCGCAAAGCCACATTTCCTTGTTCGATTAGTGTGGCCATGTTGAGAAGGATTTGAGTGTCTCCTTCTATAAGTATGGGATAAAAATTGTGTTGATAAGCTAGCTGCATACCTTGCCATAGTCCTTCCAGTTTCGCCGAGTTGTTCGTGTCCCATCCTATGGATCCAAAGTACAGTAGTAGGGGTTGGCCTTCATGATTCCTGAATATGCCTCCGAATCCTGCTTTGCCTGGGTTGCCCTTGGAAGCACCATCAAAATTAAGCTTGATCACTTTCTTTGGGAGGTGAATCCAATGCGAGGGCGGCCTAGTTGCATTATGAGGTCTATTGGAGTTCAATTGAGCTTGCGGGAGCTGTATATTCCAATTATCCCATATGCTTAGTTCTTGTGGCTGTGTCGGAAAGTCTTAAGTCGTCCATTGATGTAAAGCCAGGTTTCTTTGATATTCTGACATAGGTTATTCCATATGATTTCTATGGAGGTTTTTTGATTTTTGAAAATTCATTTATTTATTTCCTTCCAGATTGTCCAAAGTAGGAGACCTGGCAAGATGGTCCACAACTTGTTGAGAATTTTGCTATTGTATGGCTTTGGAGTCCAATTGCTAATGGTGCTTCGAATATCCCCAAGAAGTCTGCAGGGTCTCTGGCATCTGAAAGTGAGCTTTTCCCAGAGCTGGTTGGCCATGTGGCAGGAATCCATGAGGTGCTGAATGGTTTCTTCATTGTTCTGACAATTGGGGCAGTAAGAAGGACCATGAAATCCTCGTTTGATTAAGTTGTCCCATGTGAGAATTCTCCCATGATACAACAACTAGATGAAAGTGGAGACTTTGGGCCAGATCCCAGTTGTCCATATCCGATTCCAGGTAGGATCAATTGGATCCTGAGAGTGAGACATTATCTGGTAAGCTTCTTTGGTGGTATATGTTCCTCTCGGTGTGTGACCCCATCTTAGAACATCGCTACTTGTATTAACTTTAATTTTCTTGTTGGTAAGCTCTTTGTGTATCTCCACGCTGTAAGCTTCCGCTTCTTGTTGTACTATTTGCTCCACCGGTTTCCATTGCCTGAATCCCTATGTATTGCTAGGATTCCAGTAATGTGCTACAGTGTTCTCCTGATTAGTGTCATTTCTATTATGATTTGTGCCTGGTATAAGTACTGCAATTTTGGGTCGCTGTTGCCAGGAATCCGTCCAAAAACGTGCTGCTCTCCCATCCCTTATCTCCCAGAAGCTATGCTGATGGATGATGTCTTTGAGTTGCTTGGCCACGTTCCAAATTAAAGATCCTTTGGGCATGGTAGTTATCCTTATTAGTTCTTGTTGCGGTCGGTTGTTGGCATACTTTGCTGTCCATAATTGCGCCCATGGCTTCTGTGGACCAAAGACCCATTGCCACCATATTCTGGCTCCCATCAAGATGTTGCTATGTTGTGGATCGTGCAAGCCGAGACCCCCCTGCTTTTAGGCTTGCAAACCTTTTCCCATTTGACCAAGGCCCATTTTTTGTTTTGTCCTGTAGAACCCCATAAGAAGTTGCGTTGCAGATTCCTAATTCTCTTTAGTACCCATTTTGGAGCAGCAAGTACAAAGAACAAATAGAGGGGCATGGATTGTAGAACTGCTTTAATCAAGACTAATTTGCTTGCCATGTTGAGAGTCCTATGAGTCCAAGACTGGAGCCGACTGTCCATTTTCTCCAAGAGTTGATGCCAGGAAACATGCTTTAAGGCGGAATCTATGAGTGGTGCTCCTAAATACTGAGAAGGAAGCTTGGCTTGAGGAAAGCCCATGATTCGAGCAATGATTCTTTGGGTGGTATTAGGGGTGTTGAAGAAAAAAATGTGAGATTTGGTGGTATTGATGATTGTGCCGGAAGCAGCTGAGAATGTGTCTAGAAGTACTTTGAAGGTTTTGGCTTCATTAACAGAGGGGTGACCAAAGAGCATATTGTCATCAACGAATTGTTGATGTGTAATAGCGGTGGAGCCATGGACAGAGAGACCTCTAAGATCATGAGAATAAGCAGAGTGCTTTATGAGACAGCCAAGACCCTCAGCCATAATGATATAAGAAATGGGGACAGGGGGTCCCCTTGACGAATTCCCCTTGACGGGTGATACAGTTTAGAGGGGATGCCATTAACAAGGACAGAGCATAGCGGAGAGGAAACGAGGGTCATTATCCACCTTACCCAAGTTGGGCTGAATCCGAAGGTTGTTAGCACGCTCTTTATGTAAGTCTAGCTGAGCTTGTCAAAGGCTCTGGAAAGGTCAATTTTCAGCAGCATTCCAATCTGTTTGCTCTTTTTGACAGAGTGGATGGTTTCATGAGTGAGAATAATGCCATCCAGAATTTGGCGACCTTCGACATACCCAGATTGCTTTGGGGAGATGAGAAGAGGGAGGAACGATTTGCGGTGATTGGCTATGACTTTCGAGATAATCTTATAGATTACATTGCGAAGGGCAATAGGCCTGAACTTCTCCGGAGTGCTTGGTTGAGCAACTTTAGGAATAAGGGCGATGAAGGTTGCATTGAGTGAAGGGAGTAACTAGTGCATGACTCTAGATTCTTCTACCACATTCTAGACATCTACTTTGATTAAATCCCAAAAGTGGTGGTAAAAGTTGGACGTGAAGCCGTCAGGACCCGACGCTTTCCCAGCCTTCAGTTGTTTTGAAGCTTCTTCGACCTCCAAGATGGTGACTGGTCTTAACAGAAGTTGATTATGCTCCTCCGTGATGAGTTTAGGAATATGCTTGAGTATCTCATTGATTGCTTGCTTTCTATCTGTGTACTGCTCTTGATGAACAGTTTTGAAGTGATTTGTGAGCTCTTCCTCTATATCTTCCTGTTTCTCCGTTTTGTCGCCCTGTGAATTCTGAATGTGAGAGATTGTGTTATTCATTCTTCTTTGTATGGTTGTATGGTGAAAAAACTTGGTATTTCGTTCCCCTTCTTTCAACCATCTGATTCTGGACTTCTGTCTCCATAGAATTTCCTCTTGTTTGCCTCTTTCATCTAGTTGTGTTATCAGTATTTGTTCTTGTCTGGCATACTCCTCTGTTCTGCCTTCTAGGATGATCTTTTGCTGTAGCTCTGCCATGCTCTGCTCAAGCGCTTTCTTCTCCTGAAAAATGTTGCCAAAGATTGTATAGTTCCATATTTTGATTTGTTTTTTAATATGCTTCAATCTTTGTTGCAATTAGTACATGAGAGAGCCTCCATTGGGTATGAAACTTTCCCACGCTGTTTTGACTACTGTATTAAATTCAGGGTGGGTGAGCCAAAAAGCTTCAAACTTGAAGGGTTTTCTTTTTGAGTTTCCTGGATTTTTCCATTGCAAAGAGATTGGCCAATGATCCGATCCAGCTAGGGGTAGGATTGAAGCACATATGTCGCCACCAAGATGGACGAAGTTTTCTGAGATTAGAAATCTGTCCAACCTGGATGTGATTTGCTGAGTACCAGATCTCTTGTTGTTCCAGGTAAAGATGCCGTTGTCAAAAGGTAAATCTGTTAGTCTATTTTGTTGAATATAGACTTTGAAGTCATTGCTTTCTTTTTCCAGTTTTCTTCTACCCCCCAATTTTTCCTCTAGCCGTGTGATCATATTGAAGTCGCCACCTGTTAACTGGAGTGGATGAGTTCTTGTAGCATTGAGAATTTCCAATGTTTCTAATAGCTTAAATTTTTGTGTACTTTCCTGTGGAAAGTAAACATTGGTTAAATGCCCATGTATGTTGGTGCCAATCAGGTGGAACATTGCATGTATGAAGTGATGCGAGGCATAGAATTTTGTTAAGGAGACCTGCTGAGTGTTCCAAGCTATGGCTAACCCTCTCGAGGCACCTGTTGCATCAACTGTAACTATTTGACATCCTGCCCAGGCTTTGGATAGTACTGGAGCTACATTTTGTTTCTTGCATAAATATAATGTATGGTTGTTCTTTCTGAATCATGTTCTTCATCATTCTGTACTTCCCGGGATCATTAAGTCCTCTTACATTCCATGAGATTAGCTTCATGGTTGATTGGTAGGTAGGGACCGATAATATTTGGTTAACTTAGAGCATCTACCCGATTCCACGAGCATTTCCCCAATTAAAATGGTGCGTTGTAAGTCTGTCTTCCTGCCTCTCTTCTCTCCCTCTTTGATGATATGTTTTCCATCCCATCGGCCTCCTTGTTGTATGCCCAGAGTGTTACGCTAATGCATTCGTGTGATCACTACTTCCAGATTCTCCAATTGTCTTTTCGATATTGTGTCGAACTCCTTCCTTTTGCAAGCTTGCTCAAGACTGAAAATGTCTATTTCCCCGAGATCAAAGCTTTCTGGTTCTTCTTCCATTGAGCTTTATTGATTGCCTTCTTCCTGTTGAGTGAGAGACTGAGTAGGTTCTGCCTGAGTATCATCAATTTCCATTTTCTTTTCTGACCATAGTACTTTGTGCTGAACAGGGTTGGTGTTGTTTTGCAGATCTGAAGCAGGCTTTTCAGAGGAGATGATATTCGAAGGATCATTGGTTTGGAGTGGGTAGGAATGGTAGATGAATGATTGTGTGGATTTGTGCTTCTCTTTGTTGACTTGGGCGTATCTGAATCACGCTGTTCCAGATTTGTCAAGATATCAAAGCTGTTGCTAGATGACGGCAAATCAGAGGCTAGTACAGCAGTTTTGGGTGCTGAGGGGGGTTTTTTAGTATGCTTTTTCCGACTAGCTACCTTGGTGAATCCATCGGAGTCAGATTTGTTTTCAGTTTCTATGTTTCTAGGCGGCATGTTTAAGGGACAGTCACGAAAGAGGTGACCGTGAGCATGGCATCTCCTACAACGGAAGGGTACATGTTCATAATCAAGGGGCTGAATCCATTCAAAGCCATCGTGCAGTAGACTTACCGTGTCCGGTAGCGCGTGGCCCAACTTCATGTAGACGCAGATCCGTGCATATGAAGTGTATCTTCGAAGCTTGGTTTCCTCCGTAGCCTTAATGAACTCGCCTAAGCCATTGCCGATGGCTTTGAGAGAATCCTCTTCCCAGTATTCTAGTGGAAGCGAGTACATGTGGATCCAGACTGGCGCCCAACTGAAGTCTTCTTTGTCAGGGTTAAATCTTTCTACCCAGTCTCGTAGATAAAGGCCTACTGCGTTGAAGAAGTAGGGTCCTCCATCCAGTACCCTATTTCTATCTTCAAGGCAGTTGAAAATGGCTGTGAAGAAGCCTTTAGGGCCCAGATGTAGAGTTACATGACCTTTGGGCTTCCACTTCGAAATTATCTAGCCTTGCAGGGCTTTTTCAGTTGGCCAGAAACCTATAAATTTGCCGATCAATGCGTGATCTTTCATATATTGTATTTGCGCATTGATTCTATGGCTAGGCAGCTCAATCTTTGGCCTTTCTGTAGCAATGGATTTGCATGTTGGCGATGAGGCTTTCTTCGTTTGACCTAATGTTGCTTGTCTGTCCTCTATCTCTTGTACCAAATTTTCTTGTTCATTCTTTTGCGTTTGCTGCGCAGGCCGTGCCGCAGACTTCTCTAGATTCTTTGTTCCGCCCTCTGTTGGGTTTTCCGTAGTGTTATTTTTGGGGAGAGGCGCTGATGCCTCCCCCATTGGACTGTTCATTATTCCTTGCGCTCAGAACTATAATGCCAGTCCTGACAATGTTTTTGTCTAAGCTTGGAAGACTACAGGTTTACGCTGTGCACTGTCGGTGGTTATGACAGGA
This sequence comes from Pinus taeda, assembly GCA_000404065.3. Taxonomy (NCBI): domain Eukaryota; kingdom Viridiplantae; phylum Streptophyta; class Pinopsida; order Pinales; family Pinaceae; genus Pinus; species Pinus taeda. The sequence goes on along the minus strand of APFE031023650.1, from coordinate 634,260 downwards.
ATCGTAGTTCCTTCGGCAAGGTTCCTGTTCAAAGCCTCATTCGTTTACATACATAATTGCCTTTACTATTAACATAGATGTATATTTATAATACATTCTTGTGACTGTTGGATTCATCTTCCAACGTCTCTTGGGCTCCTTTGACCATTCAACTCCCACACCTTAACCCTTGGCGGATTAGGTGTCCAACATTCCCCCCCTTAATTCGAAGGGGTATGTATGAGTCCAAGAAGAGAGCTGTAATACAAACTGTGCAAAAAATGCATGGCAGCACTAGGCTGAATATGCTCTCTGAAATGTTGGCATGAGGGGGTGGTTTAAGGATTACCACCAACACTCGAACGCATAGTGCAGTTCTCAGAACTCTTCGAAGTCTAGCACGAAGCTGAAGTCTTCTGCTAGAGGAAGTGCTCGTAATGCTTTGAAGAGGGAGACCTTCAACCTAGAAAAGGGAGGTCTGCAACCGACGGTGATTTAAGGATGACCAACAACTCTAGAAAGCTTAATGCAATTCTTGGAACTCTTCTGGAAGTTGAAGTCTTCTGCTAGAGGAAGTGTCCCCAATTTTTTGAAGAGGGAGAAGGTCAACCTCAAAAGGGAGGTCTCAACCCTGCATAGATGGTTTGAGGCTAACCACCAACCAAAGGCATGCTCAAGGGCATGTCTATCTCTGGCTACAACTCTGAATCTGGTATGGCTGGTTGTGGCTCAGGCTTGTTTGATGTGGCTTTGAAGCTTGTAGGTGACCATCACTTCCCCCCCTGCCAGATACAAGGTGAGAAGATGGAGAAAACTCAACTGCAAGACTTTTCAATACTCTAGAAGAAATTCTGACATATGACTGAAATATCTTCTTGTCTGTTGAAGTCCATTGCCAAGAAGCGATCCATCCAAGATGAATCTTTGTTCTTGCAGGAGGCTTGTTTTTGAAGCATCTATGTGAAGAATGAGTACGCTGACCACAATGCTTGCACGGATAAAGATCAAAACAATGATCTTTCAAATGGCCAACTTGGTCATAGTGTTGGCATTTAACAACTTTTGGTTATGAATGTGGAGGAGCAAAATCTGGAATAGGTGAAGGTGAACCGCCATGAAGAAACCCAACACTTTGAAATTGAATGGGCTTGGAATAGTCTGGAATATGAAAGGATGCCTCCTTATCATATCCAAGACCTGTAATGTGCTTGTTATGGACAAGCTCTTCCCAAGCTCTGATGATTTGCTTGGGAAGTGCAGGCTGAATTTTTGCTGCTTCATTGGGCACTGGATTTGAATCAACTTGCTTCTTATGGGAGTCTATTTAAATGTTTTGAACAGAAACAGGTTCAAAATGATGACTCCACTGTTGCAATTCTTCTTGCTGAAGCTGAGATTCTAGCTGCAAAAATTCAATCTTATCCTGTGCATTTTGCAGAGGGCTTTGAATATCTGTGAGAGTGTCTTTGCTGACTTTCGTGGTACCAGACTCAGTAGTGAAGACTATGAGTGTATCTAGAACCTTTAATAACTCAGTAATTCCAGCCATTTAGTTAACAACTCACATTCAACAAATGGGAAAAATGTTAAGAAACCAAACGTACAGTGTTGTTGGAAATCCGCATCAGAACAATACGCCAATCAACAATAGTTTCCAACCACCAATTGTTGCACTACAAAATGATAATGCTTAGAGAAATAAAACAGGAAAGTGGTGACAAATCTTCTAAGGACTGTTCTTCAATAATAGACTCAAGCTACAAAAGGGCTTATTAGATTGATTGTTTTAATAGGAAATACTATCTCCAAAAATATGAGTGTCCTTCACCTATGAGCAACTGGACTATGAATATGATGTTGAGGACAACTTTAACATGCCCTTATACCAAGGATTGCTAGGGCCTTTTCTCCACTCAAATAACCTTTCCCTCTAAGTTTAGTTGACACTGCAACTCTTATGTGTGTTGGCAGCTCCATTGTTTGACCCAGCTTAATGATATCAGAACCATGAGGTGTCCCTGTTTAAGTATTATATGACGCAACAAATTTTGACATGAACTAAGTCATACCAATATTATAATGGATTCAACCAAGAGCGATTCCAAGCTTACGAGCAGGTGTCATTGCATTGGAAAAGAAAACTCACAATACACAGTATGGAAACTGTGTAGAGGATCTTCAGCGACAGGTCCAAAAAAATACATAACCATTCAAGATTCTAGATCATATGCTGCTCATCAAAAAACGAACACCAGAGCTGACCATGCTGCTCCAAATCTCATATGTGCAGTGGAGAATTCTGTGAAGCATCTTGAACCATTTGACACGACTCTGGTAGAGTACACAAGTTGTGCTGACACACATCAACAATACCTGGTCACTACGTGCTGTATTGGGAACTTGGTTTCAACAACTACAGCAAAGAAGTTGTAGTCTCAATTCCCGCATCTGTGTTTGAAGATCGCTGTTTGGCTATGGAATAATCGCTGAATTATGTGTATTGCCAGGGTAGAGTGGCAAAATCCATTGAACAGGGAATTGATGGATTATACTCTCAGTCGAGAGGCATCCATCAATCGATACAAAGTGCCCCGATGCATGAAGTGTAGTCTAGTTGTGGCTAGTGTTGTATTTCTGATTACTTCAAACCCAAAATCACAGGTGTTGTTTTAGACGAACTTGAGTTGAAGGAGGCTTCTTTGAGGGGAAGGCGATTGGCAGGGACAACTCTACCTATGCTCGAAAGCTACTGTGGATTTGTCCTGGAAAAGAAGAATTCCAAAAGGGAAACAATTTCTACTAAAGGCTTAACCTCAAGAAAAGTGGGGTTGGATACTTGGAATGCAACTGCATCTTTTCAGAATATAACTTACTGGAATCATGACACCATCCCATCGGAAAGTGACACATTTAATTGTTGTTTCCACTGGTTTGCGGTTGCAAATGCTATTCACAAATCTATTACCGCCGCTGAGGTTGCTTCTGAGACTTGTGAAAATGGAACAAAAAATGTAGGCGCTGCATGCAGGCAAAAGAGGAAATCCAATAAAAGATGCTGATATTGATGAATGTGCTTTGCAATTTCAAAACACTTTTTGTCAGCCGACTCACCTCTTCGAAGGGATCAAAAACCATTTTGATTACTTAGTTGTATTTTTAAGGCCCAATTTTTACTGTGCGTAGGAGCCACCATTCAACCAACATTGAAAATATGGACAAACACAACTGGGAATTGGTGTATTAACTAACCTGCGTTAATGTCAGACATTCAATAAAACTAACACGTAGGACAGAGAGCTTTAATTTAGCTTCAAAGAAATTCAGTGGTTCAGGTCAGTGAAACAATGCGCAGTAAAAAATAGGCAAGCACACAACAATGGCAGTTCTGACACGCAGGAAGGCAGAACTGACATTTAGAGAGTCCAAAAAAAAGTGGCTCAAATTAGAGCAAGGAAAGAATTTTCTTGCAGCTTTGATACCATGTTAAACGCATATGGAATCTGAAGAGACATGAATGATAGAACAGTTAATTGCCTTTACTATTAACATAGATGTATATTTATAATACATTCTTGTTGGATTCATCTTCTAATGTCTCTTGGACTCCTTTGACTGTTCAACTCCCACACCTTAACCCTTGGTGGATTAGGTGTCCAACAATCATTGGTGCGGACTAATCTTAGGACGTATGTGCTTGCTAGACACTCTCTTTCAGCTAGAAGCAACGCTAGAAAGAATGGGTTTTGAACCAGTTGTCTCATATATAGAAAAACCATATACATATTGGAGCAACATTCATACTTGTAGGTTTGTTACCTATTGCATGCAGAGTTATGGAATTTTTTTTTGGCGTGGACTTCAGAGACTGATTGGTCACGACCACTCTTTGCCATTGATGTCAAAGGGGGAGGTAAGTAGACGCAGATGGAGGCAAAAAAAGAGATGGAATAGTTGTGTTGTCATCAATGCCAAAGGGGGAGAATGTTGGTTATGTTGACGTTGATGTCAAATGGTCATGTTAAGGAAACTTGATATCATTAAGTTGGTTGATTAGTGTTGATGTCATTGTTGCAAGATTGCTTGGAATGCAAAGGCTGAAATTGATGTGAAGTGCAAAGGCTAAAACATTGTTAAGTATGTTGATTGAATTGGAAAATGGCTCATTACATAGCTGTTTGGAAAATGTATACTTTTATTAATCATTAACAAGTAATTGGTACAAATCTGGAAAATGTAACCAATACAACCTAAGAAGTTTCAAGATTTGTCTTATACAATCATTGTCGCTGGTCCATTTTATTGCAACTTTATTTCATATTACAAAATTCTGATTTTCAACATTGAAAATGAAGAGACAGATTGTGAACAGTCTTGGAAGACCAAGAGACAACTTCTCATTTCATATTCTTGTAGAGAATACAAACAGTTAACAAGCCATGCTTATAAAATATACATTGTTGAATGGAAAGAGAACTTTTGATGTTAAGCAGTTTGTATGAGAGTAGCATAAGAGGAACAAAATTGAAGAGGAGAAGCTAAGACGATGTGCAGTAGACTTGACAGCAGAAATTCATATCAGGTAACCATAACTCTTGACTTGGTATTGTGATTAAAAGATTGCAGTCTCTTTTCAAGTTGTAGCTTGATAAAGAACAGGTTGTAGCCTGTTGAGGTAGGAGCCTCCTGTGGGTTGTAGCCTGCAGAAATTTGTGGGAGTTGGAGCTTCCTTTGAGGTAGGAGCCTCTTGTAGGTTGGAGCCTGCAAAAAATTGATGTAATGAGGAAGTAGGATCTTGCCTTCACATCACTTTCAACCAAAAATTCATGGTTTTCTCCCTTATGGGTTTCCATTTATATCTGGTTGCCTCCATGTGTTGTTTCTTGAATATTATGTGAATGCTTTTGAATTTTGAATAAGTATATTTGCAAATGTCTCTCTCTGGTAACTGCAAAAGGAAACAATAAATAATTGAGTATATACATAAATCATGAGCTGCATAAAAAGAAAGTTAAGTTGAACAAAAATTAAGTTTAAAATTAGTGATTCACCCCCCCAGTAATTTCCAAACATAAATATCAAAGACAACAACAAAAGAGGACATGGGAGAAAGAACTTTAGATAAAGGGGGGCTAGACGAAATCAGACAGAAAGATTAGATCTGCATTGTGTCCATTGTGGAAGAAATGGACATGAAGCGAAAATATGCAGAATTCCATGGGAGAAGATCAAAGAACAAGAAGAAAAAGACAAAGACAAAACTTTAGAACCAGCAAAAGTCAATGCACCAAAATATGCTCGCTATGTTGTTGCTCACTGTAATATTGGTTTGCATGAGGATGTGTTTAACATTGCATCTGCTTCTTGGAGAGACACATGGATGCTTGACATAGGTGCCAGCTGCCACATGATGTTTCAGAGAGAAGCTTTCAAACAATTTGATGAGAACACAGATGGTGTAGTATATTTTGCTAACAGGTCCAGTCTCAAGCCTTAAGGGATTGGAACAATTAGATTGACGCTGACCAAACTTTTAGATTATGTCCTACATGATGTTCTCTATCTTCCTCAGTTACGAAGGAACCTACTATCCCTTGTGCATGTATGTCAACAAGGTCATTCCATCCACACTTTTGATGGAAAAGTTGAGATAAGGAGATCTTTCGACAATAAGGTCGTGATGAATAGAGAGGAAGAAGACAGGTTGTTGAAGCTAAAGGGGACACCTGCATCTTCTGCACGACATTCAGGCCACCTCGCTTAGTAGAATGAAGGTACAATGTCTTCAACTTTTCTATGGCATGCTAGTTTTGGACATATTAATTATGATAGTCTTCGTTTGATGAAGAAGAATGGTGTTTCTGGTCTTCCAACTTGTTGTCGCTCAGATTGTACAGGCACTGCGACAATGACTCAGGTCGAGGGTTGTCACTTTAATCCCCAACCTCTCCGTTCTAGCTGTCTCCCAACAACATGTTGATTTTTGGGTAGCATCAGATGTGCTCTAACCATGAAATTTGGTGGAAAGGCTAAGGCACATGAGATCTCCAAGACCCAGAAATCGTTTGGAGAAATTCCACCAGATAAAGAGTTATTAAAATAGTTAATATTTTTAATGAGTTCCTAAGTCTAAGCTTAGGAAAATAAAAATATTAATGTGTATTAATAAAATATGGGTGAGAAAGTTCTAAGAGACATGGATCAATCCAGTTCTAATCTTAGTCGTTGATTAGGGACTTAATCTCGGCTGTTGATTCGTCAACAGGAGGCTTGAGGGTTAGTTGGAGACACACCACGTGATAAAAAAATTCGATTTTCTGGGGCGAGGTTTGCTGAGGAAATCGAGTTAGTGATCAGAGTTTCAGTGAGGGGCAGTTCAGCAAGGGATTTTCATCCGAGGTTGAAAAATACATAGCAAAGAGGCAGTGCAGTGTTGGGAGAGATAGTGCAGGCCCTAGAAGGGCTGATGCAGAGGACGCAGAAGGCTGATGAAAAAGCCATAGAGGCTGATGCTGGGGAGATTCTGTGGGGCAGACTAAGAGTAGATTAGCAGATTCTGAGTCGAGAGAGGGTGACGCAAATCCCGGAGGAGTGACGCAGTTCCAGAGCAATGCTTGGAGCAGCTTTCACTGTCCAGCATAGGGAACAACCGGAGTCACTATGGGGTTTGATTATTCAATTGTTGATTTGCCGAAATATCTGTCTCCGGATAGAGGTACTACTGCCGAGGATATTCTCTGTTGGGTGAGCCATTTCTGTCACCCTAGTTGTATTCACAAAATCTGCTTAATAATACAAACCCTCTATATGCTCCACTGGTTTTCTCGAATTGGGTTTTTCTGGGGACAATTGTTCAAAAATAACGGTGCCCCTTATGTTATTGTCTTAGTTTATTTTAGTGCACTATCTGTATATTTGTGAAGGCTGCAATAGTGTTTACTTCGATGTTTATGCAATTAAATAACTTGTTTAAAGAACAAGTAGGATATTGTAAACTAGTAATTGCAGTAGGGGTTTATGATGTGTTAGATTCAGGAATTTTCACACAACAAAGTGGAAATGTGAAGATGAAGGACAAGTTGGCAACGAACAAGTCTGGGAGACACGATTGAATGGCCTAGCGACTTGGTTAAATTTAGCAAGACTTAAAGATTAGATTAGATTTAAATGTGGGACGAGTGCCTTATGGATTCAACTTCTTGCTTATTATCAATTTGATACCAAGAAACCAGATGAAAAATCACTGCTTTGATGCTTGACTACCCTAGATGAAGTGCAAATCCTACAAGCTAGGTGAAATGCAAAAACTTGGTTGATTTTATGTTATATGCCTATTCTAAGTGTAACCTGTTGATTTGGGATACCATCAGATGTGCTCTAGCCACAAAATTTGGTGGAGAGGTTGGGGCACATGAGATCTCTGATACCCAGAAAGGGCTTCGGCAGATTCTAAACAGTTCAGGAAATATTAAAATAATTAATATTTTTAATGGAGTCCCTAAGTCTAAACTTGGGGAAAATAAAATATTAATGTGTATTAAAATGAAACTGTGTTAGAATGGTCCAAAAGACATGGATCAAGCCAGATCTAATCTTAGCCGTTGATTAGGGACTTAATCTCGGTCGTTGATATGTCAACAGGAAAAGTATAAGAAGAGGCTTGAAGGTCACTTGGAGAATACACCAAAGTGATCAGTCATTCTATTCTCTAGAGCAGGGTTAGAGAAGAGAGATAGAATCAGTGATCGGGAGATGTAGCTGAGGGGCATTTGAATACAAAGAGACAGAGAGGTAGAGATAGTGTCGGGAGAGCAGCGTAGTAGCCAAGGAGAGTGACGCAGAACCAGCCAGAGATCACGTAGGGCCACGCAGAGGTAGTCGGGAGTTGCGCAGAGCCTCAGAGAGGCCAGGGTTGCTGACGCAGAGGGTTAGAGGGTTGACGCAGGGACTCCCAGGGCTGACACAGACCCATCCAAGGTGACGTAGAGCCAGCATGAGGCAGAGAGGGGCTGATGCAGTCCAGAGAGAGGCTGATGCTGGGGTTTCTAGGGCAGATTTGTGCTGAGTAGCTGCTGGAAGGATTATCCAGGGTTTCGTCCAGGAGATTTGTCAGAAACTGAGAGGTATTACTGCCAAGGAAATTCTCTGTTGGGTAGGCCAGTTTCGGCACCCAGATTGTACTCTGATATTGCTTAATAAGAAAACCCTTAGATAGTTGCACCGGTTTTCCCATATTGAGTTTTTCTGGGGACATTAGTCCAAAAATAATTGTGTCATATGGTGTGTTTGTTTCTGTTTCTTTTAGTTGCTGATCTGTAACATGTTGAGCATGCAAAAGTGTTTATTTTCAGCGTTTACATTGTAAATAACTTGTTAAGGAAAATAACAAGTAGGTAGGAATAAATCAGATAAAGTGCATGGAGGGTTTCTAACTAAGTAAACTTAGAAACTTCAACATAACCTTCCTCTTAACTATTTTGGAACTAGTTTCTAGAGTAGGTTGTGGGATAGAAGCCAATGGGAAGCAAGCAGAGGCTTATTAACGATACCTCCCCTTGTGTTTTAACCACCTGATGCCTCCGACACTGCAGACACTGTGGCTTTGACGATTGCAAGATCACCGTGTTAACCACTAAAGAGGTGCTAAGCCCTTCAAGCTAAATTGAGAAAGTGGTCCTATTCTCTATCAACCAAGCTTATGCTTAGAGGTAAATTATTAATGCAGGAGGCTATCCCTAGTATGCAAGTGCAAGAGATGAATGCTCTTAAGGCGAGATTACTTAATTTGTTAAGTACTTAATGACAATGATTTTCAATTAAGAACAATAAGTTACTTAAACAATAAATGAATAAAATATCAACCACAAGAGAAAGTGTTCAAGCTTAACAGTGCTAGAGAAATGCAGTAGTAATATAAATAGACAATTGCTCAAAGACAAGATTAATGCTACTTAAGTCAATTAACAATCTCCACAATTATAATCAATAAATCACCAATATGCCACTTAGATACAAGAGACAAATTTAAATCTCTTATCACCATTATGATCAGAATAGCATCCACATGACATATCCAATTTAACAATGAGCAATGAATCCACTCAATGATAGTAATGGCAATGAGAAATTAAGAGCACTAATCCACGATGTCACTTAGAGCAATTAGCCAATTAAACACTTATCAACTTGATTAGAGCACTTGTGTGAATGCAAGAGTGTAAAAGATGCCAATGATTAAAATTAAGCCCAAATCACTCCAACCATGAATGATTATGAATTGTAAAATTTATTTACCCAATTTTAAAGACTTATATGTGATTTATTATCACTATAACCTTGTATTCAGATGTCTGCAATTTTATATCAGCAGTCAGTTAGTGATGTAAGATGCCAAAGATAAGCTAGAAAATCAATGCATTTAAGTTCCAATGATATTCACTTGATTCTAGGACTGCTTAGACACTATAGATCAGATTTATTATGCATAGATCAAATTTCAAAATGATGTATATGAGATCCGTAATAACTCAAAAAATCAATGATTCAGTGTTTAATAAACCAACAAGGTGCCTAAATATTAATGCCAAATAAGCTCCAATGATTAGCTAATCAATTTGAGTGTTTTTTAGATGATATTCAGTCAATTTTGATGATTTTTATTTAGTTTATATGACTACATAAATCACTGTAGCAAATATATAAGATCTGGAAATTGCCCAACAGTCCTCAAAAAAACTTATATGCAATCAATTTAACCACAAGATTAATGTTCAACGCCTTAAGTGTCTTGTTAATGAATTTAGGCTTATTTTATGTGTGTTTATGCCTTGAATACACTGCTGTAACAACTATATCAGACTTGAAACTTTCAGATCAGAGCTCTGCAATTTCAAATCAGACCTTAAAAATTATATGACAGCGAACATAAAATAATAAAATTGATAGATCAAACCCTTGTAATTTATTTTGATGTCTTGTATGAGTTATTAGCTTAATGTGTGGGTTCTTTAAGCTTGTATTATGATGATTATGCCACTATTATATCAATATATCAGATCTGATATAAATTATGCAGTCAATTAAAATGAGAGATGAAAGCAATAGAAGCAAACTCCAAGGCCTTATGGTCTATGCCAAATTTGGAGGTGTGAGAGAAATCACACCTCAAAACCTGCATTCAAAAAATGTTAGCTCAAAACCCAAAGATCGGACTTTTATGATTGTTGCAATCACAAATTATTAGAGATAAAATGTCAATCCCTTGAAGAAACCCTTCTTTGCAATGAGATATAGCTCTTGTAGGGCTTACGACCTTCTTATTGCTTGAAAAATAGGTCCCAAACACTAGACTTTTAGGTTGGGTAAGGGCTAGGGCCTTCAAAAAATAAGTTTCTTCTCCATTTTGAAAATAAACAACCTACAAAAATGGGCTCAAAAACCCTAGACGTATAGGGTTTTTAAAGGTTGGAAACTTCAAAAGTTTACTCCTTTCTTTGATCCTTTGAGAGATTTCATTTGTACAAATAAAATTAAATTTTCCCCAAAAATCCAATATATACAAAAATAAAATAAAAACCGCAAACCCCAGTTGCTGCAAAACAAGGGTTAGAAAAATTTATTTACAAAAAATTATCTTACAAAAATAATTTATAAATTATATATATATACAAATATACAATGTTTGAGATTTTTTTTTTGAAAAATAGAATTTTTGTAGATCTTGACAATGGCTAGATGTACTTCGAAAGATAAATGTCAAACCACAGCCTTAGCGAAATTAGAAAATCACATAAAATATTTAGAATCCAAACATTGTCGCCCTGTGCCAGCAGTTTGTGAACTTGGAGCCCAAAGACCGGGGAACCTGCAAATTCTATATATTTTCTCAAGAAAAAACTGTTAGAACATACAATGAATCAGATCACCTAAGATAAACCCAAAACTTACCAATACAATGTTCTTATCATCTACAAATGAAACAACGATTCAATTAATATTTGAAGCACAATATAGGAATCTCCGTTCCTAGCACATACCAAAAATTAGCGAGATAAAGACACCATGAACTGCACCCTAAAGTCTTTTATTATGATGATCAAAACGTTCCCAACGGGACAATGGCTTTACACCAGCTTTTACAAAGATACATCAAAGCAGAGCTCAAAATTAAGATGAAAATAGAAGAAAAAACCTTCTATTTACAGAGAAATTCCTTCAAGTGGAAAATAACGGCTAGTTGGCTTGATCCCCGTCAAAATAATCTCAGTTATCGATAAATCTTTGATGATCTTTTAATTTCTGCTATTGCTTTTTTTTTTTTGAGAAATTTTCGAATTTATCATTAAAAACAACTTTTATTAGCTCAAAAATAAATATTTTGAGCTAATTTCCTAAAAAAATTGAGTTTGACTTAACCATCAAGGTTCAAGGGTCCAATTTTTCATGAAATTTCCAATATTCCCTTAGTGGGGGACCTCCAAAATTTAATTTCCTTAAGACCCACGAATTTTTTGACTTGGAGAATTTAATTTCTAACATTTTAATTTTTGACTTTAATTAATTAATTTTTTGGCTTAGGATTTAATTTTTTTCTAGAAAAATTAATTAATTGACACTTGAGGGGATTAATAATTTTTCCACCCTCAAATATTTTAGCCATGGTGTCTAAGTATGAGGGACCATGCACTAAACTATTTTATACATAAGATTTTACAATTGCTCAACTTTTAAGGGGGAATACTTGTTCGTTATAGACCCTCAAATAGCTTATCCAATTCTGTGACACAATATGATCTAGTAGACCGAGTGACTTGTAATAAAATAATTTAGCCAATTAGCTTAAATTATTCCCAAATCACTTTTACAGAAGACTTGACTAGAACACTAGGACTCTTCTAAGACTTTGACGATAAATTCCACCCTAGCTTTGTGTGAGGCTGGAGGGAAAAACTTAGTCGATTATCCGTGTTTAGAAACACAGATAATCAGTGTGACGAAAAACCTCCTAGGATGAAATTCGTTACCAAAATAATAGGCTTACCTAGGTTGTTACATAAATACATGGTCTTACTAGCATCATTTACATTACAAATTTGAAAAATGGGTTTATTGTTGATTTTGGGTAGTATCAGATGTGCTCTTGCTCCGAAATTTTATGGAGGGGCTAGAACACATGAGATCTCCAAAACCCAGAAATCGTTTTGAGAAATTCCACCCGGATTATGAGTTATTAAAATAATTAATATTTTTAATGGGGTTCCTAAGTCTAAACGTAGGAAAATAAAAATATTAATGGGTATTAATAAAAATATGGGTGAGAAGCTTCTAAGAGATGAGGATCAAGTCTGTTTTAGTCTTAGCTGTTGATTAGGGACTTAATATCGTCTGTCGATTCATCAACAGGAAAAGTATAAGAGGAGACTTGAGGGTCAGTAGGAGATACACCATATTGATCAGTCAGTTCGATTTTTCTGGGGCGTGGTTTGCTGAGAAAATCGAATAGGTGATCTGGGTTGCAATAGAGGGGTAGGGATAGTTGGGGTTGGAGGATCTTCTCCGGGACCTCGAATACTCAGCAAAGAGGCAAAGATACACCAGAGGAGGTAGCGCATACCAAGAAAGGCTGATGCTGGGCTAGGAAGGCCCACACATTGCTTGACGCAGTGCCAGCGCAGGAGAAGAGCTGCCCTCTTGCAGAAGTTCGAATTCAACTTGGGAGCAGCAAGATCAGCCAAGAAGGCTGACGTCAGAGCTCCAAGAGGCAGAGGAGGCAGTACAGAGCTAACACAGTGTCTCAGAGTGCTCCACACAGGCCTACACAACTACTGCGAAGGGGCAACACAGTTGTAGCCAGTGATAGTCAGTGTAATTGTGGAATCGGAGGGATTTTTCCGGGTGAAATGAGGTAGTGAAGTGAGGTAATCTCACTTAAGTTTCTGCCAGTATATTTTATCTCTGTAACTGGATAGCCGAGAGGGCATCGAGAGTTGTATTCAGAACTACTGCTTAAGAATAGAAAACCCTCATATTTGCTGCATCGGTTTTCCCACATTGAGTTTTTCCGGGGACGTGTTGTCCAGAAATAACGGTGTCCCTTGTGTGTTTGTCTCGTATCTATTTCAGTTTATGATCTCTTTGTCAGTGTAGTTTGCAGTAGTGTTTTTCATTAGTGTTTAAATAATTAAATAACTTGTTGAACGTAAAAACAAGTAGGAGATGATAAACCACTGATTGCAATAGGATTTCTGATGTGTAGATTCAGAAATTTTCACATGGTATCAGAGCATTGGAGATCATAGGACACTAAAGACATCAGCCAGGAGATCTAGGGAATTTTCTACAGAGAAGCAATTGTCCCGAGTGATAGTGTTGTTTCAGAGGCGGAGGAGCAGCTGAAGAAGTGATGCGGAGGCTCACGCAGTGCCTGTGTCAGCGTTTCAAGCCTATAGAGGGTGTCACAGTATCCGAGAGGAGCTCACGCAGTGATTGCGTCAGCTCTTTGGGCTAGCGCAGAGCCGGAGAGGCTCAAATCAGTCAGTTGTCGGGGTTGGAGGAGCAGAGCAGATTCGAGCAGTGGAGCTTGTGGGATGTTGTCGCTGTTGTTGCAGAACAGTGTCTGTGGAGACGAAACCGAGGTAGAGGAAGTCACTGCCTTGACAGATTTCTAGCCAAAGAAATCTAGATCCGAGCTGTAGCAACAAAGGAGGATTGGAGAGGAGTGATTTGACATTTGGCCAGAGGATTTCCGTGAAGGAAATCATGACTCAAATGGAGTCTGGAGGAGCTTGTTCCTTAGAGGATTTCTAGCGCCGAAGAAATCCAGATTTGAGTCTTGCTGGATTAACATCAGGAGAGGGAGAAGAGAACCAGTCCTATAATTGTTGAGCAGAGATGGTAGTCAATAGACTGAGGGATCAAGACAGATTGGATGGAGCATCCAATTTTGTCATCTGGAAGGCCATGATCCTAGCAATCCTAGACAAGAATCGAATCAAGGACTATGCCTTGAAGGTAGTTGTTGTTCTAGTCGACGCTGATCCACTGAAGAAGTACGAGGAGGCCCAGGCGAAGGATAAATGCATGATTCTAGACGGATTCAAAGATCATGTGGTCCCACACATTGCTGAGAAGGAAACAACAAGGGAGATGTGCGAGACGCTGACCACCTTGTACCAGGGGACTTCTGTGTTGAAGAATCTAGGGCAAAGTAGTGTAGAGTGGTTCTTCGTTACTTGATAACAATTTGTGGAGCCTTTTTACTTTTCTTGTTAGCTTATTCTTTTTCTTCTTGTTATTAGTGCATATGTATGTATTTCATCAAACTGCTATCAAAACATAAAAACAAGAACACAAGATGTTGACTCTCTGCCAGGGCCAAAACCTCTCTTCTCTTGAGAGGAAAACCCTTTAGTGAATTTCTCTTATTGAAGCTTCTATTAATCAATTCCAAACCCTAGACCCCTAAAAAGAGTATCCTCCAAGCACAAGTCAAGTCCTTCCTTCTTTCTGCACCCTATTCCCCGACACTTCCTCCGTCACTTTGTTCTCCAGCACTTCGTCCTCCTTCTTCCGGCACTTCGTTCTCTCACTGTGAATGTTGTCTAGAGATAGACCTTCTTGATTGAGTCTTCTAAATGAGATGTTCCTCTTCTATCCCTACTTCAAGTATACTTCAACTTCAATCGAGATCCTTCTTGTGTGTATGACTATTCTGCTACCGTAGTTTCTTGCACCTGTGGAGAGTATTAAGTATTATACACCCTTCTCTCATCCGCTTGAGTATCTTTCTTCCACGCTGGAGGAGGAGGCCTTGTAGGCCTCGTTTTAGCCCAACCAAAGGTAGTTGAGTGTCTATAGATTGTTGTTGTCCTAGCTGCAGGGACAACCCGCAGTTTTCCCGCACGTGTGACTGTAACAGCCCTTGGAACACATTTCTAGACTTCAGTGGTGTACCCTTTCTCTTTGTTGCCTTTGGAGACCTTCTTACGTCCTTCTATCTTGCTTTCCCTTCGCAGATATCAAAGTTGATTTGATGCGTTTCATTTGGAGTGGACAACCTCTATAAATAGAGGATTGTCCCTCCATTTAGGCCGACTATTTCTCTTCGTTGTAGGCCGACTTTGAGGGCAGTTTGGTGGCTGATTTGTTGAGCAGACTTTGGATAGTTTCCATGGTGGTGTAGCATGCTTGAAGGAGCTTCTTGAAGGTGCCATTGCATAAGAGTAGACTTGACTTTGCTTGGAGGTTTTCCCTTTGACTTTAATATATATTTATACATAGTGTAACATGCCCTTAAGGCCTTCAGTGTTTTCTCTTGACTATTTGACTCACCTATAGCACTTTGACATGTGCTAGACCAACTTCAATGAGCAAGAAACTCATTGACATATATTATAAAAATAATATCTCTTTTCTTAAATAAGTACAAATATCAAAAGTACATTTATGAAGACTGAACCTAGTTACACTTCCTTCAACACTGCCTCTTAACTAGGGAGGTATTCATACAACATTACAAGGTGTTTGGCTATTATAAATTTTGACCGGATTAGCAATCCATTTGTTATAGCATCATATCCATCAGCATTGTCATAGTGCAAGGCCTTGACTAACAACTCCATCTCTTTACGAGACCATGAGCTACAATGCCGGCGAGACCAATGATTTATAGACGCCTTCATCATTGTCTCTCAAGGTACATACCCACCCTGGTGTTCTCTGAGTATGACCTTCTAGGACTATTCTTATTTTGGGTTCACAACCCTCAAAGAATATTATTCCTCTTGCCTACTCTTGTCTTGGATGCCCTACACATCCTCAAAGAGTATTGGATGTTAGATGATTACCCAATCCTCCCATTCTTTCTTTCTAATTGAAGACAAGAATGTAGTGTCTATCTTGTGCCTACATTTCCATTCATGGTCTTCATCTAGACTTATGGTTGTTAGTCCTGGTCTAGTGCATGACCCATGAGATGAAAAACACAAATGTCACTCCTTTGTAATCAGGGGTGATCCAAAAATTCCCTCTTGATCAGGGACCTCAGAGCTCCCTCTTAACTGGGGACTCTTTCCTTCATCAACAACTTCTTCGTGGGTCCTTCAACTGCTTGATCTCCTTCCTTTCTTGATGTCATGAAGTCTTTGTTTGAACTTCTTCTAGGTAGGGCACCGTCCATCGATCACTTTCCTCCCTGGTTTGTCATGTCATTGCTTCTTTCAAGGAAAGTGGCTTTCATGTCATACATCAGGCTTTCTTGTCATCTTGGCTACTCCTTTTTCATCTTGTCCATGCTTCAAAATATTCTTCTTATGGATGCTTCGTTGTATTTGCTTGTTTACATGCTTCGACCTAGTAGCCCATCATGACTTCCTCTTGATATTGCTTCAACATTGCTTTTTGCTGGATGGTTTTTTCATCACAACATCTTCGTAGAGTAGAATCAATTATGTGAATCTTTTATATCTCCAAGGCCTTCATAGGTGTCAAGGGTCCTTTCTTCCTTTATCAGAGTTGTCAGGAAGTGATTCTTAGTGATCATGGTGTTCTTCCACATTCTTGATCTCTTTCTTCATTTGCTTCTTATCAAATAGATAAGTCAACCATCTAATGCTTCTTGTGAGAGCATTCCTTCATTGCTTGCTTCCTAGACTTGTCAGCGTTTCTTCTTGCTTCTTAGTCACCAATATTATGCTCCTTATGTGAGCATATTCTTATGTTGACCTTCATTGCATTGTAGTACATGCCTTCGAGCATGTCCTTGGTGAAAGAGATTCTTTCATGCTTGATCATGTTATATAACTATTCCCATGACTCAATAATATACAAATGATAACATGACTAAACATTGATGCATACATACCTCATCTTCTTGCTTCATTTGATTGACCTTGGTGTAGCCCTTCTTGCTTTATCTTAGCTTGCCTGCATATCATTTTTTTTCTTGAATCCCATATATGGGATTCCCAATGAGACATCTTCTTTGGTCCATGAACCTTCTTTTGAAGATTCCATCAAAGGATCTTAAAGACCCTTGCCTTGCAAATGTTTCTTTTCTTTTGATGATGGAGGTCTTCTAAGATTCTTAATCATGATCAATTTTCCTTTCATCATGTATGAAGTCCTATACTAGGTATGCTTCTTCTACATGAATATCTTGAGCTATATTTTCCATGCTTCTATATTCTAGAAGATATTTCTACTTATGCATTTTTGTTCTTATCATAAATGCTACATCTTTATGAGTATCTAGAATTTTATGTACATCATGCTTCTAGATTCTAGAGGATGTTTCTAGCCATGCAATATTAATCTTATTCCTACATGCTCCTATATTACTCAAAACTTTGAAAGAAATTTAGAAGTAAAGAGTTTGACCTAGTCATAGTAGAGATCCAGAGGATCTTCCTTCTTTTTCTTCTTTCCTTCTTCTTTCACCTCTTGAGTCAAGTTCTTCCCTCTTTCTTTTGTTGTTGTTGTGCTTAGAGAAATTCCTTTTGTAATGTCCATATTCTTGCCATCCAAAGCATTAGATCTTGGACATGTCTGTTGTTTGTTCTTCGTGGACCAAATTTGCCAAATTTACCCTTTCTCTTGGCCATGGTAGCAAATGCTTGCTCCTTTCATCCCACATCTTCTTTTGCCTTAAGTTTGGTTTCCTCTATTCTGCGTAGAGACCACATTTCACTGAGAGTGGTTGCTTCCTTCTCAGCATATATGCTTGATGTGAAGTTTCCCCACTCCTCATGTAGAGCATTGAGTACTACAGTTGTTATCTCTTTATCAAACATGACTTCCCCAAGCTCTTGAAGTTGATCTCTCATTTAAGATATTTTCATGAAGTAGGGACCTGTTCCTTCATTTGTTATCTTCATCTTGTACAATTCATTCCTCAGTGATATTACTTCTCCGGTTGTGGATACCAAGAATAGCTCTACTAGCTTATCATAAATTTCTTTCGATGTCTTAAATTTGGAGACATAGGGAATGAGAGAGTCTTTGATTGATTCTATCAGAATCCTTTGAGCTCTTGTCTCATCTTTATTGTACTTGGCTAAGACTTGAGTCTGTTCCTTAGCAGGGATAGTGATATTCCCTTTGACATGCTCTAGGAGTTCATTCTCCTTGAGTAGTAGATCAATCCTCTTCTTCCATGCAAGAAAGTTATTGGTACCTACCAATTTATTGCTTTCCTTGCAAAAAAGACATTGATGTATATTCAAAAGGGGACATATACTTGATATATTTTGAGATGTGATTTGAAGGCTTGATGGCTTGTCTTCCCTGGATCTTGATGTTCTTCAAGTTGCCTTCTCCAAGTGAACTTGCTTGATGATGAGATTTGCTTGAAGACTTGTAGCTTGATGTAGGTCCTACTTCAATCTGTTCTTCTTTGTAGGTGCCTTTATGTAAGGCTCTTCTTCTAGCTTTGTAGACCTCCTTGATGAATGATGGATTGTAGACCCTTCTTGTTCTTGAAGTTATTGAGACTTCTAGAGCTTTTAGATGCTTCTCCTTGATGTGTCACCTTAACTCTGATTCCATGTTGAAGAATCTAGGACAAAGTAGTGTAGAGTGATTCTTTGTTACTTGATAACAATTTCTGGAGTCTTTTTACTTTTCTTGTTAGCTTCTTCTTCTTCTTCTTATTAGTGCATATGTATGTATTTCATCAAATTGCTACCAAAACAAAAACAAGAATACAAGATGTTGGTTCTCTTCCAGGGCCAAAACCTCTCTTCTCTTGAGAGGAAAACCCTTTAGTGAATTTCTCTTATTGAAGCTTCTGTTGATCAATGCCAAACCCTAGACCCCTGACAAAAGTATCCTCCAAGCATAAGTCAAGTCCTTCCTTCTTTCTGCACCCTATTCCCCGACACTTTGTCCTCTGGCACTTCGTCCTCCTTCTTCCAGCACTTCGTTCTCTCACTATGAATGTTGTCTAGAGATAGACCTTCTTGATTGAGTCTTCTAGATGAGATGTTCCTCTTCTATCCCTACTTCAAGTATACTTCAACTTTAATCGAGATCCTTCTTGGGTGTATGACTGTTATGCTGCCCTAGTTTCTTGCACGTGTTGAGAGTATTAAGTATTATACTGGAGGAGGAGGCTTGAGTATCTTTCTGCCACGCTGGAGGAGGAGGCCTTGTAGGCCTTGTTTTAGCCCAAACGAAGCGAGTGTCTATAGATTGTTGTTGTCCTAGCCGCAGGGACAACCCTCATTTTTCTCGCACGTGTGAATGTAGCAGTGCTTGGAACAGACTCTTAGACTTCGGTGGTGTACCCTTTCTCTTCGCTGCCTTTGGAGACTTTCTTACTTCCTTCTATTTTGCCTTTCCCTTCACAGATTTCAGAGTTGAGTTGATGTGTTTCATTTGGAGTGGACAACCTCTATAAATAGAGGACTGTCCCTCCATTTAGGCCAACTAGTTCTCTTAATTGTAGGCCGACTTTGATAATGGCAGAAGTGTTCTCAGACACGTAATTTTATTAATCAGAAAAAAATAATTACATAATTTAATTTTGCAAGAGCTTACACCCGAACAACTAAACACTCTTGCAATGAGCTATTTATAAGCTCCATGTCCTAACTACCTCTAATTATGGATCACTTATTAAATAACAAGTGTCCATTTACAATAAATGCTATTCAAAACAACTAGCTAACAAATCTCCTAAAATAGAGCCTAAGAAACGACACTTTTGGAGAGTCATATCTTGTTACAACAATATACTAATTCTAAATGTCTCCATTAAATAATTAAACATTCTAGAATAATAATTATTAATTTAATATCTTAAATTAATAATTATTTTATTCCAATTTTATAACCTATGATAATATTGTATTTTTGGATCATCTAACATTCCCCCCTATGATCCAAAGATACATTACAACAGATACCAAGTTCATCCTTGAACTTAGTTAATTTTATTCTTCCAAGTGGTTTTGTGAAAATGTCGGAGATCTAATCTTCGGAAGGACAATAAACTGGCTTGAGGACATCTTTGGCAATGAGAGATCTGATATGATGATAATCGGTGTCCACATGCTTTGTCTTTGAATGAAAAACTGGGTTCTTGGCAAGTTTGATGGCTGACTCGCTGTCAATGAATAATGATGTAGCTTCTCCCTGAGAAATGCCCAAGTCCTGCAAAATTCTGCACAACCAAACAATTTCACATGCTGCTTCCCATGCTGAAATGGACTCTGCTTCTGCTGAAGAAGTGGCCACTGTAGCTTGTTTCTTACAACTCCAAGATACTGCTGTTGACCCCATGTTCATTAAATAACCCGATGTTGATGATCAATCATCAATACTTCCAGCAAAGTCGGCATCGGAATATCCACCAAGTACAAATTTTTTAGTCTTTGTGTAAAGAAGACCAAAATCTTTTGGTCCTTGGATATATCGAAGAACTCTTTTCGCTGCATTCCAGTGGCTGTCTCGTGGTTCCTGCATAAAACGTGAAAGAATACTGACTGCATAAGATAAATCAGGGCGAGTATTTGTCAAGTAAATCAATCTGCCAATCAATTGTCTGTAAGTCATACTGTCCACCTTTTCCCCCCCTTCAAATTTTGAAAGTTTCAAGTTTTGCTCCATGGGGGTGAGAACGGACTTGCAATCCTGCATGCCAAATTGTTGAAGAACCTCTGCTACATACATACTTTGAGAAATGAAAATATGATGTGGACATTGGAAGACTTCAACTCCAAGATAGTAGTGAAGTAATCCCAAATCTGTCATCTTAAAACCTGCATGTGACTCCTTTTTCACTTGTGCAATATGATCATCATGGTTGCCAGTAATGATCAAATCATCTACATACATAACAAGAATTACCAGATATTTTCCCTGTTGTAGCACATACAAAGTATCATTAGATTCACTTCGTTGAAAGCCAATTTTCTTAAGATATTCATCCATCTTTGCATACCAAGCTCGGGGAGCTTGTTTTAATCCATATAAAGCCTTGAACAATTTGCAGACTTTATGTTCTTGCCCTTCAATTTCAAAACCTGGTGGTTGTGTCATATACACTTCTTCCTGTAAATCCCCGTTGAGAAAAGCACTTTTCACATCCATTTGATGAACTTTCCATCCTTTTTGAGCGGCCAATGCAAGTGTTAATTGGATGGTGTTCCATTTAGTTGCAGGAGCAAAAGTTTCCTCATAATCAATGCTTTCCTGCTGCGCAAAACCTTTTGCGACAAGTCATGCTTTATACTATTCAAGTTCCCCCTTTTGATTATACTTAATTCTGTAAACCCATTTGTATCCTATGGGTTTAACATTTTGTGGACAATCAACAAGTTTCCAAGTGTCGTTATCAATGACTGCTTGATATTCTTCAACCATAGCCTGTTGCCATTCTTTATGTTTTACTGTTTCTTTGTATGTGGAAGGTTTAGTAAAATCATTTGCTAACAAGGCAAAATTGCCTTCACTTCTATGTGCCCTTCTGGTGCCTGTTTTATTCTGCTCATCAGGCTTTACATCTTTCAAAATTTGAACTGCCCATTTCGGTAGTTGGTGCTCACTTGTTTGCGCTTCTGAAAAATCTCCATCATTGTAAAGAGGATTAATATAAACTGATGGTCTTCGTTCAGGTGAAGAGTCTGGAGAATCACTATCAGAAGAACTGCTGCTACTTGGAGATGCGGATGAACTGCTAGAAGACCTAGATGATGTTTTTGATGTAGATGGACTGGATGACTCATCTTCAGAGGAAGGAAAATCAAGTTCATACCAATTTGGTGAAGTTGGTTGACTTTGCATTTTTCCATTTCTTTTACTTCCCTTAGTTTCTAACTTGTGAAGAAGATTTTCAATTTCTTCAGCACTCTTACTCTCACTTTCATCAAAAATGACATCCTTGCTCACAATGAATTTTCCATTGGTCAAAAGACGATACCCTTTCTTCTCATCAGAATAGCCAATCATTGTGCATTTTAAACTTCTTGAGTCAAGCTTAGTTCGTTTTTCTTTCGGAACTAAGGCATAACATACTGATCCAAAAACTCTAAGATGTTTAGCTCGAGGTTTGAAACCAAACCAAGCTTCATAAGGGGTGATTCCGTCTAAAGAAACAGTTGGAGATCTGTTTCTTAAGTAGACAACTGTATGTATTTCTTCTGCCCAATATGTTGGACTTAACCTCTTGAAAGTTAACATGGATCTCGCCATTCCTAACAAGGTGCGATTCCTTCTTTCAACTACTCCATTTTGCTGTGGAGTGTAAACATTAGTAAGATGTCGTCTTATGCCATTTTCACTGCAATAAGTTTTGAATTCATTTGAAGTGAATTCTCCCCCATTATCTATCCTGAGAGTACCTATCTTTTCTTTGACTTCATTTTCAACAAGTTGGCAAAAAATTTTAAACTTATCAAATGCTTCTAACTTGTTCTTCAAGAAGTAAACCCAAGTCATTCTGCTGAAATCATCAATGAATAGTAAGAAATATTTGTAACCACCAAAGGAAGTTTGTAGTGGTCCACAAACATCACTGTGAACTAGTTTTAGCTGCCTGTTTGCACGCCATGAACTTGTTGGAAAACTTTCTCGACTTTGTTTGCCATAAATGCAAGCTTCACATTTTGCATTTTCCCTTTTGAAAGTGGGAAGTCCTTTAACCATTCCTTGTTTCCGCAATTGAGAAAGACTCTCAAAATTTAAATGTCCATATCTTACATGCCATAGTCTTACAGGTGAAATACCTGTACTCACTGCCCCTGCAAAATCAGAGTGCCTTGGAATAACTGTCCCTTTCATCCGTAACAGTGTTCCATCTTCATAACCTGTCATGACAGTTTTCAAGCTCTGTTTGACTGAATTAATTTTGACTAAACCATCTTCCATAATCACCTGATGTCCTGCTTGTCGAATCGTGACTAAAGAGAGCAATTTTTTCTTAAAAGTTGGTACATACCATACATTGGAAATCATTTTTTCTCCAATGCCAGGGAGAAAAACTTTAACTGCTCCTTTTCCATAAGGAGTATGTTTTGTATCATCAGCAAGAAAAATGGAATTAAGTTGGCAATCTTGAAAATTCCAAAAAAAATCACGTTGAAAAGTCATGTGCTGAGTTGCCCCCGAATCCAAGATCCAGGCATCTTCATAATCACTTCTAAGATGTGATGAAAATTGTGATGCTGGCGAGGAAGTAAAAACATATTCTGAGGTATCATCATATTGATCATTTGCAAATTGCGTTGAGTGCTACTGAAACTTGGGAATTTTATTAAGAGATGTTCGACAATCTTCAGCATAATGGCCAACTTTATTACATCTTCGACACACAATTTGACTTAAGTCTCTTCCTCTTCCTGAAGATTGTCCTCTGCCTCTGTTTTGACTTCTATGTTGAGATTGTCCTCTATCTTGATTATTATTTCCTTGTCCTTGAAATTGCCTCTTCCTTGGTTGTTTCCTCTACCTTGAAAATTACTCCTTCCTGAATTGTTGCCTCTATTAAAGTTGTTTCCTCTGCTTTGGCTTCGACCTCGACTTTGTACATTATGTGCTACTTGACTCTGATTGAAATTCCCTCTGCCTCTGCCTCGAGAACTGTCAGCGGATGATTTACTAGTGCTGGCCTCTGTGAGAAAAACATCTTCACCAACTTTCTTCTTCTTCCCAAAGGTTTTATCATGTTGGGTCAACATTTCACAAAGCTCATCAAACTTTAGTTTCTCTAATTTCCCAGTTAATTGTAGAGTCTCCAAAAAAGGCATGTAGGAAGAAGGAAGTCCAGCAATTACAATTGTTACCATAAAACTATCATCTATTGCTGGAAAACCAACATTAATGATTTCCTGCCTAATATTCTTAAGTCTTGAGATATATTCAAGAACATCACCTCCTTCAGTCAATTTTTGTTGTAACAATTTTAATTATAGATGAACTTTCTTTGATTCAGGCTGAGTATCAAAGAGGTCTTTAAAAGTTTTCAAAGCAGACCATGCATCTGTAGCATTTTCTATATGGACATACATTTCATCATTCACAGAAGATTTAATAAGAGCTAAGGCTTTGGCTTTCTTAACTTCCCATTTTGCTAGTGCAGTTGCATCTGTGGGTTTATTCGGCTTAATATCTCCATCACAAATACCCTGCCATAATTCATTGTAAATGAGAGTGTTTTCGATGAGACAGTGCCATGTTTTATAAGATTTTGTGCCTTAAAGTTTGTCGATATCAGAAAACAAATTAATCAACTTAGACATTGTAGTGTTGAAGCTTCGCACCAAGAATCAGAACAAAAATGTCAAGATGGGCAACACAACACACCACGCAACAAAACACGATCTATTGGGGCTTGGCCTTGACCCTCGTATAGTCGTTGAAGCAGGAGAAAAATGACTGAGCTTTGCACTTGGCTCTAGTCAATTTCTCAAAAATTACAAGGTAACTTTCAAAATTTGACTTTGCAATGATACTCTTGCAAAACTTGGTAAAAAAAAAGTTACTCCCCCTCAAAGTAAAATCACTTTGAGTTACAATGTCACACTTATTCCTCCAGAAACAAATTACAAAGAAAAATCTCCTTATTACTCCAAAAATTTACAATTGACTTTTTTACTCCACAAACAATAAATTCCCAAAATTAGAAAATCACCATCTCTTTGCAAAATACAATATTCCTTATTTATCCACAAAAATTTACAAATTTGATTTGGCTTCCATAAGTTCATCCTTGCACTTTCTTGATGGACTGGTCCTCTCGGTTTGAATGACACAAATGGGTACGTATGCATTACATCACCAGTGCTGCTTCTACTTGTCTTTCTCGGTACCACATCAAGTCTTTCGCACAAGAATCCTCCTAGTCTGGAATTTATTTTGTTTGATGACATATACATTCCAAAAACATCAGTAATAGTTCATCTAAAGAACAAACGCCATAATCATAAATTGCTTTAGGTACTGAATCATTTTCAACTCAACGAATAATTAAACACAATTGAACGCAGCGCAATAGGTAGTTCAACGCAATTGAAGCTAGTCAATCCATTTCCTTTGTCACTCAACTCTAGAGATTCTTTTCAGCAACTGCAAATATAACTATAACCATGCAATTTAATGTCGATTCACAGTAACCAGCGAAATTATTTGAGGAATCATGTCCTGATCCAGCCTCCTATGTCTACTAACAGATGAAGCCAACAAGATAATCACGCAGAAAATATTAAGTGGCAGATTTTAGAGACGTCTTCTTCTCTGCCTGATTACGATATATTTGTTTGCACAGGCAGATTTTAGAGACGTCTTCTTCTTTGCCTGATTACGATATATTTGTTTGCACGTTTTAACATGCCAGAGGTTGGATTTTCGCTGGAATTAGAGCTCAGAGTCCTAGTTCAGAACGATTTTGATGGCTTGAATTGATCTTTTTTGCTCTGGTTATTATATGTTAGGCAGGATTTCTCTTCCTCATTTGATACTTTCTTTCAACACTGGATGAAGAAGCATAGGAACCAGATTTATAATGGCGGAATCGAAGTATACTCATCCGGTCTTCGATGTTCTAGCGAAGCGTATGAAACCAGAAGAAAAAGTTGAAAGCAAGAATGGTTGTGCTGCAAAAACAATAGAGGAAAATAGGCCTCTGTCTTGCGCTAAGGCCAGAGGGGGTGCGGAGTTATGGGGAGGATGTATTTCGCCTGTTATAAAGGGGTGGTTTTCCGAAGCTCGAGTCAAGTTTCATGGGACTGATACTAATTTGCAATATTTCAACAATCCTATGTGGCCTAGAGAGACACATTTGCTGAAGGTGGAGAAGATATTATTTGAGGGTTGGTCACAATATCAAGATTTGATGGTATTTCAGTTAGTAACATATGGGAAAGTACTTGTGCTGGATGGGGTAATTCAGTTGACAAGCCATTGAATATGGCACTAAAATAATAGAAATTCAAGACAACAATTTTGATAATAATTCAAAAAAATTGATTTTCAGATTTCAAAATCTAAAATCAATAAAATAATAAAATTTCTTCTCTTTTGAACAAAAACTTGACAAATTTCATACCAAACATTTGCTGAACAATTCAATGGAGTTTTCCAAAAACTTGTAGAGCTGGAATCTCCTCTTCACATCAACTGCAGCATTATTGGAGCTCTGATACCATAACAATGGCAAAAGTGTCCTCAGACACATAATTTTATTAATCAGAAAAAGGTAATTACATAATTTGATTTTGCAAGAGTTTACACCCGAACAACCAAACACTCTTGCAATGAGCTATTTATAAGCTCCATGTCCTAACTACCTCTAATTATGGATCACTTATTAAATAACAAGTGTCTATTTACAATAAATGCTATTCAAAACAACTAGCTAACAAATCTCCTAAAATAGAGCCTAAGATACGACACTTTTGAAGAGTCATATCTTATCAAGGAATTTAGACTTCTGTGATCCATAGCATTTGTTTAGAAACCCCATTACTCCTAGGATTTATGGCCTTCCAAAGGTCCATAAGGAAGGGGTCCCATTGAGACCCATTGTCAACACCATTGGTGGTCCAACTTACCTCCTAGCCAAGTTCCTTGCCGCTAAATTGAGGCCCTTGGTTGGTCATACTGAGTCCTTCGTCAAAGACTCGGCTTCCTTTATTGAGGATCTAAAAAGGGTTAAGCTGGAACCCGAGGACATTCTGGTAAGTTTCGACGTGGTCTCTCTTTACACCTGTATTCTTATCAATGAGGCCATGGAGGTGATCTATAAGCTCACTGACCATGATACGGCGAAATTGGTTGAGCTTTGCCTTACCTCCACCTTTTTCAGCTTCGAAGGAGAATTCTATGAGCAGACTTGGGTTGCCATGGGCTCCCCCTTGTCCCCGGTAGTCGCCAATCTCTTTATGGAGGATTTTGAGTCTAGGGCTTTGGCCTCTTCTCGTCTCCTTCCGAAGCTTTGGAAAAGATTCGTTGATGACACTGGTGTTGTCTGGTCTCATGGTCCTAATGAGTTGGATCATTTCTTCAATCATCTTAATAACCAGTCCGCCGCCATAAAATTCACGATGGAAAAAGAAGACAATGGTTGTCTTCCGTTCTTGGATGTTCTCATCTCTAAGAAAGCGGATGGTTCATTTTCTCATCAAGTGTTTAGGAAGAAGACGCATACTGAGGAATACTTGAATGCTTCTTCCCATCATTTCCCAGCTCAAAAGTTAGGTGTTCTAAGCACACTTGCCACCCGTGCTGTTAGAATCTCTGATGAAGAGAGCTTGGAAAAGGAGAAGGCCCATCTCCTAGATGTCTTTGTGAAAAATGGTTACGATAGACACCTGGGTCAAAAGGCCTTCCTCAGGGCTAGGAAGGAGCCGTCAATTCATAGGGATCCTAATGATCGGGTCATGGGAGTTAACCTTCCTTATATCCAGGGGACCACGGATAGGATTGCGAGGATTTTGAGAAAGTTTGATGTGCCCGCGACTTTTAGACCTCTTAATACTATCCGGAGCTCCCTCAGATCTGTAAAAGATCCTATTGACCCTAAAGACATGAAGGGCGTCTATGTCATCCCTTGTTCTTGTGGGATTCCATATATTGGTGAGACGGGTCGCTCTATCAATCAAAGAATTAGGGAGCATTTAGCTGACTTGAGGCATGGTAGGACCAAATCCTCTGCCCTAGCGGAACATGCCGAGAAGACGATGCATCATGTATGTATCGAAGAGGCTCAAGTCATCGCTAGAGTTGCTCAGTTTCACCATCGCAAGTTTAGGGAGGCCCTGGAGATTGAAAAAAGGCCGACTAATCTTAATAGGGATGATCGCTGGAAGATCAGCAACTGTTGGGTCCCAGCCCTGTCTTCCTAACATTCGCGGTCCCTTCTTGGTTAGGTCTCTGTGTTTCTTGGTTTTCCTTTGGGTTTGTTGATTAATATCTTGCTTTACCCTTGATTCGATTTGTTCTTCTTTTAATTTTCGTCCTTAGGGTTTAATCCCCTCTATTTCCCTATATTTTCGGGGATTATTTAATGTTGCAACTTATGAATATTTAGCTTAATATATGTTATTTGTAAGCAAATGATTGATAGTAATTTAGCTTTCGATTAGCCTGAGATTTTAACAAGCTAATGCTATGTTTAATGAATGAATTAAAATAGGTGTTTTCGTAACTATTCAATATTAATTTTCCATTTATTCATTTAATTAATTTGTATTGAATTCTAAGTTAATTTAAACTAACCTTAATAAATAAAGTAAGATATAAAAATTTTAAATATGTATATTATTTTATCCAACTTGAAATAAAATGTTATTGGAATGTTAGGTATTGAAAAATACTATTAATACATTTAGATGGATATATTTATTATAAGGTTTATAATTATATATATATATATATATATATATATATATTGTATATATATAATTGAACATTTAAATATTATAATGTTAAGATTGTAAATATTAATTATTATGTATCTTATATGTCAGATGGGTATAATATATATATATATATTCATATATATATAATATTTTAAATAATTAAATGGTAACTAACCAGGGATATAATTTACTTCTATATTTTTCTAATAATTTATATAAATAATTTAATTACTTAACATTAAATATAACATTATATTGGGTATTGGAAAATATTAATAATATATATTTTGAATAAAAAATTGATATCTAACCCGGTTCTGTTTTATTTTTTACCCAGCTGCGTATATATAGTAATAATTATAAAGAATATTATATTATTTTAGTTAAAGGAGGTTTGACTGGGGTTCGTAGGTTGAAAAATAGCCGTTAGTCTTTTTAGCCGTTGGAGTCTCTGCTTAGACTATTTAACATGCTAACTGGATCTGCTTCTTCAACTTGTCCTGACGATGAACCACACTAGTTGGTTCGAAACGCGTCGACAAATGATCAATTATGTGATTTCGCCAAAAAGTTTCTAAACAAGTGATCTTCTTTGTTACAACAATATACTATTCTAAATGTCCATTAATAATTAAACATTCTAGAATAATAATTAATAATTTAATATCTTAAATTAATAATTGTTTTATTCCAATTTTATAACCTATGATAATATTGTATTTTTGGATCATCTAACATTTGAGGGCAGTTTGATGGCTGATTTGTTGAGCAGACTTCGGATAGTTTCCATGGTGGTATAGCATGCTTGAAGGAGCTTCTTGAAGGTGCCATTGCATAGGAGTAGACTTGACTTTGCTTGGAGGTTTTCCCTTTGACTTTAATATATATTTATACATAGTGTAACATGCCCTTAAGGCCTTCAATATTTTCTCTTGACTATTTGACTCACCTATAGCACTTTGACATGTGCTAGACCTACTTCAATGTGCAAGAAACTCATTGACATATATTACAAAAATAATATTTCTTTTCTTTTATAAGTACAAATATCAAAAGTACATATATGAAGACCGAACCTAGTTACACTTCCTTCAACATTCCGTTCAACGGAAGATGCTATTGGATAATCAGCGAAGACAATACCAAATGCAGAAGGGAGAAGAGATCGATCCCTTCCTTCTCAAGTTGCAAGGGATTCGAGACTAGCTGACTTTCGTGGGGTCTACACCAGATCCCGAGTTCATGGTTAGGATTGTCCTGAATGCAGTCATCGAAGATTGGGAGACATTTGTCCAGAGTATCTTAGGTAGAGCTTCTCTCCCTAGTTGGGAAGAAATGCGGGTAGCTCTTCGACAGGAAGAGATCAGGAGGCTGACCAAAGTAGGAGGTAGCGGCAGAGGAGCCCAGGTCAAGAGGGAGGAGGAGGAGGCAACTCTCACATCATCGAGACAGCATGGGCAGTGGATTAGGAAGAAAAAGGATATATCCAAGGGCAGATGCTTCAAGTGTGGCGAACTAGGACATTTTGCCACTCAATGCCCCTGAAAGAAGGGCAAGGAATAGGCTTCTGACTTGGAGGTTGCTCCAATGAAAGATGACAAGGAGGATGATGACAAGGACTGTGCCATGGCCCATGAGTGCTCATGCACCTCTGGAGAAGAGGTGGGCCGACATAGATCTTTAGTTCGGAGGATTACACCACAGGTAGGATCCTTGATGTGCCCAAACTCTTAGATCACATACGACTTCGAGAGCCCTTAACGACGATAGCAAAATGAGGGGTGTCGGTGGGTGCAAGTTGTGATGGAGCAACATTGGCAAAGCTAGAGTGCCAAAGTCTGAAGCAGCGCAGTGGATTTTGTAGCAGTGTGAGAGGCGTAGAGCAGACTGCAGCAGCACAGGAGCCGCAGAGTGTCAGATTTTGGGTGGTCTTTTCAGTTTCTTACTTCTCAGCAATTGAGTCGCAGTGCAGCAGTTAGCAGTGGCAGTGCTATGGGCAACATTATGCAACATTTTGAGAGGGAGTTGCAGTACAGAAGTAGCAGTGACAGTGGCAGTGTCATGGGTAGCAGTACAGGTTGCAGCAATTCAGTGGATGAAGGGTAGCAGGCCAAGCATCAACATCACAGAGGACCAATGCAGTGGATCAGTGTAATACTTCTATTGAGAAGTATTGCTAAAGCACATTTCTCGCTAAGAGGGAGTGTTGATTTTGGGTAGCATCGATGTGCTCTAGCTTCGAAATTTTGTGGAGGGGCTAGAACACATCAGATCTCCAAAACCCATAAATCGTTTGGAGAATTTCCACTCGGATTGTGAGTTATTAAAATAATTAATATTTTTAATGGGGTTCCTAAGTCCAAACTTAGGAAAATAAAAATATTAATGGGTATTAATAAAAATATGGGTGAGAAGCTTCTAAGAGACGAGGATCAAGTCTGTTTTAATCTTAGCCGTTGATTAGGGACTTAATCTCGACCGTTGATTCATCGTCAGGAAAAGTATAAGAGGAGGCTTGAGGGTCAGTTGGAGATACACCATATTGATTAGTCAGTTCAATTTTTTTGGGGCGTGGTTTGCTGAGAAAATCGAATAGGTGATCTAAGTTGCAAGAGAGGGGCAGTGATAGTTGGGGTTGGAGGATCTTCTACGGGACCCCGAATACTCAGCAGAGAGAGGTAGAGATACACTAGAGGTGCAGCGCAGACCAAGGGACGCTGACGCTAGGCCAGGAGGGACCACGCATTGCTTGACGCAGTGCCATCGCAGGGGAAGAGCTGCCCTCCTGCAGAAGTTCGAGGTCAGCCAGGGAGCAACAGGGTCAACCGAGAAGGTTGATGTCAGAGCTCCAGGAGGCAGAGGAGGCAATGCAGAGCTGACGCAGTGTCTCAGAGTGCTCCACACAGGCCCACACAGCCACTGCGAAGGGGCAACGCAGTTGTAGTCGGGGATAGTTAGTCCAATTGTCGAATCAGAGGGATTTTGCTGAGTGAAGTGAGGTAATCTCACTTAGGTTCCTGCCAGTATATTTTATCTCTGTAACTGGATAGCCGAGAGGGCATCCAGAGTTGTATTCGGAACTATTGCTTAATAATAGAAAACCCTCATATTTGCTGCACCGGTTTTCCTGCATTGGGTTTTCCGAGGACGTGTTGTCCAAAAATAACGGTGTCCCTTGTGTGTTTGTCTCGTATTTATTTCAATTTATGATTTGTATGTGAGTGTAGTCTGCAGTAGTGTTTTTCATAATTGTGAACTGAATTTGTCCGTTGACTTTGAACCTACTTCCTTCGAAGAAGCTACTTCTCATGATGAATGGAAAAAAGCCATGTAGAAGGAACATGATGCACTCATAAAAAATGGGACTTGGATGTTGGTGGACCCTAGATAAGGAACTGAACCAATTGGATGCAAGTGGGTCTTTAGAAACAAGTATAAAGCAGACGAATCACTTGACAAACACAAAGCAAGGTTCGTGGAAAAGGGATTTGCACAAAAAGAGGGTGTTGACTATGAGGAAACCATCGCTCCCACAACAAAATGGGTGACCATCCAGACCATATTCTCTTTCGCGGCACAATAAGGATGGAAAACCCCTCAGATGGACGTGAAGACAACTTTCTTGAACAGGGATTTGAAAGAAAATGTTTTTATGTCTCAGCCTGAAGGTTTGTTGTGAAGGGACAAGAACAAAATGCATGCAAACTCGTCAAATGCTTGTATGGTCTGAAAAAGGCACCACAAGCATGGTATGAAAAGCTAACCGAGCATCTTCGGAAGCTAAATTTCAAACATCACAATCTTGATGATGCAACTTTGTTTGTCAAAAAGGTTGGCAAAACAATTGTGTATCTTGTAGTGTATGTAGATGATTTGTTAACAACAGGAAACAAGGAAACTTATATTGCATCCGTAAAGAAAAATTTGAAAAAAGGTTTTGAAATGATAGATTTGGGACATCTTCATTATTACTTGGGCATTGAAATCAATCAAAATCCAAAATACATAATCGTTTCCCAAAAGAAGTATGCTGGAGGACTACTAAATAGATTTTTCATGGCAGAATGCAACCCTCTCTCCACTCCACTGGAACAAAACTTGAAGCTTACATCGAAAGAAGGGAATGAATTTGAGGATGCAACAAAGTACAAACAACTTGTAGGAAGTCTCATCTACCTCACCATAACCAAACCAGATATTTGATATGTTGTAAGCAT
Source organism: Pinus taeda (assembly GCA_000404065.3). Classification (NCBI taxonomy): domain Eukaryota; kingdom Viridiplantae; phylum Streptophyta; class Pinopsida; order Pinales; family Pinaceae; genus Pinus; species Pinus taeda. The sequence continues at coordinate 601,712 of APFE031023650.1, read as the reverse complement.
CCTTTCCATATTTATGCAAAAACCATGTGAGGGACATTGGTCTGCTATAAAAAGAGTTTTGAGATACTTAAAGGGAAGTCAAGATTATGGACTTAAGTATACCAAGGTGGATGATTTCAATCTTATTGCACATTCTGATTCAGACTTTGACGGGGACAAAGAAAATGGAGTATCAACTTCAGGATATCGCATGAGTCTAGGATCAACAACTGTCTCTTGAAGGTCATGTAAACAATCAGTTCCGACAGATTCAACAACAAAGGCAGAAGATGTGGCAGCCATAGAAGCGACAAAGGAAATTGTGTGGCTTGGGAGGATACTTGAAGATTTGCAGGAGAAACAAGTGAATTCAATTCCTCTACTTGTTGACAATACTTATGCAATCAACTTGGGCAAGAACCCTAGATTTCATGATTGAACCAAGCACATCAGCACGAAGTATCATTTGATTTGATACCATGCAGAGGCCAAAACTATTCATCTAAGACACTGTTCCACGATTGAACAAATTAAAGACATCTTCACCAAAACACTTGGAAGAGAAAAATTTGAAAAGTTCAGAATGATGTTTGGGCTCACAAGCATCGCTTTAGATTAAAGGGGGAATGTTAGAAACCTTAATCCTTCGGGATTATGGAATTAGGTGTGGAGTTAGGTATAATATAACGGATAGTTGGTTGGAACAAGTGACAACCCACACTGTGAATTTCCCTTATATTGTAGCAACTGGATTTTATTCTTCTTACTAATTAACAATTTATCTGTTTTACGACAAATAACGAATAATTCACATTGCAATTCTTCACAATAAAAATATGTTGCAGAAGTAAAATCAAGAACTGAGAAATAGATGCACACACATAAAAATTGACACAATTATTTTGGATTGAAAATCCCCAAAAAAACCCCGAAGGGAAAACTGGTGTAGCCGATGAGGGTTTATTTTATTTTTATGTAGCAAATTTGAGAGTACAATAATCTGGATGCCCAACTGGCGATCCTCCAGTAAATATCTAGCCAAAATAATTTGGATATCCCATATCTCCTCTGTTAAACAAATAGGATTCCCTTTTCCTACTCGAGCCCCACATTGGCTACTCACACTACAACCCGTAATTTGCACTGTTGGCCTTGGGAAATTCGCAATGCCTACAAATTGGATCCAAGTGAGCTGTCCTACCTCCCTCCGTCACTGGAAACCACTCGCAGCTCCTCCCAAAAATAGATTTGGCCTTTAGCTGCTGATCTTTGGCTCTTCCAGTAACTCACACTGGGGTTTTTGGCAATTCCTACTGGCTTCTAAGGCCCTTTCTACAGATAATTCAGCCTCCTATCCCCTGCCAATCCGACATTGGAGAAACACTGGAAAACTCTCTAGAGTCATGTGTTGAAAAATCAAGATACCTATGTATTTAGATGATTTTCCTTAGTTTTGATAATTACTTGTGATATGTGTTGGCCTTTTATTACTTTATTAAATCTTTGTTCATCAAGCAATTGCCAAAACAGTGAAGATCACAATAAGACAAAGTGCACAAGATATAGGCTCCGAGCAAGGGTAAAACCCCTCCCAGGGGAAAACTCATAAAAATGCTTCTCTTATTCTTTAGAATCCACTTACAAAAGAGACTTCCAAGACCCAAAGACCAAAGCCAACAAACCCTCCAAGCCCCAAGCCAACCCCCAGCAAGATCTTCCTTGAGACAACTTCCAAAACTTTGATACTACTTCGTTGATGCTGCAACTTCTACCCATTGCAACTGCTTCACAAAATTTCGGCCCCTTGCAACAGAACTTCGGCCCCCTACAACTGGCAGCTTTACAAACCCTAGAGCGAAACAGAAGAAGATGATCCTTAGACAAATTTCAACTTATATCCTTCTTCTTTGTCCCTCCAACTACTCTTTCTTCTTCGCTATTGCAGATCGAACTTGCTTGAGTGAGTGTGCCAAATGAGTCGAACTGCTCTCCTTTATGTAGCCTTTCTTGGCAGTCGAATTCCCTCCTTTTAGGCCGACTTGATCTACTCCTTGGGCCGACTTCGTCTTGGGCTTATCCATGGCTTTTTCTTGTCAAAATAATTATTTTTCTTCATTACAATGAGTCCAAATGGGACTATGACACATGACCAATATTATTATTTACCCTAGAAAGACCTAGAAGACCTAAAAGCATGAAGAACATGCTTTTGACTCAAACTTGAGTATGAAACCCATACTCAAAAAATAAAATATAATTTTTTTCTTTCTTTCTTTATAAATAATATACAATGTCATTATTACAATTACATCATAATGAAGACCGAAGCCAGTTACAATTTTCAACATCTCGCTCTCTAATTTTCTGTTGCTCTCTCTCTTCGATGCTCTTCCTCTTGCTCGAATTGTGCCCTCACTGACGCTATGAACTGGGTAGCTCGATTTGCAAAGATAACTAGTGCTCTCACCACTGTGTCTCTCTCCATGCCTTCAAGCTGCTATTATAATCTCTTGTTGAGACTTCAACGACCAAGATTAAATCTCCATCAACGACTAATATCAATTAGACTTCATTAATAGAAGTCTATAGCAATATCAAACATCCTTAATTAATTAATTTTAATTAACCAACCTTCCTAAGTTAAACTTAGGAATAATTTACTTATTGGCTAATTAATCTAATTAAGGTGTTTCGAAGCCATATCTTGTGAAACCATTTATGGGTATTGGAGATCTTGTGTTGCTTAGCCTCTTAGCACCATCTGAGACTAGAACACCTATCCGATGCAACTACCATAACCAAAAACTAACACACATGTAGCTCACCAAATTTTTCCATGTCATAAATACATGACATTCTGTAATGAATAATGCATTGGAGCTTTTCACACGATCCTCAGCCTGACACTATGTTATAGGTCGTGTTGAAACATCCCCATTTTTATTTTTAGGACTATTGTAATTAATTATGTTGACATTGTTTGCATCAACATTTATATGTCATTGTTGTTATCAGTTGAACTAAATAGCTTAGAAGTTGTTGAAAAATGTAACTAGTTTCAATCTTCATAATTATTGTACTCATTTCAATATGTATCCTATGTAACAAACAAGAAAAGAAGAAGGAAAGTTATTATTATTAAAACATGGGTTTCATGCTCATTATTGATGTTCTTCTAGCATGTTCTTCATGCTTTTAGGGTTTGTTAGGACTTAGGATTTATTTTCATGAGTCAATGGAGTCAACATCATGCTTATAAGATCCTTTCAGACAATTTGTAATTGTAAAAGAAATTATTTTTGAGTCTAGAAAGTGTGAAAATTCCTGAATCTAACACATCAGAAACCCCTACTGCATTTTCTGGTTTACTATCTCCTACTTGTTCTTTGCATTAACAAGTTATTTAAATGCATAAATATCGAAGTAAACACAAATGTAGCCTTCACAAATATATAGATCAACAACTGAAATAAACTGATACAACACAAGGGACATCGTTATTTTTGACAATCGTCCCCGGAAAAACCCAATGCGGGAAAACCGGTGCAACATATAGAGGGTTTTATTATTAAGCAGATTCTGAATACAACTAGGGTGTCAGAAATGGCTCACCCTTCAGAGAATATCCTTGGTAGCAATACCTTTATCCGTAGATAGATATTTTGGCTGATTAGCAACCGAATGAACAATCCCACAGTGACTGCGGTTGTTCCTTGTGCTGGACAACGAAAGTTGCTCCACGCGCTTCTCTGGAACTGCGTCGCCCTTTTCGGAACTGCGTCACCCTCTTTGGCTCTGCATCAACCAATCAGCTCTCAATCTGTCCCACAGAATCACCTCAGCGCAGCCTCTGAAGCTCTTTGCATCAATTGCGTCAGCCTCTACGGCCTCTGCTTCAGCGTCTTTGGCCCTCTGCGTCCTTTGTGCTAGCCTCCTTAGCCTCTGTGCCAACCCTTGCTGCCTTTGCGTCAACCCTCCTAGGCTCTGCGCTGCCTCTTCCAGCACTCTGCTGCCTCTCTGATATGTATTCTTCGGCCTCCTGCCGAACTACCCTTCACTGCAACTGATCACTTGCTCGATTTCCTCAGCAAACCTTGCCCCAGAAAATCGCACTGACTAATCTCTCTTGGTGTCTTGGTGTCTTGGTGTGTCTCCAACTGACCCTCAAGCCTCCTCTTATACTTTTCCCTTTGACAATTCAACAGCCGAGATTAAGTCCCTAATCAACGGCTAAGATTAGTTCTAGCTTGATCCTCGTTATTTAGAACTTTCTCACCCATATTATATTTTTTTTTCTAAGTAAGATTGATCTATTAATATGATATAAAAAAGTAATTATAGTGAGGCATGGCCTCAATAGTACTGAGCATCGTCTATAAAAAAAAATATGACTGTTTAACCTTGACTGCCCCAACAGAGGGGAAACCAGTCCATGAAAACAAAAGAACCCACATAGGGGTTATCAGTTTTGACCAAAAAAAACATCTTAAACATTGCATAGACATAACCATAAAACACAGACATAACCGAAATTGCCTAGTCATCTGAAAAGTATCCACCCGGCAATAGGCGACACCTGGCTGCCAAGTGTCGAGACTAAGGATTGTCCGGGGCCGGTTCTTCCTTGATCAGACACACATATTTATACCAATCGTCTTCTTCTGCTGACGTGCCTCTGCCTTGAGCTGGATGGGCGCCCTCGGTGCTGCCCGTCGCCGCATGTGTTCCAGACATGTCGCCCCGTTAGCTTCCGGAAGCCTGCGTGTCACCAATTTTGCCTTCAGCAGCCTGCTGACTACCAGCCAACGCTTTACCATGCAAGGTGGCTCCATCTCGTCGAGTTGTTGTTTGCCTGGGCTGCGAGTGCCCCTGTTGCTTAGTGCTGCCCTCTGTTGCTCATTATTGTGCTCAAGCGGAGGTGCCTGCGGATGGATTTCTTCAGAAAATGTGATAGTGATGGTGGCTATAGTTACAAGACGATGCAGGGTGCTGCGAAAATGGAATTGCGTTGTATGGGGAGCTAGATGCGGAGGAAGAGGAAAATTGGCAGTGTGAACAGCAGCATCCCTCCTTCTTGCACCTTGGAGCCGAGCTCTTCCCCTTCCGCTGCGGGTGTTGGGATACCAGCCAGAGAAGGAACTATAAGGATTGGGAATGTCAGCTGAAGAGGCAAGGGAGACAAAGTCAGGGCTGGGTGTTGCAGGAGGGTGGATGCTCCCACCACAGGTTCCTCCTCTCCTGCACCGCATTCGATGTCAGATACGAGCCATGGTAGGATTGAAAGCAGGGTTAGCAGCAGAGAGGTTGATGGAATGGCTGCGCAGAGAATGGACAAAGGAGGTCTGAGTAGGAGCTAGATTGCAGAGGCTGGTATGAGAATAGTGAAACCCATTGCCCAGATCTATGCAACTTAGTAGCCAGCAGCGGCTACCCGTTACAGTGCGAGCACAGGGCTCTGCGGTCTGAGGAGGGAAAACACAGTGGAGCAAGGGAGGAGGAATAGCATGATAATCTGTGGAAGCCATTGCTATGAGCGTTATGGTGCAGTCTCGGCCATAGCATTCATTTAATGGCACTTGCAGGGTGCCTTGAATGCTTCTCAGGTTGGCATGGGGGAAGACACAGGCAGCCATGTGGCTAGCCCTTCCACCTCCCAACCGTCTTACACCTTAATTATCTTGATTAACACCCGTATCCGGGTCTTACCCATATTATATTAATACACATTAATATTTTAATTTTCCTAAGTTTAGACTTAGGGTTTGATTAAAAATACTAATTATTTTAATATCTCCTCATCCGGGTGGAATTTCTCCAAACGATTTCTAGGTCATGGTGATCTAATGTGCCTTAGCGTCTCCACCAATTTTCATGGCTAGAGCACATCTAATGCTACCAAAAATCAATAGAAAGTCCCGGAATCTCCAAGAGTACAAATTGGCCTTGGGATCATCAAGTTGGCCTAAAGGAGGGAATTTGACCCTTTGAGAAGGCTATATAAAGGGAGCAGTTCGACTTTATTTGGGACACACTCGCTCACAAGTTCGATATACAAGAAAGAGTTTGATCTGTAGTTGGAAGGGCAAAAAAGAAGAGTGAAGGTCTAGAAGATGCTAGGAGGACGAAATTTCTTCTTTTTGGGCTCAATCTCTCACACACATTCGAAATTCTAGGGTTTTTGGATTGAAAAAATAGGGCAAAGTTGCAGGTCCGAGTTGCAGTAGGACGAAGTGCAGAATCTAGCAGTTGGAAGAGGGAAAACACTTATCTTGACCTCGTTGACCTTGGGAGAGTTGTCTTGCTCTAAGTAAGTCTTAGGAGGAGGCTATATTAGGGTTTCTAAGGAGTTGCAAGGATGAAGTTGTCTGGTCGAAGTTGTAGGAGTAGTAGCAATGATGTAGTTGGCAGGTCGAAGTTGCAAGATGTAGCAATTTGCTGCAGAATAAAGGAAGGACTTGAGTAAGGGCCGACATGGTACTAGGAGAAGGACTTGGTCCAGGGATTGAGTCTTTGTATCTCATCTAAAATAGATTCTAAGAAAAAAAGAGTTTCTGCGTTTTTCCCTTGGAGGGGTTTGGCCTTGGCTAAGAGCCTATATCTGTGTCCTCTTTTGTTACTATTATTGTTCTTGATATTGTTTGATGAAAGATCTAACTAAAGAAGATAACTAAAATTCACAGGCACTATCACGGTTAAGGAAAATAAGATATAATAACCGCTGTTTTACATTTTCCAACAAAAACGCTATGTATGTACTTTATTTTCTTATTAATGAAAATGTTGATACAAATGACTATGAATACAAGCATTGATACAAACTATGATACTGTGAGTGGGAACTACTGAAGTGGTTGTGGGAATATCTTGCCTATAGCTACCAAAAACGTTTCCAAAGCCATGTCGTGAAATTTGAAATAATTCCCTTGTTCTTCTCTCTTGCTCAAAGCTCATTGATTGAGAGAAGCTTGTTAGTTGAGCAAGATACCTTCCATATTTACGGAAGAATGGGTTGGTGGTTGAGAAGTCTCTCAACATCAATTGCATGGCATGGGGGAGAGTACTCAGCATTGGAATTCATGGATGACCAAAGACTACCTTGGCAAAGATGGAAAATTGTGAAGTTTTGAGCAACAATGAGCAAAGAGTTGCATGAGTAGGCATATGTGTTTGTATGTGCAATTCAAAGAGAGTTAGTTTGGAGTAGAGGCACACAAGTGCAACATAGAGAGGTGATCTTGCACGTAGAGACACCCACATACATCTAGAATGCTTGCTTTAGTAATTTGACTTTGTTGTACTTAATTATTTTCCTTCAATCCAAGTAGGGAACCTCTAAGTCCACTAACGAACTGAGAGGTTCATGATTTGTTACTTGTTGGGTGAGCATGAGAAGCATGTGGTGAGGAAGTCACTAAGGAATTGTGTAGCAATGAAAGGATTTCCTTATATGCTATGTGATCCAGCTGAGAGGCATTTGGAGATCAGCTCACTGGGAAGGAGGAGTTACTTGTTTATCTTTTCCTATGAGGAAGAGTGGCTTTCACTTAACCAATATCCTATGTGTTTGAAGAAGTTCCCCTTGTGATATCATAGCCTAGCTATGGGGTGGCCATTTGTAGAGAGATTGATGTGTAGATGATCTTATGGTTGGGTGGAAAAGTGCTCATCCCCAATCAATTGTCAATGTTTGTCTCAAATAAGAATATCCTTTGTTTCATGTCATCATGTCTATATACTTATAGGCAACTCATTTTTATTGTTCCTCTGGTTAAATTGTAGAATGTCTATGTTGTGATAAATCACATGAATCATTAATTTCTAAATACAATTGAATGCATATGCATGTTGAGTTATCTTGTAGAAACAAAATGATTTCATTTGTGTGAGTGGGCATGTTGAGTTGATGGCTTTTAAAATGGGCAGGATTATTGAGCATGATGACAGTTACATAGTGTTCTAAGGAATGCACTATTGTAGTTTTATTTTTCTTTTGCTTGGTTTATACATGAAGGAAATATGAATTCATTGTTTAATATAATGCCTTGTAAGAAAATTTTCTATGTTATGGGAATGGTGGACTGTAAGGTCCAGTCTGGAGACAGTTGTAATTTTGTGTATGCTTTGGCATTAAGTTGAAGGTGTAAACATGTAGAGTGAATGATACTTGAGATTGTTTTTTGGTCTAGTTTTTAGATTTATATTAAGTAAAGTTTTTGGCTTTATTGAAAGTAAGCCTTCTTGGGATCATGGAGTCCCTATTTTTCATAGTCAACTATAGGAAGGACATTTCTAAGTGGTTGAAACCCGAGTCTTGGATGCATACCATTTGAAACCCTAAGAGAAGGAGTTTGCCCCTCTTATCGTATTCTTAAACAACTAGAGTCTACAAAATCTGTGCATTCATTTTTTGATACTTTAGGTAAGTCAATGAAGGCCTATAATAGGTTATTAGCCGTTGGTCATCCCTTGGCATAACTTATGAAAAGTTTGGGATCAAATTGACTAAGTTTGAAGCTTTAGGAAACTAAGAAAGTTCTTTTGTTTCACTAAAAAGGAAAGATAATTGCCAGTGTTACGGTGGCAACAAAAAAATAGATCTTGATGAAAGAGATACCATGTATCGGAAATAAGGAGAAGTCTATTAGTGAAAAAAAAAAAAAAATCACACCAGTGCATTGCCCAAAATAAAAGAAGATGGAGCAAAATGTTGGCGAGAAGAAAGCAAGGGGAGACAAAATGCCAATGGGAAACATAATGTTCATTGGAAATAAAGAAAATTATTCTCGATGATAAAGGAAGATGGTTCGATGAGATAAAAGGATGATCTTATCCAAAGGGAGAATGTGTATTTCTTATTAGCAATGGAATGAAAAACATTTCGGTGCATGGCAAAACAACCTAGAGCTTATGATTTGACTATACAAACGATGATGTCGACAGGGTTCATAATGGCTACTGTCAATGAGTTGGAATATATGGAGGATGATGTGGATAGGGTCTACATGTTGAAATCCACAAAGGATCATGACTTAAATTCAATCTTGATCATGAGATGGACAACTAGACTTCACTGGCACTTTGGAAAATTAGTTCCATCAACGCTTCTCAAAAAATGTCTCGCATTGGAACTTTCAAAAAACCCTCGATGGTCATTGATGATTGATGATCGGGAGGAAATGTGCATTCTGGTACTTTTTGACCAATGTCCAAATGCTATTGATGTTTGGGAGAAAATGTGACAATTGATATTTTTTGGTGGGTCTCCCAAAGTTTGTTTTTCCAAAGGAAAAAACCCGTAATTTTATTCAACTTTTGAAAAAATAAATGCTAATCGCATTTAGCAAAAGAAACCTCTCGGCTTATGTGAAAGACTGAATAAATAACAAAAACCTGTGGAGTTAAGTGTGATAGTAATCACTTAACTTCTCTTTCTTGCCTTTCTTTTTCTAAACCTTCTACCATTCCCTTGAGTTGGGGTCGATTGGAACCATTGCCTAATCACTCTGATTATCTTCTGTGGGAGTTCTTTGTTTGAATTTGAACTTTCTGAAACATGGACTCTCTTTGTGCCCATTGTCCCATCCTCTGTGTCACTTTTCTTTGCTATTCTAGTTCATGGATTGCTTCTCATTCTGTACCATTCTGCTTGTGGGTTGCATTTCCATTCTGGACCTAAGCATCACCTTCTTCTTGGTTTGGAGTGTTCTTTGTGATTCCTTCTTCTTTTAGCTTCATGAGGTAGGGATCAAAAGTTTGCCATCCTTTTATTTTGCGGGCCTGGCCCTTTTCCTTTTTTGGGTTATTTTTTGCATGAGGGCATGTGTTCCGCAAGTGTCCTATTTGGTAACATGACTGACATCTGAATGTCGTATTTCAATAGCCCAGAAGTTGGGTCCACTGGAAGTTTTTATGTTTCAGCTAGATGTGGTCATGTAGAGCTTTGCTTAGGTCTATTTCTACACATATTCTGGCAAAGGTAAATAATCCTTTTTTCGCTCTCTCGAGGTCCATATTTTTGAATGACCCCAAGGTGTTCCCAATTTCCTCAAGAACCTTGTGATGCCAAAAAGGAAGGGGAAGATTTGGTAGCCTCACCCGTATTGGCATTGTTGAGACCACCATTGTTGTGGCATCAAAATCTGGGAACCAAGGGGTAATAAAGTGCCCTACATTTCCCCAAAACCAGGTTCCTTCTTTTAATGCTTTCTCCACATCTTCCTCGGTATCGAATTGAATAACGGAGAAACCTTTTGAGCAAAGGTATATGTCGTAGTTTCTGGTCCGAGTTGTAAAAACCCATTGATGTAAAGCATCAAATCTGAGCCAAAAACCATTGAATCTGCAAATCACTGCCCTGGATTGAAGAACAAAAAAATGTTGATTTACCTTTGTTATGTTTACCTCCATGGTAGGCGCTTGGTGTTGTTGTTCAACTATGTAAGATCCAGGATTGTACTGTGGAAAATCCAATGGATTAGAGCTTGTGCCCCACACCTCATCCTTGTAGGAAACAGAGTCTCCTGGCTTCCTAGCTCCCGAAGCACCCCCTCACAACCTTAGATTCGAGCCAATGGTAGAATTTCTTAAAATGTTGTAATCCTGCAGTTGAAAATGATCCTGTAGCTACTTCCCTTCTTGAAGGAGACATTGTATATTTGCGGGATATCCCAATCGATTCTGATTCGCCACATAATCCAAGCCCAAGACCCAAAAACGGAGGACTTCCCATTAAGGGTCTTAATAAAGAGCTGATAATCCTCCCCTTGTGTTGACTCTTCAAACCAGATCGGTTAGGACAGGGGGTTTTTTCCAGTAGACTTGCGTCATTTTGTCTGATTCAGGCACGGGAGATAACATAAATAGTGATGGATTTCTTGATCTGTCGAACTAGACCCGGATCAATCATTTTGTTCACGGCGTCCTCTAGTAGATTCATTGCCATCACTGCTACGGCTCCGACCTGGTCTGCGATTCAGGCCTACCTAGGATTATTCACGTCGACAATCACATTGTCTTGGGAGTATCTGGACCAGGATAACTTTCATAACATATGACAAAAATTTCTTTGAATTGTTGTTGGCACATTCCAACAAAGCCACCACACCGACGTTTCCACTCCTAGACATCGAAAGTGCAGGTCCAAAATCTTTTGAGGCATCTACAAATATGTGAGAGGAATTGGTAGCCCAGACAGATGACGCCCTCACTTTCTCCGTCCATGGATTCGAAACCCTAGAATCTCAGAAAATAGAGCTTCCGTGGTCTCCCAAAGTTATCGACATTTGGGAGAAAATGTGATGTCATGCACTTTTAGACGGACCTCTGAGAGCTATCGACAATCTGGGAAAAACTCACCCTATTACACTTTTTGGTAGAACTCCAAGACACTCGTTGGTGATTTTCGAATGGGTGCCTTTTGGTGTCAACGATTCCTAAAACATTACTCAGTTGATCGGAGCTTGAGGGAAAAACTTAATAGCTCTACCTTGATTTGTGTGGAGACCAAGAGATAATTGTACCAAGGATGAAATGGCAGGTTATGGATGCCATGTAGTCCATTCTGACATGTCCAGCGTACAGATGCTGATGTGGCATGGGAAGAGGTAAGTAAATCTTTAGAGGGTCATAACTTTGTGCCTCAAACTCAAAATTTAGCGAATTTACAGTTATTACAAAGCTCTTGATGAGCAGAATAGATGGCGAACTCAGAATTAGATTTCAAGTATGTTTAAGATGAAAACATTTCTAGGCCCCATCTCCTTAATGATGCCTAGGGAATTAGGTCTATTACATATGTGGGGTAAGCATAAATTGAGATATGTGAGGTAGTTTTCTCATGAAGAGAGCTAGGCATCTCTAGCCATCATATTGGAATAAAGTAGAGAGGAAGCCCCTCAAATCCTGATAGAGGCAGTAGTAAGAACCTCTGATCACATTGTAAAAGGGGTACTAAAAAATGAGATGCATCTCTGTCTCAGTCTCCTATACGTGGCACATTTGCAAGTCTTATTTGGGCATGAGATATGGTGGTCAGTCTCTATCCAAAATCAATAGGAACCCACCTCATAATTCTAAGTTTCCTTCTCCAATTGGAATGACGAGTGACCAACAGAGCACCAGGATACTTCAGACCATATATCAATGAGGCCTCAAGCCTCTTCTCGACCTCATTGGTGGGTGGCATGCTGACATATTTGAGACCTATGTGCAGGTGTCTTTCCAAGCCATAGATGATACACCAACAAATGGACAAAAAAACCTTCTCTAGACAGATCCAGAGTAGAGTGTTCTCATCAATCGGATTACCCCACAAATTTAGCCAAACAGGCTACAGCTAGTGTTCTATCTAAAGTTTCTTTCCTCCAACCTTGGATGGTAGGAGAGTAGGGCTTCCTCATTCCCGTACTCCTACCAGAATTGTACAGTCAAATTTCCTCAGCTGTGGTCACTCCTCAAAGAACCTCATCCACCATTGTAGCCCTTTCACAATGACCGATGACTTCAACAATGAGCCGGTATCTCAATCCCTCCCCTCACCCTCGATCATCAAGTTTTAAAGGGCCTTGACATCCTCTCTCTCTCTCCTGCACTCGACATTAGGATCTATTGTCTTTGGCTTTTGTATCTTGTGGTCAGAAAAACATAACTAGTAGTCCCATTTACCTACTTTTGTAGTCATTTGTTGAACATGAATAAAATTATCTATTTTATAAAGTACTGATGCAGTTTGATATCTAATCCGGTGTATGTTTCAATCTCAGAAGATGTTTATTCTTCCTAACCTTGTGAACAGCGACTCTTAAATTCTGAAATTTGTTACAAATCCATCACAAGATTTGGCTTAAACTTTCTCTGGGTTGCTATTTTCCATTGCAAACCTCAAAAATATGGATTCTCAGCATGAATACTACAGAGCACCTATAGAACAAAGAGATTATGATTGCAGACTTATAACAAAAATATTTGAATCCCGTTATGCATGTTACATCATGTTACATTAACTGGCTAAGCCATTTTACCTGTAAAAATAAATCCGTACATTTAAATTTCCGTCTTATCAGAGCTAGCACTTGAGATTCAAGTATAATGTTGCTGACTTTTTTCCATGACATTGGTTACAATATCCACATGTTATCACTGTTCTATGGGTGAGACGTCTTTAATCATTATGAGTATTTATTGCAATGATCCTACTAGATCCTAAGGGCTTTTGAGTTTTGACGTTCAACGTCTCCGCCCGACTGCCTGTACAAGTAACGCAGGGTGAGATATGATTTCTTATGGTCTAAATTTATTTAGAACGCTATTGCAAGTGTATGGCTGAGACAATAGCTTTTGTTTTTCTTAGGATTTGTGATACAATGTTGCAATTTGTCTGTAATGGAGTTACACATCATTTGTGATCAACTATATAAATTATATTCTAACTACAAATTTCACTCTTGCAAATTTTCTCTGGTCTGGCTGATGCCAGTTCTTACCCAAAAGATCTGTGTTTATGGTTATAGCCATTTGTGCTTCAAAATGCCTTCAAGTTTCAATTAAATAGAATAACTGTCTAAACTACATTTTTCAACGCTTGCTGCAGGAGATTATACCATGTGGTTACTCCGTAAAAGAGATGAAACAGGGGATCTGGCAAACTCACTTGTAGAAGGAAAAGCAAGGCGTGGTGCCCCTGGTTGTAAAAGTCGTGTTTTGAAGCAACTAGACGAAGTTGTTGGATGGGATGACCTACGAGTGGCTATAGAGGCCACTAATGAAGAGATCATAATAGAACGAAGAATGATGGATAGGCTGCCCATCAATAAGTGGAGTGATGCAGAGGGTCATGTTCTATTGATTGGTGATGGTATTCCATTACACATTCATTTCACTTTTGCGAGGCAGAGCCTTTTTTTCCTCTAAAATCATGATGAATACCCCTATGTTCACAAAGCAAGTTTTCCAAATGATACACTACATACCCCACATCATCATTACTCTTTGCATGTTTTAAGTACCAAATCGAACCACCCAATTGCCACCACACTCATGTACACACTTAGATTGAGTTGCATATATTTAGTTCACAACATTTAACAAATTAACATTGAGCTTTGATTGTCATGTAGCTGCACATGCTCAGTATACTGGACCAGGGCAAGGAGCAAGAACTGCATTTGAGGATGCTCATCAGCTTTCTCTTCTCCTTGAGGATGCAAATGCATCATATTTATCCACAGAGAGCATTGAAGAAGCTGTTGGAAGGTCAACAATGTTGCTGTCCATTGATGCCATGGGCTAGATATAATATTTACTACAAAAATGAAAATAGATTGCTATCTACATTTGTTGCTTGTCTTCTCACCAAACATGCTGATGAAGGGATTATGAATCTCATATACTTGCTTTGGAATATTTCCAGGTTTGAAGAGCTGAGAATTCCTCGGATGAGGAAGATGCAAGAGTATGCAGCCTATCAAACCATGATTCCAGAATTCCAACCTGACTGGACAAAGAATTTAACAACCGAAGAGAGAGAGAAAATGAATCAGGAGTACATAAAGTGGGTTGGGGCATACCCTGATAAACAACAGGGTGATCCTGAGTCTTTCTACTACAAGTAGACAACTAGAAAAAGTCTTGCTTAATTCCAAATGGTCCCTGAGATATTTTAAAATTTGTTCCTTTGAATCTCATGTGGTAGTGTGTTCTCAAAGATATGGTAATCTAAGAAGCAACCATTAGCAGATCATCTTAAGGAATACAGTTCGATGAAAGGGAATCCTTAGGTGCCTAGTTATGTTCCCTACATTGATTATTTTCTATTTTTTATTAATGGATGTAGGAGGGATCTCTATTTGATTATTATATAGCTACTCATGTGTTCATCGATCACTGATCCAAAGGCCATAAACAGTTCTCTACACCTCTTCCTCTTGATGGATCAGCGTGCCAAAGTTTTCCGCAAAATGGGAGTTGAAGACTCCACACATTTGGTAACAAAATCCCATAATCCTTTTCTAACAGGTATCCAATAAAGTTCTGGCAAGCAGTGAAATGGGTGCTTCCAATTTGGCTGTGATGTTTATTCTCTTATTCCTAAAAATCAGCGTTCAAAATTAGATCCAAAATAGAAATGTTATGTCTTTGTTGGGTATGACTATGCAATGAAAGGATACAGGTTGTGGGATCCTACATTGCGGAAGATAGTTATTAGTAGAGATGTAACATTTGATGAATCTTCTTTTTTTAAATCAAATGTTGAAAGACTTGAACAGGAACAGGTATCGCCAAATCAACGAGTTCAGTTGGAGGCTAGACCTTTCGATGGCAGTAAAAAGGAAGGAGAGACTTCTGGAGAAAAAGGTGTTGAAGACACAAAGGAAGCCGTTGAAGCTTCTGAACCAGTGCAAGTTTCTGAACCAGTTCAGCAACCAGTCGCTCTAAGAAGGTCTACAAGGGAAAGAAAAACTCCCAAAAGGTATGAAGATTCTGCTTCATCTTTTGCTTTGATTACTGAAGATGGGGAACCTTCTTGTTATCAGGAGCCAATAGATGATACAGATAGCGAAAAATGGAAAACGGCTATGGAAGAAGAAATGGATTCCTTAGCCAAGAACAATACCTGGCATCTTGTAGAGCTTCCTGAAGGGAGAAGTGTTGTTGGATGCAAGTGGGTCTTCAAACTGAAACGGAAAGTTGATGGAAGTATCAATAGGTATAAGGTGAGACTGGTAGCAAAAGGGTATTCTCAAGTTGAAGGTATAGACTTTCATGAGATTTTTTTCTCTAGTTGTAAAACTTGTTTCTATTCGTACTGTGTTGGCACTAACTGCGTTACTTAATCTTGAGTTAGAACAGTTAGATGTTAAAACAACTTTTCTACATGGTGATTTGAATGAAGAGTTATATATGGAACAGCCAGAAGATTTTGTACAAGGTCCCAATAGAAGATTAGTTTGCAAGCTCAGGAAATCATTGTATGGTTTGAGGCAGTCTCCCAGACAACGGTACAAGAAGTTTGATTCCTTCATGGTGAGCCAGAACTTTATAAGAAGTGAGTATGATCATTATGTATACTTCAAAAGTTTCAATGGCATATTCATTATCTTAGCTTTGTATGTTGACGATATGCTTATTGCAAGCAAAAGCATGGAAGAGATCAACAAGTTAAAGGCTCAGCTCTCTAGGACGTTTGATATGAAGGATCTTGGCACAACAAAACATATCTTGGGCATGGAGATACACAGAGACAGGAAAAATGGTAAGCTTTGGTTATCACAGTAGAAGTATGTGGAGAAAGTACTTGAAAAGTTCTCTATGAACAATGTGAAACTTGTTAATGTTCCACTAGCTTCCCATTTTAAGTTTTCTTCGGTTTTGAGTCGTAGAATTGATGAAGAAAAGCAGTGTATGTCTCATGTACCATATGCAAATGTTGTAAGCAACTTAATGTATGTGATGGTATCTACAAGACCCGACATTTCACATGCAGTTGGAGTTGTCAGCAGGTTCATGGCAAATCCAGGTAAAGAACATTGGCAAGCAGTGAAATGGGTGCTTCGATATCTAAGAGGCACAAGTGACCATTGCATCGTCTTTAATGGTAGTGAAAGATCAGTCTGCAGATATGTAGATGCTGACTATGCAGGTGATTTGGACAAAAGAAGATCTACTACAGGTTATGTCTTTACTCTTGCAGGTGGAGCAATTAGTTGGATGTCAAAGCTTCAAAAAACAATTGCGTTGTCCACTACCGAAGCAGAATATATAGCTGCTTTAGATGCCAGTAAAGAAGCAATCTGGTTAAAGGGTCTACTCAATGAGATTGGAAGGACGCAGGAGAAAGTGAATGTACTTTGTAACAATCAAAGTGCTATTCACTTGGCTACAAATCTTGCTTATCACAGCAAAACCAAGCACATTGATGTAAGGTATCATTTTCTGAGACATGTGATTGATGGCGGAAAAGTAGCTTTTCAAAAGGTCCATACGCGAGAGAATTGTGCAGACATATTCACAAATCTAGTTACGGTAGAGAAGCTGTGATGGTGTTTAGCTTCTCTTGGCTTGCAGAAAAGATGATGAATGGGCATGGGCAAGGGATTAGGAAAATTGTTGTCAAGGTGGAGTTTGTTGGAAGTTTGACAACGAATTATGTAAATTTGGGTAAAAATGTAACTAGTTAGTTTTATACCGAAATAATAGTTATGTAACGGAGGAGGCTTGTATAAAACTAGTGAATGCCCGAGAAATGTAATCATGGAGAATCATTGTTGAATTAATAGAGATTCCAATCCCTTGCCCCATGGATGTTTCCTTGACACTCTGTCAAGGTTTTACCACGTAAATCCTGTGTTGTTTCTTGTGCGTGCGCATTCAGTTTTACTGTTAGTTAT
The DNA here is from genome assembly GCA_000404065.3 of Pinus taeda. NCBI lineage: Eukaryota > Viridiplantae > Streptophyta > Pinopsida > Pinales > Pinaceae > Pinus > Pinus taeda. Next base: position 584,349 of record APFE031023650.1, on the reverse strand, counting down.
ATTCTTTTCTTGGTCAATGTATAACTGTATAATCTTCATCTTTATTCATTCACCTATTAGAACTACACTTACTTGGTTACCTTTGTAGGCTAGAGGGAGAGGACATCTTACCATTCACTACAACCTTACATATGACATCCTAGGAAAACATACAAATTCCATTTTCTCACCCATTTATCACCAAATCCTATCAATTTCATGTCAAACTAGTTTAGACCCCGTATGGGCCCATTAAGTGGTGTTTATCACACAGTTTTACGCCAGCATTATGTACCTTGAAAACACTTCTTGACAGGAAAGAAGAAACATTTTGGACATGCATTAGCACACTGGAGGGTCATTGCCAACTTTCTTGAGCTATGTTTGAAAGGTGGAGGGCTACCTTCGCCTTGACTAACACTCGAGTGAAAACCCTTAAGAATAAGTTGAACTGTAATGGTGATGACTTTATCTCTAGTAACATAGCATATATGGTAGATTCGGATTAGTTAGTAATATAAACAAAAAGCATTAGCTCATGGGACTCTCATATTATCGGCTATAAAACCTTCCTCCTATCGCCCTGAAAGGTAGAGTGGGCGCATGAGTTATATTTGAATTTCAGATCTATGCTCTTGTATGTGGTTGTCTTGGTGAATCAGTGCATTTAGTGGATTTTCGGGTTGGGCCTCCATAATGGGAGGCCAAGTTGCCTCTTCCTTTAGTGAGATTCTAACTTCAACAAGTATATGCCAGAGCATAAATCTAACTTATTTGTTATACTAATAAATATAGTGACTGCATAGCTTTGAGGGTTAGTTCAGTGGGTTAAATTCATATCTACATCGCGTAATTATGTTTGGTAGGGCAAAGGACAATGTTTACTAATATTTATATGCTACGGTGAAGTGTTAAAAAGTAATGAGAGTGAAAATGGTATCGATTGATATATTGATTGAATAGAAGGAACAATGGCCATTGAAGTAAAGAGCATTATATGAGCATGGTTAGCGAATGAAGTATGAAATGAACACAAAGTAAAATTATGAAAAAGACACATCTGTGGAAGAGGTGTAAATGAGAAGAATGTCAATATCCAAGATTTTATTTGAAAAAGGAATTTCTATATTTGTGCTTTTAATGATTTGTATCATGCAAGATTGATAATCTTTATTTATTGCTTATGTTAAAATTATTGAACATTATTTTTGCGATTTTATTCTTGGAATGTAAGTTTTATGTATATTTTCATAATTTAGTTATTGTGCTTGAGATAAGTTGACAAAGTTTGTAGGAATAATGAACTCATAATTTTCAATTTATATGTATGAATATTATATATTTTATTGGTGGTCCTAATAGTCATTCTTGTTGTACATGAAAATCTATAATTATTTTCTTTATTCTATTTTTTTTCTTTTTAATCATTATTTAATAAAAGAAAATGTGTAACATAGTAATATACATGCACATATTATATAAATAAAATTTTGATATTAATGTTGGAATTTGAAATACATACTTGGTAATCTAAATTCACAATATGATTTAGACACATACTTTCAAAATTTGTTATTTACACTTTTGGGATTGAAACTCACACTTTCAATATTGAAAATCACATTTTCATATTATGAAATTCACACTTTCAAAACCAAAGTCACTCTTGGAAATGTTGATATCCACACTTTTAGAGTTTGTTCGTTCAATTTGAAACATTGATATCCACACTTTTAGAGTTTGTTCATTCAATTTGGAAACATTGATATGTAACAATTTTGAAAATGAAATCCACACATTATGTAACAGACCAAGGCCCCTTGGTGTCATTAAGGAGATGGTAGCTTGGATTTTTTTTTTTTTCATTTTGCATGTTGCTCAAAATCCCATTCCAAGCAAGAAATTGTGTTCTACCCATCAAGAGATTTCCAACAACTATAATTTTGTTAAATTTCGAGACGGGAATGAGAACTAAAGGCTTCTCAAGGTCCTCGTCAAAATCGTCCAATGTCGATACCATTGTGCCAAGTGTAGATGGACTATTCGTCAAGTGCCATGGGAAGAAATTCATTGAGCATGTATGCAATACATGCCGAGCATCAATGGAAACAAATTCACCAAGCGTTGATGGAGTATTCAGTCAAGTGCCAAGGAACTATTTCATTGAGCCTCAATGAACTATTCCGTCGAGTGATTGAAGAGTTATTCATGAGGTTGAAGGAAAGTTCTTGTGAGTGCTAATAAGGTAAGTCTCAACCGAGCTTAGAAGGTTAGGTTTTTGGTAAATTGTCAAAGGGGAAGGGGTTGTGAGCGCTAAAAGAAAAATTTCATCCAAATGTTGATGACAAGTTTTGTTAAGGCATTGAGAGATGAGTTTAAATTGAGTACCAAGAATGTTAATTGGATTATCCCTTTTATTGGCTAGGAGTTTAGACTCTATAGATCTACCCAAGATCTATATAGACAGATGGGTGAACCATGGGATACATTCCCCTAGATCTAGACTATGCTAAGCATTAATAGATTGAGAGGATGGAGATGTAGCTTGCATGTCAGTACCAGTTGTTGAGAATCCTACTCCAGATCCTAAAGATTTTGTTCTAGTTGTTGACACCTACATCATTCACACATCACAAACAAGGAATCCAAATCTACCCCAGATCCTAAAGATCTTGTTCTAGTTGTTGACACCTACATCATTCACACATCACAAACAAGGAATCCAAATCTTCTCTCCTATTAAAGATATACTAGAGTATTCACTAGATCGAAGTTAGATTTCCCAAGTAAATCCAAATCCAATCAAATGCATTTAAATGACTAGAAAAGTTTGGGGGAAATATACTAAAATCCACATTAAGAAGATAGAATTTTTACAATAGTTTACTTTTGATGCAAACATTTTGTTCTATTACCTTGGTATTGACCACTCTTTGGTTGATAATTCGAAGTCAAGCTCACCTGGACATGCAAAGAGACTTCTCCTGAGAATTTCACTAGCATTTACTTGTAATCTTTTTGTCTATATCCCCTTCTCCCTTAGGAAGGGTCTCTTTATGTAGGCTTCTCAAGGAGATGGGAGGATGTATTTGGATAGCCAAGTGCAAGAGAATATAGTTTTAGGCACCACTAGACTCTTGGCAAGTCATTGCCTTCGAGGCCAAATTGATCTCCTTGGAAATAAGCTTTTCTAGAAGAGTGACCCTTAATCACTTTATTGTAGAGCATCTAAAGTGACAGAGCTAACTTCATCTTTCATTGTACATTGCAGTGGAGTGTTGTATCACTATATTGCAAGCTAGTTAGTGTAATGGAGCACTAAATATTGTCCTCCTAGGGTTAGGAAAAGGGTATTTTAGCCTTCCAACTAAGGTAAGTTGAGTAGGGTTTCTCCTCATCTTTAGGGTGTCAAACAAGGTTATAATAGATGCCACCTATTGTGTGACGTCATAAGAGAAAATGATGGCCCAAATACATTACAATATGGTGAAGTATTGTAAGGAAGGAGTCAAGAACCATGGAACCAGTTAGGACTTGTAAGACATCCAAGTAAGTAATCATATAGATCATCCTTGAGCTAGGCATGCCCATGCTTGGTACAAGAGATAATTGAACATGGCCACCAATATAATACACTACAGATCCATGACATGAAACGCTAATACATGGCCACAAAGGAATACATTGTAGATCCATGTTGTCAATAAAAATATCATAGCAATAGCAAATACAATGTGGATCTATGTCATAGTATACACCCGTAATACATAAGACACAAAATAAGAGTGCCCTTGAGTGGTATCAATGTACATAAAATGGTAAAATACCCCATTACAACTTGGGATGGATAGCACGTATGAGTGAGATGCCCCCCAAACCCAAGGTCTTTGTCCCAACCTCGATGGTACGAGCCTACATCATGTGAATAGATGAGTTGATGTTAAGCATGGTAGAAATCATCTGATTATTAATCTTTGAAGTGTATCATTAACAAACATTGAGGGGATCTACCAATGATGGAAGTGGAACCTAAAGTACTTAGCATAATTCGACGAGCATGGATAGATGAGTTGATATCAAACACTCATGGACTCAACTAATAAGAAATCAATGATGAAAATTCATTGTCATTCATGAAGATGCTTGCCACCAAGGACTGCAAGCTCCAAGGCACTACTACTGTCAAGATCCCTTTCCTAGATAATGAGTTGACACCAATAAGAACAAATTTGTAAAATGAAGGCCTTGATGTATCCCCCATCAATCAACACGGAACAAATAAGAGTTGTTGTGAAGAGATGAAGTCACAAAGCACAACTAACACAAGGATAGTCAACAGAAAAGGTCAATAACGCTGCAACTTGTTGACTGGGGTTTAGAATTCCCTTGGACATAGTTGACATGACACAAGAGTGACTTAGTAGAATTGACTCATGAGTACCATGTGATAGCATGCAACAATGCAAGAGGCATTGAAGCATGCTCCATACTGATGAGAAAAGTAACCTACCAAGGAGTATATGTCTCATATGCATGCTACAACTCTTATGAAAGTTATAACATAATTGTAAGGCAATGATGCAAATAGGTACCATGTCCAAAATCCATGTGATAAAGGTTGCCATTTCTTCATGTGGACTCTAGTAAATTCCCCATTTATTTCTTTTGTACACCTTCATAGATTAGTGGGCACAAAAGACGATGACAATAAGCTCAAGTATGTCTTTTTCGTGTAGTTTTAATGGGCTCGAAAAAGGGATAAAAGTGTCCTCAATATTCTTCTTGTTTAATGAGGGAGAAAAATGGAGAAGAACAAGCTTGTCATATTTCATTGTTTAAAAAGAATGAGAAGATTGCAAAGGAAGCTTGTCTTGAAGAAAATAGTGGTATAAACAGATACCCTCTAGTTCTAGAGTGGTGGAAATGCTCTAAGCAAGAAAATAACAAGGAGGGTGGCAAGGTAGATTTGTTGAGTACACACTTATACTGAGGATGTGGGTGATTTAGTATAAGATAATGTTTACTTATTTAAATACTTACGAACCATAAGAGAACGATCACATAAGAGATCTATCAATTGTAGAACATGGAACACAACATTTGTGTGGAAACTTTTTAGGCAGAAAACTTCAAATTTTTTTTTTATAATTCTTTGGAGGCACCAACCTACTATTACAAATATTTTTAGGCACCAACCTACTGGAGACGCCAACCCCCACTGTTGTAAATATTCATAGGTACCAACCTATTAAAAACACTGAACCCCACAACTAGAAATATTTGTAGGCACCAACCTCCTAGAGATACCAATCCCTACTGCAACAAATATTTGTAAGTGTCAATCAATTCAATTGCATTAAAATTCCATTACATTTAATTCATCAATCTTGGTTGGTAATCTTGTGAATCATAAGTCACAATATATGTTAGGTCTTAGCTTCTAACATTTTAATCAATGCAAAAATTGACAAAAATAAATGTTGAGGCAAGTGCCACAGATTACATAGGGTTCCGTCCTTGTGATTCAACTGAGCTAATCTATTCAACAAAATCTTAACTGTGAAATCTATTATCAATGTATAATGGTTTAGTTAAGACAAGTGCCATAGGTTACACAAGGTTGTAGCATAAAAACTATGCCGAAACACAAAGACTGATAGCTTGTAGACTTGAACGTAAAAATACACACAGGTATTCAATAATAATAATTTATTATTCATATAAAATTGTATAAGATGATATAAGATGATTTGAATGTTACAATGAGGCCCTGCTTTTATACCTCAGTAGGTGACCTTTCCTGAATGGGCATGTCTTTTAGACATGCCTTTTCACCTAACTTAATGACTATTTTAACTTAATTAATATTTAATTATTTATGATTTATTTTCTTTATTTTAATTGTTTATGAATATTATTCATTAACATAGATCCTTCCTTTCAGAAGCTTTGTTCCTCCAAAGCCATATTAGTTGGCAATCTGTCTTTTCGGGTTGTTCGTCCTCGGGCATATGGAAAGGTGGGAGTTGGCTCAGCATCTATAATATCGTTAAATAACTCTATTTGAGTCTTTTGAGTCCAAGTTGCTATCTACTCTTTTTTTTTTTTTAAATTAATAATATTTTCAATTCTATATTTTTTTAAAATTAAATTATATAATTATAAACTATATATATATAATATATATATATATATATATATTTTTTTTTTATTTATATATATATATATAAACTTTAGTTATATTATAAACTTTTTAAAATGGTCATATAATTTTATTTTTTTTTAATGTCGATTTCCATGTAATATTTCTTTTGAACCGGTGTTGGCCATGCCTGTTGGTCACATCAGTTGAGCCCGTAACCTCACCACGTTTTATTATCGTGGATAAAATTCCAATGCTCAATTACATAACTCGATGGCACATAAATGGGCTTTACTTTATTTAACATATCAGCTTGGAATTCATTCGTATCGGCATCAATAATTTCGAATGGATCGCAGTATGGGAGAATGTCTACGGTGCATGGCTTCCATTCAGAAAATTTTGTCGTCTAGTCCCTCTCATCTCTGTTCACTGATCCAAGAAAATATCTTAATTGCCATTGAGCCTTTGGAGCGAACTTCGCTTTCATTTTCCTGTTAGCAAAATAGTCTAGGATTTGAAAAAAATCGTGTACTGGTAAAGGATGAGGTGAGTGTGCATTCTTTTAAAACTCCACTGCAAACCTCATAACATAGAACCCACAATCCAACGCATTCGATTGTTGTGGAGACAAGATGTCATGCTAGGCTACGTATTTTACATCAACGTGGGCTTTCCTTGCAACAGCTCTTGCTATGGCATATTTATGACTTCTTGATTCTTTAGGGACCACAGGTACCGGAAAATTTTGCAGAGTTCCTTCGTCGTCGCTGTAAAGCCATATGCAGAAGGTGTTATACTGAGGGTATTCCAGGCTTGTCGCTCGAACTTCAGAAATAATGACATCTGTGTCAATGTTACGATTCACTTCTGGATCATCCTTAATACCAACAAGACAATGTTCTTTATTGTGATTCAACTAGTGGCATGTTCTCCTTGTTCTAATAATTCGCTGAAGCTGATTAGTCTTCACCCAGATAAGCTCTTCGATGCGACGATAACCCTATAGTTCCAGGCATTCTCGTCCAAGTTTTATTGCACGTCCAGTAACCCAAAGGAAAATGAGACCATCAGTCTGTAGAGTTGGCACATTCAAATTCCTCATCTCATCATTAGCGATTGTTCCATATGGCAATTCCATGTGAATATCCCAGGGTGGGTCTGCCATAATAACACCAAACTGACCCAAAATATCCATTCTGAAATTGCGTATATCACAATTGATCCATTGTGGCTCCCCAAGCTCAACTTTTGAGCAATATTTTGCACGTAAAGGTTTTTGATGTATTTTGGAATGAAATGGGATCTCAGAAATATTGTTATCTGTTGACATGTTTTCAAAATTGCCAGGACCACATCCCATATTTGGAGAGGCTTCATTGGTTGTTGTTGAAGGTTGAGCTTCTTGTTTAGATGTGGTATTTGAGGCCTTTCGGAAACCCATAATTATCTGTCCTTCTGGTTCAAGCTGACTGAAGATCACTGTATCACCAGCTTGTCCACTCCTTCTAAAACATACATTCGACTATTATTATTGGGCCAAAATCGAAACTGAAATACCCAATCCTTTCCATTAGCATCTTGAATTTTCAGAGGTACTCCTTCTGGCTATGATATTGATGGAAAATATGCCTCAGCACATGCTTTTGGAAGAACTAAGTGTCATATCCAACTTGCATCACTTGCACTCAGTGTTTTCTCAAAAAGAGGTTTAACAATAGAGTTTGAATCGCCACATATTTTTTTAAGTTCCTGGTCAGTTATCCTAGGCCGATATCATGGCTGTAATTGATTTTGGCTCCTTCCCTCACTGGGTATCTGTGAAACTCGTATTTGACAACGCACACCATTTCCTAACTAAGAATCTGTATTAGGGATTCCATCAAGTGGCCTCGGAATGAACTAACATTGTTGTTGGAGCTGTGAACAAGTAGAAATACCTTGATTTTGTTCTTTTGTTTCCATAGGGTTACATTGATAGCGATCAACCCCTGTAATCAGAGTAGATGAATTATCACTTATTTCTTTTGGGTCATCATTCTAATCAAAATCTTCTTCTTCTGCTTTCCCTTGTTCTTTTTCTTCACTGTCACTATTCTCTTCCTTATTATCGATTTCCTTTTGACATGCTTTAACTTCTGCACATGATTTTTCTAAATGCTGAAATACTTCTTAAACACTGATTTGTTCAACATAATCAGGATGTGAACGTAATGGCACATTGTGTGGTGAAATACGTTCAAAGGCCTGCATGATTATATTGTGTGCCATGGCTCTGATACCACTGTAACATAAAAACTATGCTGAAACATGAAGATTGATAGCTTGTAGACTTGAACGTAAAAATACACACAGGTATTCAATAATAATAATTATTATTTATATAAAATTGTATAAGATGATATAAGATGATTTGAATGTTACAATGAGGCCCTACTTTTATACCTCAACAGGTGACCTTTCGTGAATGGGAATGTTTTCTAGACATGCCTTTTCACCTAACTTAATGACTATTTTAACCTAATTAATATTTAATTAGTTAATATTTATATTTATTTTATTTATTTAATTGTTATGAATTATATTCATAACAAAGGTTCTGCATAGGAAGGTTACAGGTGGCTCTATCCTTATGATTCAACTAAACAATCAAATACAAACGATTTAAAAGAAAGCAAATATATTTATGGTAAACAATGATGTGATCACTTCAACTAATGTAATAAATTGTAATCAAATCTAGTTTGTTATACAAGTAAATGAAATTCAATCTATAATGAAAGTGTTGTAGTTGCTACAACACGACCCAAAATGTTAGCCTATATATCTAAAATTGTGGGCCCCCCTGCACTTTTCAAGGTCTTAACAGATATCCCTTTGGCTTGAACTGGTTAAAACCCCTTTTATTTTTTCAATCATCATCAAGGATTGCTTATATTTTTGTGAGGCATATGGTTATGTCTGTCAACCTTGCTTCTACCTCATTCCCATTTCTTGGATACATTAGGGCTTATAGTATTTGTGTACAAGTAATGTTGCAAAGGGCCTTTCAGCACTATTCCTCTATTCATTATTGTGTAAATAAAGGGTGTTTTGTTTTAAGAAGAAACACTTATGCATGTCCTTACATGTTCAAGTATGGTACATTTGTAAGGGCCCATGGGATGAAGAAGATTGCATTCTCTTACTCTGCTGCGAAGGCTGAAAGTTCTTCATTTCCCATATGGATCCCTCTAGGTGTTGTATGGCTTGTATGGCTTTGAACCTTTGAGAATGAGGCTCAACTAGTCCTGGCTTCCAAAAACAAATAGATTATTTTCTCAAGGATTCTCTATATACGACATCGTGAACCAGCTCCAGGGACCATACCTTATGGGTTACAAAATCAGGCTTCACTTCATGATGAAGAGGAATGGACCGTAAATCATCAAGTTACCTTGCCAACATTTTACCATAAGGAATGGTCTTTATGGCTCGATAAGCGATATGAATTGAAACTAAAGTGAAACGTGCTATCAATTTCCCACTTGTTCCTTGTTATTGCTTGAGGCAAAGAGAATTACATGAAGTGGATCTAGGATAAAGGTAATCCTGATTGGTGTCTTGTGTGGAGACCTGTTCATGGCCATGGTCATATTGCTTTAAAAACAAAAAAACAAAAACAAAAACTGAGGATGATTCTTAGTACATTATCATAGAAAATATTCACCAAACAAGCATGGAAATGTTGTTGAAGATTGTAATCGAGGCCAAAATTACAAAACAAACTAGGTTTCTTTTGGTGTCTCTTGGATATAAAACCATGTACAATTGGTTTATCACTCAAAGGGTCTGAAGTTGGCCTTCTGACAACTCCCAATAAGCCAGAGGAAAGTGCATATAATTGGTATAGGACTGTCTCATACAACACTTGTTGGGCAATGTGCATAATCATATATGGTGTATCAGGTTTAATGTTATTGTTAATCTACAACTTCCAAAATAATTTTGTTTTAGAGTTGCGCCCACAAGTTTACAAACTCGCATTACCACTTACTATGGAGTAGCACTGGCGGTTGGAAACTTATGCCCCTATGATGAGTCAAATATTAATCCTTCGAGAATTGACTGGGTGAGTGTACAAATACCTGAAGGAAATCCTTGTACCATCTATTTAGAGGAACTAAGAAAAAAACGTTTTCGAACTATGCGTCCATTGCACAACATGTTATAATTACGGCCTCAGGATAAAAGAGATATGTCTGGACTTCCCCATCTATAGGCAATCTATTCAACATAATTATTGGTGAAAAATCATGGTTTTGAAAACCAATTCGAGGTTGGATCTAACTACAACTTGATTGAGGAGAAATAGGAATTGTTGCATGTATTTAAGAAGGTTAATCACATTACATTTCACCCTCCTCTATCGCTTCTCTACCTCTTTGTATCATGACTTGCGATCAAGACAATAGAGATTATCCTCGAATCACAAATCACGAACTCAATACCAATAACTTACCAACTATCTGCTAAATTTGCGACTTGTGACTTGCTCCCTTCCTCGCCGCAATTTGGAAATGCGACCTAAACTCATTTCATGCAATTAAATTTTATTGCATCTCTTAATGTGAAATTAGAGCTAGGATTTATGTTAGTGACCTTCCCTCACACACTATCATTATTTGTTTGTCTTATGCTCATGCACATAATCAATTCATCTACCCTGCTAAAAAGTACTTATTCCTCTCATGTGCATTTCCTCTAGACCGTCTGATGCAGGAGCATGAGGCTTGAAGACAAAAAGGCTTTGAATTTTATTCCAAAAATACAAAAAAAAAAATTACAAGCAAAGGAGTGGGGATCCTTTAGCTGTCACTTTACAAAGCTTTCTAGATAGGATTTGAGCTAGAATTTAGGGATTTGGATTATCTTGTAATTAATTTAAGTAGTTAGGCTTAGTTGAGATTCTCGAGGAAAATATCATGCAGATTAGATAGGATTAGGCAGTTTCGACTCATTGACTTAGGATCTGGTTGTTGTATGTACAAGTATTTATGTAAGTTTTGAATTAATGTAAAGGGATTTGGCTGGATTTGGCTGTGGAGGATTAGACTCCAAAATTTGGAATTTCTCTGCGTCTCTGTGTATTTCTGCGCATGAATGGTCAATTCTAGAGGTTTGAAGTTCCTTCGAAATATTTTTTAATGTTGTTGATTTCTAGTTTGGCCTCTCTAGAACTAGAGTTTTGTGTGATTTTTTGTTGTTGCATCTAAGTTTTTACTCATTACGCATTTAAATAAATTGAATGTATTTTGAACCCACGGAGCTTAATTAACAATACCCTAAATATGATAGATAAGAGTTAAACTTGGCAGAAGTGCAAATCCTTGGCGGAACGAAAAAAACCCCGACAAAACTCATGAGAACCCCAGGAGAATATCTAAACCGTCTGATCGACAAGCAATAGATCTAACAGTGATCACGTGCTAATGAGCGCAGACGTTAATTCCAAAAACGGACGCAATAAATTATAAAACTGAGTTAATACCTCAGTTAATCATGACCGTTTGCTTGAAGGAGTCAGATCCGACGGTAATCACGTCGAAAAATGCACGGAGTTTAATCTAGATTTCAGATGCGATATGTTATGAACTATGGTTTAATCCTTTGAGTTTCGGATCAATCGTAATCGTTCATTGTGAATGAACGAGATCCGACGGATATCGCTTCGGGATATGCACGTGGATTAACTTATGTTTCAGACCCGAGAAGGCTATAACCTATAGTTTTATTTATTTTCGGTTCCGTGGGAAAAGTGAAGATTTTCAATATTATGGGTAAATTAACCAGTTCTGCTGTTTTAGCAGAATATCTAAAATTAGAGGTTGATGACTAATTTTCCAAAGGAAACCATACAAGAAGTCCCGCCTGAACTTGAAGAGATCGTTTCTAGTTTTGAATGATTATCCTTAACACCCGCAACCAACCCACCATTAGTGCTATCAGAGCAACTTATTGACACTGATTAGGATCTCAAAGATCAGAGAAAGAAAACCAACATGGCTTTTAGAGTTGGAGGAAAACGCGGTGGTGGTCGAAGAAGAGGAAGACCAGTTGCAAATGCTAAAGTGTTGGAAGCTATGCAACAGATGCAAGCTAGATTAGAAGCAATGGAAATGGGAAATCAAAGAGATGGAGATGTTAGTGAGTCTGAAGTTGAAGCTGTAGAAGAAGAGGAACCTGCAGAAGTTACTCCTGAAATGAGATTCTTTAAATCAGTGTTAGGATCCACATCTAAACGCAGACTTGAGGGTACAGTTTATACAGGAGGTTTAAACCCTAAGGAGTTGATAGACTGGATTAATAGCATGGATAAATTCTTTGATTATGAAGAAATGGAAGAAGGAAAGAGAGTGAAATTTGCTGTCACAAATTTGAAAGGACATGCAGCACCTTGGTGGGATGGAGTGCAGGCAGAAAGAAAAAATCTTGGTAAGCAACGAATTAAAAATTGGAACAGGATGGTGGCAAAGTTGAGAGGTAAGTTTTTGCCAAATGATTATTAACAATCGTTATTTAGACAGATGAAGAATCTTAGACAGAGGTCTTTAACAATGAAGGAATACACAGAGGAATTTTACAAAGTGAGCATAAGAGCTGGACAAATTCATGATACAGATGAGAAGGTTGCAAGATATATAAATGATCTCAGAATGGAGATCCAAGATGAGATAAGTTTGTTGTCTCCTAAAACAGTAGAAGAGGCTTATTAGATGGTATTGAAGGCTGAAGAAAAACTCACGAGGAAGCAATTTTCCAGAAGTAGAGGTACTTTTCGAGGAAGGGGAAGTCAAGGTGGTAGAGGAAGATCTACAACACCTAGAGATGGAGCTAGCAACAGCTTGAGTCAGCATACACCCACAGAAGGTGATGCAAGTGGTAGAAGGAGTTTTTTCAGAGGAAGAGGAGGCAGAGGCAGAGGAAGAGAAATAAGATGTTACATATGTAATAAGTTGGGACACAAAGCCTATGAGTGCTCAGAAAATGTAGGAACAAATAAGAGGAATGTAATTGTTGCTCAAACTAAAGAAGAATCAGTAAATGCGCCAGAAGAAGAAAATGTACCAGAGAAAGGGGAATCTTTGGTAGTTAACAAAGTTTTGTTAAAGCCAACAAAGGAAGTTGTTGAACTAGCACAGAGAAAGACTTTGTTCAGGATTGTGTGCAAGGTTCAAGGAAAATGCTGTCAAATGAAAATTGATAGTGGTAGCACCGATAATTTGGTCTCTAAAGAAGTGGTGGAGAAGTTGAAATTAAAAACAAAGAAACATCCAATACCTTACAAGGTGTCATGGCTTCAAAAAGGACATTAGTTGTTAATGAATGAATAGTGTGAAGTGGAGTTGCAATTGGGAAAATGCAAAGGCAAAATTCTGTGTGATGTGATCCCTATGGATCTGTGTCACATATTGTTGGGAAGACCTTGGCAGTATGACAGAGGAGCTATGTATGATGGGAAAAAGAAAACATACAAATTTGGTAAAGATGGTGTTAATCATACATTGTTGCCTATGGAAGAAGAGAATGCATCAAGAAAATCTGATCCAAAGACCCTATTGCTTAGTGGAAAAGAATATTTGTAGCAGATTGAAGAGGATGAGGTAAATTTTGCATTGATTTGCGAACCCAAGGTAATAATTACTTCCACTAAGATTTCTGATTTTCTAAGTGAAATTCAAGAGATGCTAGAGAATTATTGTGATATCATTGCAGATGATTTTCCTAATGAGTTACCACCCATTAGAAAAATCAGTTATCATATAGATTTTATTCTAGGAGAAAATCTACCAAATAAAGCATCTTATAGGATGACTCCCACAAAAAATGAAGAAATCAGAAAACAGGTTCAGGAACTGTTAGATAAAGGACTGATTAGAGAGGGTTTGAGTCCTTGTCTAGTGCCAACAGTGTTAAGCCCAAAAAAATATGGAGACTAGAGAATGTGCACTGATTCAAGAGCAATCAACAAAATAACAACCAGGTACAGATTTCCTTTACCTAGAATTGAATATTTGATGGATTGTTTAAGTGGAGTAAGATATTTTACAAAGTTGGATTTAAAAAGTGGTTATCATCAAATAAGGATTAGAGAAGGTGATGAATGGAAAACTACTTTTAAAACAAATGAAGGACTGTATGAATGGATGGTAATGCCTTTTGGGTTATCAAATGCTCCTAGTACATTTACGAGGCTTATGAATGAAGTTCTGAAAGAATTTATTGGTAAATTTGTAAAAGTATATATGGATGATATATTAATTTACAACAGATCTAAAGAGGAACATATGAGACATTTGAGTTATGTCTTACAAAAGCTGCAACAAGAAAAGTTACTGCTAAATTTAAAGAAATGTTCATTCATGAAGGAAGAGTTGGTATTTTTGGGCTTTGTTGTTTCTGCTGATGGATTAAAGATGGATCTCAAGAAGATAAAGGAAATCAAAGAGTGGCCTTCACCAATAAGTGTTTTTGAGGTAAGAAGTTTTCATGGTCTTGCTAGTTTTTATAGAAAAATCATAAGGAATTTTAGTAAGATCAATGCTTCTATTATTGATACTATAATGAAGGATAAACAACCATTTAAATGGACTGCTGAAGTAGAAAAGAACTTTCAGCTATTGAAAAGGAAGATCACTGAGAAACTTATTTTAATTTTGCCTGATTTTAATAAACCTTTTCAAGTGAAATGTGATGCTAGTGGAGAAGCTATTGGCGGTGTTTTAAGTTAGGAGGACAGAACTGTAGCTTATTTCATTGAAAAACTGAATGAATCAAAGAAGAAATATTCTTCTTATGATAAGGAATTTTATGCAGTTGTACAGTCATTGAAGAAGTGGAGACATTACTTTATGTCTAAAGAGTTTATACTTTATTCAAACAATCATGCATTGCAGTACATTATGCAACAGCCAAAGCTTAGTCAGAAACATGCAAAATGGTTAGAATATCTTCAAAGTTTTAATTTTGTATTAAAACATATAAATGGCCAATCAAAAAAAGTAGTAGATGCCTTAAGCAGAAAAAACATTTTAGTTCAAGAAAGTCAAATTCAAGAGTTGGGTTCTGATTTTCCTAAGGAATTATATGAGAAAGATTTAGATTTTAAAGAGGCATTTGAAGCTTGTAGAAATCATGTTTTGTTAGACAGAAGTAAGTGGCTGGATTTTTTCTTGCAAGAAGGATTGTTGTTTAAAAGAAATCATTTGTGCATACCAAATTGTTCTATGAGAGAAAATTTAATCAAAGAGAAACATAGTAGTGGACTTGGAGGACATTTTGGTGCAGACAAGACTTATGAGCAGTTGAATCGGTTTTATTTCTGGTCGAAGATGAGATCTGAAGTGGAGAAGTATGTGAAAATTTGTAAATTCTATCAGTATGCAAAGGGAAAGAGCCAAAACACAGGTTTGTATGTTCCATTACCTATTCCAGATAGACCTTGCGATATGGTAAGTATGGATTTTGTTTTGGGTTTACCAAAAACTCAAAGAGGAAATGATTCAATTTATGTTGTGGTTGACAGATTTTCTAAAATGACACATTTTATTCCATGTTATAAAACCAGTGATGCTACTCACATTGCTAATCTATTTTTTAAGGAGATTGTAAGGTTGCATGGGTTACCTAAGAGCATTGTTTCAGATAGAGACACCAGATTTGTTGGTCATTTCTGGAGGACATTGTGGAAAAAGCTTGGTATTAAACTAAGTTTCAGTTCAGCTTATCATCCTCAGACTAATGGACAGAGTGAAGTTGTAAGCAGAAGTTTGGGTAATCTTTTGAGAAGTCTTGCAGGTGAACATCCAAAACAGTGGGATCAAATTTTGGCACAAGATGAATATGCTTATAATTATTCTCCGAACAAGAGTATAGGGCAGAGTCCATTCCATATAGTTTATGGAATGCACCCAAGAGGAGTGTCTAAATTAAGAGACTTCGGAAAAGCTAAAATAAGAAGTGCTAAAGTAAAAGATTTTGCTTCAGAGATTCAAGCAATACATGAACAAGTAAAACAACAGTTACAAGATAGCAACATAAAGTACAAGAGCATAGGAGATTTGAAGAAGAGAGAAGTTAATTTTGAGGTTGGAGATTTGGTTTTAGCACACCTAAGGAAAGAAATATTTCCAAAAAGGGAGTATAACAAGTTAAAATTTAAGAAAATTGGACCATGCAGAGTCTTGATGAAATTTTCTGCAAATGCATATGAAAATGAATTACCCCGTGATATTGGAATATCTCCAATTTTCAATGTTGCTGATTTGTACATGTATGAAAGTGGAAATGCAGAAGATACAACAGAAAATTAAGAAGAATAAGAGGTTGATTGGGTAAAACAGTTACCAACAGCAAAGGCATTGCAGCCTGAACATGTTTTAGACAAGAGATTGTTTAAAAGGAGAAGAGGACAAGAGTATTTTTAGTGTTTGGTCAATTGGAAAGATCAACCAATTGTTGATGCTACCTAGATGATAGATGCCATGCTACAAAAGTTGGGCAGTTCTGTAGAAGAGCTCATGGATAGGAGCCCATAAAGAATTTTGTCCTCAGGAGTCTGATGTAGGAGCATGAGGCTTGAAGACAAAAGGCTTTGAATATTATTCCAAAAATACAAAAAACGTTTATAAGAAAAGGAGTGGGATCCTTTAGCTGTCACTTTACAAAGCTTTCTAGATAGGATTTGAGCTAGAATTTAGGGATTTGGATTATTTTGTAATTAATTCAAGTAGTTATGCTTAGTTGAGATTCTTGAGAAGAATATCATGCAGATTAGATAGGATTAGTAGTTTCGATTCATTGATTTAGGATCTGGTTGTTGTATGTACAAGTATTTATGTAAGTTTTGAATTAATGTAAAGGGATTTGGCTGGATTTGGTTGTGGAGGATTAGACTGTAAAATTTGGAATTTCTCTATGTCTTTGTGTATTTTTGTGCATGAATGGTCAATCCTAGAGGTTTGAAGTTCCTTCGAAATATTTCTGAATGTTGTTGATTTCCAGTTTGGCCTCTCTCGAATTAAAGTTTTGTGTAATTTTGTGTTCTCACATCTAAGTTTTTACTCACTGCACATTTAAATAAAGCAAATGTATTTCGAACCTATAGAGCTTAGTTAACGATACCCTAAATATGATAGATAAGAGTTAAACTTGGCGAAAGTGCAAATCCTTGGCGGAACGAAGAAAACCCCAACAAAACTCATGAGAACCCCAGGAGAATATCTGAACCGTCTGATCGACAGGAAACAAATCTAACTGTGATCACGTGCTAATAAGCGCGGACGTTAATTCCAAAAACGGATGCGATAAATTATAAAACTGAGTTAATACCTCAGTTAATCGTGATCATTTGCTTGAAGGAGTCAGATCTGACGGTAATCGTGTCGAACAATGCACTGAGTTTAATCTAGATTTCAAACACGATATGTTATGAACTATGGTTTAATCCTTTGAGTTTCGGATCAATCGTAACCATTCATTATGAATGAATGAGATCCGACAGATATCGCTTCGAGATATGCACGCGAATTAACTTAAGTTTTGGACCCGAGAAGGCTATAACATGCAATTTTATTTATTTTCGGTTCTGTGGGAAAAGTGAAGATTTGTCATATTACGGATAAATTAACCAGTTCTGTTGTTTTAGTAGAATATCTAATATTAGAGGTTGATGATGTTGAAATTTGGTACCGGAGGACAGGTGGTTCCCTAAGGCTTTGATCTTTGGCCTAGGGAAAAGTGTCCAAAAGAATTTAATTTTTCTCCTAAAGTGACTTTATAATTTTTATAAAGTCAAATCTAATTTAAAAGTGACTTTAAGTGATAAAGTCACTAAAGTCTAATTTTAAAGTGACTTTAATAAAGTCAATGTAAAATTAGAAAGGAAAAATGACTCTGGAAATAAATGACTAAGTGGGTCTTTATTAAAGTGGGATGAATTAAAAAATAGAAAGTGAGATTTAAATCAACATTTAATCTCAGCCCTAGATCTCAATCTATTTCAGCCATTAGATTTAGGGATTCCCCAAAAGTCACTTAGGGTTAGATTAAAGGAGGAAAAGGAGGAAAAGGTCATTCATTCTTTCATGAGTAGATTGAGAGAAGGAGAGCAAGAGAGCAAGGGAGATTTCTGGACAGGGAGGAGAAGGAGGCCGCAGCTTGGCACACATTCCAAGGCAACATTTTAGCAAGTCCGTACAACTGAGTTAGCACACAGTGAAAGGCAGATATTGGACACGATTTTCTAGAAATCCGTATAGCAAGTGCACAGAAATTGAGGAGCAGAAATCTGTATAGCAAGTGGTTGTACCTTGGCACTCATTTCTAGGCAAAACCGTACAACTATTATGTTGTTTTTCTGCACAGAAATCGAGGAAACCATACAACATCATTTATGGCAGCTTGCACGCTTTTCTAGGCAGTCCGTACAGCAGCATTTAAGGCTGAAATTTGGGCACAAAAATCGAGGAGGCCGTATAGCGTTTATTGTTGTTCTGTTTTGTTGTTTGCAAGTTTTTCCAGTTGGCTGTGAGGCACAGAAAACGAGATAAGTTGTAAAAGTTTGCTTGCTGATTTTTTGATGAATATTTCTCTCACTGTAAAAACATTTTCCAGAAATAACAAGGAGCTTTCGAACTGGTTTTCCCCAAGAGTTGTAGGGGGTTTTTCCAGGGTCACCTTGACCAAAAATCACTGTGTTTAAATGTGTTGACTGGTTGTTTGTATGTGCTGATTTTTGTTTATGCATTTTCCAGCATTCTGTAATATTTCCAAAATTTGTGTTTTCAGCGAAATTTATTTTCCAGCTATTGAATGTATGGATATGGGAAAGGGCATTTAACTATTTTGGAGAAATAAGGTGAAACTGAAAACCGGGGTGGGAAATGAGAAATTTTTACATGGTATCAGAGCTTGAGTGCTGAAGTGCAGTTTGGTATAGCAAGGAGGAAAATTACAACCTCTTGATTTTTCACTCAGAAAATTCCAGCAAGCTGATTTTTCACAAACATGAGTGTTATTTTTCAGTTTTAGGATAGCAGGATGTCATTGGGATTGAGGGTGGAGGATAGGTTGGATGGGCATAACAATTACAGCGTTTGGAATGAGAGAATGCAGATTATCTTTGAAGAGGTAGAAGTCTGGGACATTATGGTTCACACCACACAGAACCCTGTTATTGTGCCTACTGATGCTACTCAGTTGGCTGATTATAATAAAATTAACAACAAGGGTAAGAGACTGATTCTAGACGGAGTCAAAGACCATTGCATTCCTCATGTGAGAGGGAAGAGAAATGCCCATGAGATGTGGATAGCATTGTCCAATCTCTACCAGAGTACCAATGAGAACCGGAAAATGGTCATGAAGGAGAAGCTGAAGACCATTCAGATGGGTAATGATAGTGCAGATGGATATCTCACAAAGATTACTAATGTGAGAGATGAGTTGGCAGCAGTTGGAGAGGTCATTCCACCCACTGAGTTGGTGTGGATTGCAGTGAATGGCCTCCCCCATTCATGGATGAACTTTGTTGCTGGGGTTTGTGCACGTGAGACCCTTCCCACATGGGAGAAGTATGCTGAAGGAAGAGGAAGCCCAAGTGGCTTCAGGACACCTTGAGAGATGCCACATCTATTGCTGAGCCTAAGAGGCCGGTTAGAGAGAGTAGACCACCTGAGAGGTTTTGTAGCTATATGGCAATGGCTACCAACATCCTTGACTCTGAGCCTTCTAGCTATGAGGAGGCAGTTAGCCAGCAGGTCTGGAGGGAGGCCATGCAGGGGGAGTATTCTTCTATCATGAAGAATGATGTTTGGGAGGTGGTGCCGAGGCCTGAGGGCAAATCCGTGGTTACTTCTAGATGGCTTTACAAAGTAAAGCATGCTGCAGATGGCAGCATTGAGAAATTCAAAGCAAGGTTTGTGGCTAGAGGGTTCTCCAAGGTAGAGGGAGTTGATTATGAGGAGACCTTCGCTCCCGTGGCTCGATATAATTCGATCCGCTCCATTATATCGATAGCAGCAAAGATGGGTTGGAAGATCCACTAGATGGATGTGAAGACTGCATTTCTCAATGGCTTCATACAGGAGGAGGTGTACATTGAGCAGCCACAACACTTTGAAGCGCATGGGAAGGAGTCCCATGTGTGCAGACTGAAGAAGGCCCTTTATGGCCTGAAGCAAACTCTCAGAGCTTGGTACTCCAGGATAGATACATATTTGCAAGGGATGGGTTTCACAAAGAGTGAGGTTGATCCCGAACCTTTACTTTATTGTGATAGGTGAGGAGCCTCTCATTCTGACGCTGTATGTGGATGACTTGGTCATTACAGGTGCAGAGAGACTCATAGAGCACTGCAAGAGAGATCTTGCAGCGGAGTTTGAGATGAAGGACATCGGCTTGATGCATTACTTTTTGGGTTTGGAGGTGTGGCAGGAGGAGGGGCATTTCTTCCTGGGCAGGGGAAGTATATTGTGGACATCCTTAGCAGATTCCACATGGAGGATTGTAGACCCATGTCGACACCGATGATCACCAACTGGAAGAAGCTTCATGCTTCGGATTCCGAGTTGGTGGATTCCACATTGTACAGGCAGCTGATTGGTTCCTTGATGTATTTGGTCAACACTAGACCAGATATCTGTTTTGCAGTCAACACGATGAGTCAGTTTATGTGTGAGCCTAGGAAGGTTCACTGGGTGGCTGCAAAACACATTTTGCGGTATTTGCAGGGGACAGTGGATTATGGTCTGGACTACAGGCAGGGGGATGGAGTGAGATTGGCAAGTTATACTGATTTTGATTGGGCAGGTTGTGCTTCTGATAGGAAGAGCACTTCAGGATGTTGTTTTGGGTTGGGTTCGGCAGTAGTGTCATGGTTCAGTCAGAAGCAGCAGTTAGTAGCATTGAGTTCAGTGGAAGCAGAGTATATGGCAGCCAGCCTAGCTAGTTGTGAGGCCATTTGGCTTCGCAAGATGTTGTTTGGCTTATTTGGTTAGTCGTTGAGACCTTCAGTGATTTACTATGATAATCAGAGTTGCATTAAGCTCACAGAGAATCCAGTATTTCATGACAGGTCAAAGCATATCGGGATCAAATATCATTTCATCAGAGACTATGTTCAGAAGGGAGCTGTGAAGCTTGAGTATATTACCACTGATGAGTAGGTTGCAGATATTCTTACCAAAGCCTTACCATGGGACAAGCATGTCTACTTCAGAGACAAGATGGGTGTGGTGAGGAACACCTTCCTCGGTAAGAGGGAGTGTTGAAATTTGATACCAGAGGACAGGTGGTTCCCTAAGGCTTTGATCTTTGGCCTAGGGAAAAGTGTCCAAAAAAATTTAATTTTTCTCCTAAAGTGACTTTATAATTTTTATAAAGTCAAATCTAATTTAAAAGTGACTTTAAGTGATAAAGTTACTAAAGTCTAATTTTAAAGTGATTTTAATAAAGTCAATGTAAAATTAGAAAGGAAAAGTGACTTTGGAAATAAATGACTAAGTGGGTCTTTATTAAAGTGGGGTGAATTAAAAAATAGAAAGTGAGATTTAAATGAGCATTTAATCTCAGCCCTAGATCTCAATCTATTTCAGCCATTGGATTTAGGGGTTCCCCAAAAGTCACTTAGGGTTAGATTAAAGGAGGAAAAGGAGGAAAAGGTCATTCATTCTTTTATGAGCAGATTGAGAGAAGGAGAGCAAGAGAGCAAGGGAGATTCCTGGACAGGGAGGAGAAAGAGGCAGCAGCTTGGCACACATTCCAAGGCAACATTTTAGCAAATCCGTACAGCTGAGTTAGCACACAGTGAAAGGCTGAAATTGGGCACAAAAATCGAGGAGGTCGTACAACATTTATTGCTGTTTTGTTTTGCTGTTTGCAAATTTTTCCAATTGGCTGAGGCACAGAAAACGAGATAAGTTGTAAAAGTTTGCTTGCTGATTTTTTTGCTGAATATTTCTCTCACTGTAAAAAGCATTTTCCAAAAATAAGAAGGAGCTTTCGAACTGGTTTTCCCCAAGGGTCGTAGGGGGTTTTTCCAGGGTCACCTTGACCAAAAATCGCTGTCTTTAAATTTGTTGAAAGGTTGTTTGTATGTGCTGATTTTTTTATTTCTGCATTTTCCAGCATTCTGTAAAATTTCCAGAATTTGTGTTTTCAGCAAATTTATTTTCCAGTTGTTGAATGTATGGATATGGGAAAGGGCATTTAACTATTTTGGAGAAATAAGGTGAAACTAAAAACCGGGGTGGGAAATGAGATATTTTTACACATTTACCACATTAGTATTGCTTCATAAATCTTAGCGTATCGAGATTTTTTTTCCAAGGAATAATTAAATTGTTAAACTAAAAGTTCCTTCTTGGTGTCTTTTTGCGCTAAGGGTAAAATCTCTAAAAAAAAACCTTTTGTGGTATTAAGCATTTTAACTTCTCCATAGTCAAACACACTTAAATTTCTTATATCTAAAGATTGACTATTGGAAAGTGGCAAATTTTCCTAGATTTAAGCCATTTAGCACAAATCAGTTTAATTGTAGGAATGTGAATTGTTTAGCATTTAAATTTCATGGTTTTTCAAAGTATTTAGATCTTTAGAAATTTAATTGCTATTATATTTTGCATCTATTGAGATTGATCATCATATTAATTGCTTGAATTATTTAACTGCATGTTAAATATTTTGGGAATATTTCGAGTGATTATCAAAGTACTCTATCGTGGAATTGTAATAAATTGCATATCTTTGTTTCCTAAGCTGAGTATTTTTTGAGCATCTATTGGCATTGATATTAAATTGCAAAGAAGTCTTTGGTTGAGCTATAATTTTATCAAAAAGATTTGAAGAAAGCTTGTGGTTTAGCTGCGATATCTCAAGGGGTTATCTTTAAGTCTTCAGCTAGTAAGTGAACATTTCATTTTGGTGATTAAGGGCTTTTGCAACACAAGCATTTCTAATCCTCGAGTCTAACTTCATCTCATCATCTAGTGCATTTGCATATAAGTTAGCTTTGCATAAATAAAATTTACTTCCAAGCATAAGCTTGGTCGATAGAGAGATAGGTATCCATCCATCTAAGAAGCAGTTGCTAATCGATTACTTGGTCTTAATTTCCCTAGCAAGATCGTTGACTCCATAAGGCACTGGTATCAATCATTTAAATCTAATCAAATCCTATTATAAGTCTTGCTAAATCTTAATCAAGTACTTGGTCGCTTCACTGTGTCTCCCGAACTAGTTGGTTCCTAACTAGTTCTCTTTCATTCAATTTTCCATAGGGTCTACCCCCCTTGGCCTGCTGAAGGGAGACAGCTTAAATGAAGTGAATAAGGATTAAATGACAGCGCTTACTCTGAGCAATGTCACGATGCCTAGACATTCTGTGCGACAACATTTTTTGGCGTCGTTGCCGGGGACAAAGTTTTCTGTCCTTGGTCCTCTCATCTCTTCTCGTCATTTGATCCTTTCATCTTCACCCATTCATCTTCACCTCATTTTCATCATATCATCTTTTTTGTCTAAATTATATTTCTGTCCGGGTGGCGACTCCACTTCCTTCATCTTCTACAGGGGCGTGTACTAGGAGGAACCCAAGCAGCTTGGCTAATCCTACTCGAGATCCTGAAAAGACTCTCAGAGCTAGATTACACAAGCTCTCTTCTCGTACACTCCTTGACAATCTCGGCCAGGAAGCTCTCTGTGACATCCATTCACTCTTCTTGAATCCTCCCATTCCAGACATCATGGATATCTACGAGTCCCTTAACTTTGCTAACATCCAAGGTTATCCCCATAACCTTCCTAATAATGGTCTAGACCAGTGTTACGAACATCTCGATAACATCCTGATTTTATCTTGAAATCACGATTTTTTGGCTTAGCCGATGTTTGCCAATTTTTAAAGATATTTTTATGTTATCATAATTTTGCTAATGTTTGCCGATTTTTATCGATATTTTCCCGACTTTTACAAGTTTTTGTTTTTCGAACCGTTGCCGATTTTAATGCCGATATTCACAACATTGGTCTAAACAAGCTACCCGCTTTCCAAGGAAATATTGCAATCACTATTAAAAATTATTTATATGCTTTTCAGATTTGGTGGGCTAAATTCGCTCAGGCTCAAAATTATGAGGATGTGCAAATGAAATGCTTCATCTTGATCCTTGAGCAGGATGTTATGGATTGGTTTAGGAATAGGTCTGATCATAGCATTGATTCAAATGATTCCCTCTTTTATGCTTTTAGAGAGAAATTTGGTGATAAGAAAGAAGATCGATTTCTAGCAAAAGCCATTAGCGTCATTAAAAAGAAAGAAAATGAGACGTGTGAAGAATTTAATAAAAGGTTTAATGGTATGCTTAATGAAATATCCACTGATTACAAACCAACTGAGAAAATGCTTCTAGAATATTATCTTGATGCTTTCAATCCTGACACTTCTTATGAACTAAGAAGGTCCAAGCCTGGTGACTACAAGGCTTGTCAAATCACAGCGAAAGAGCTGGAAAAATATAAGAAGGCTTCTGGAAAATCTGAAATTCTTGGGTTTGATAGATCTGCTGTTAAATTAAAAGAACCTAAAGGAAAAGAAAAGGAATCTGAAGAAGAACTTATGCAAAAATTGCTTAAGAAGTTAGAAAATATGGAGTTAAATAAAGTTAGGATGATTGTTGATCATGCTAAGGAGATAACTACATTACAGTCTAGGTTGATTCAAATGGAAAGAGCTCAAATGCATCAACCTAGGGGTCAAAATAATAATAATCAAAATAATTGGCAGAAGAAAGGTCAGTCTAGTAAGCAGAGTCCTCCTCACCCTCTTGAAACGAATAATCTTGTGGAGGAGACCCTGCCTTATTGTAGAGCATGTGATGAGCTTCATGAAGAAGCCACTTGTCCAATTATCAAGAGAATCATGCATCATGAGATGCCAAGGACAAGCAACCAGATAAATGTGGTTGGTAAAGAATATCGTTTGTCGCAGGAAAATTTGGAAGAGGTGAAGGGAAATAATCAATCTGTCAGATCTTTCACATCTTCATATAGTATCAATAATTTTGGTCAAAAAATTGATGTCTTGGTTAAACTCTTTGGTGAGAAACCTCCGCCTGAGCGAGTCCTTGAAATCGTTGAGGATAATTTATCAAAGGAGAAATTAAAATGATAATACAGTTAATTCTCGAAGTCTTTATTTTGGATCAGCTTCTGGAATGAATATTGATTTGGGAGGTTGGTTTATTAACTCTAAGTTTTGGTCCCTGTCATTGAAATAGTGAAGATCCCCTCCCAAAGGACTAAGTTATTGAATGTTATTAGTAGCACCCAGGTTAATGCAACTCAGGAGGAACCTCCTAAGGCTTTCTATCAGGATGCTTCCATATACTTTCAAAGTATGGATTCTGATAATAAAGAACATTCTCCGTTCTTCATTACTTTGCTTGTGAACAATTATCGCTTATATAACTACATGCTTGACTCTGGTGCTTCCGCTTGTGTGATGACTATGAGAGTCATGGAACAACTTAATTTAAGGATATCTAGGTTGTACTATAACATATGTGCAATGGATTCAACGAAAATTGAATTTCATGGGTTGATTAAGGATTTACAAGTCCATTTGTCTATTTACCCTGATATCATAATTGTCATGGACATAGTTGTGGTTGATGTGCCTGATGCTTGGGATATGTTGTTGTCTAGGAAATGGGCCTCGGATCTAGGAGGAAGCACACAAATGAATTGGTCATATGCTATGATTCCTTCCCCTAATGGTCAAAGATATCTTAAGTTAAACAGAGAGCCTGAAAGGAGATTCCATGTAGAAGATCCTAAAAGTCCCCACAATGAAATCATAAGTGAAAAACCTAGCCTATGGAATCATGCTATCCTATCTAATCCTATCATTCCCTTAGAGGCCAAGGTTGAAGAAAAAGTGGGTAATCTAAAAGATAAGGTTTGGTATCTATACTTTGATTGTGCAGCATCTGGGCTTGGTAAAGGTGCGGGGATTGTCTTAAAATCTCCCCTTGGTCATATTTTCAAATTTGCCTATCGGTTAGAATTTGAGGCGAACAACAATGTGGATGAATATGAAGCCTTGTTGTTGGGTATTGAATTGGAAAAAGCTTTAAAAGTTAAATTGTTAAGTATCAAGGGTGATTCAAATTTAGTTATCATGCAAATCAAAAATAAATTCACATGTAAAAATCAAAGATTAAAAAATTATAGGAATGTTGTGTGGGATACCATGGAGTATTTTGATGCCATTAACCTTGAAGCTATCCCAAAGGAGAAAAATAGTTTGGCCGATGAGTTAGTTGTTGCTGCTTCCACCATGCAATTATCTAATAATTTAATTGAAGATAAAATTAAGATGGAAATTGCTTTTAGACCTTCTGTCCAAGATAATTCTGAGCATTGGCAGGTCTTTGATGATGAAAGACAAATTGTTCGCTTCTTAGACAATTTGGATGAGTTTCAGGGTTTTCAAGTAAATTATAAGCCAGATGGACCTGATATCGACGAAGATATTTTAAATCCTACTCCTCAGAATGTTGTTGCTCTTGAGCAACACTTTGATCGGCATGATGTTGCTAAGAAGAAAGAGGAAAATAAAATTGATCCTGGAGAGTTTGTTGAAGTAAACATTGGTACATCTAAAGATCCTAGAATTATTAAAATTGGTAAAGGTACTAATGAAGATGAAAGAAAGAAATTAATAAATTTACTTCACAAGTATAGGGATGTTTTAGCTTTTCCTTACAATGAATTAAAAGACTAGAGGGAAGATGTTATGGAACATACTATTCCCTTAAAGGATGAAAATGCTAAGCCATTTCGTCAGAAACTTAGACAAATAAATCCCAAGTTGGCCCCCTTAGTCCAAAAGGAGATCACAAAGATGTTGGTCGCTGGCATTATTGCTCAAATTAGGCATTCTACATGGTGCTCAAATTTGGTGATCGTTAGGAAAAAGAACTAAACAATCAGATTGTGCGTTGATTTCAAAAACCTTAATTTAGCTTGTAAAAAGGATAATTACCCTTTGCCTAATATGGAGACCATGTTGAAAAGAATGACAAGATCCGGGATGATGTCATTGTTAGATGGTTTTTCTGGATATAATCAAGTTTGGGTAAAAAAGGAGGATCGACATAAAATGACTTTCACCACACCATGGGGAACATTTGAATACATAAGAATGCCTTTCGGTTTAACGAATGTTGGGGCTACTTTCCAAAGGGCCATGGACTATGCTTTTAAAGGTTTAATTGGAAAATTCATTGAAATATATCAAGATGACCTTATTGTTTTTTCTAAGAATTGTATTGATCATATAAGTCATCTTAGGCAAGTTTTTGACAAATCTAGGGAGTTTGGCATTTCCTTAAATCCTGCTAAATCTATCTTTGGGGTAACTGAAGGGAAGTTACTTGGTCACATAATTTCAAAGGATGGGATCAAGATTGATCATGAAAGGGTTGAGGCAATTCAAAAGATTCCTCTGCCCCATAATCTAAAATCCCTCTAGTCCTTCCTAGGAAAAATAAATTTCCTTAGAAGATTTATTCTGAATTACGCAGAATTAGCAAAGTGTATTCAAAGTCTTTTGAAAAAAGGCGCAAATTTTTTGTGAAGCCAGTAGAAAGGCTTTTCAAGAAATAAAGAATGATATAGCCAAGCTCCTGTTTTAATCTATCCCGATTATTCCAACGATTTCATGATTTTGTCTTTTGCTTCTGAGGATACCATTGCTGGCGTCTTACTTCAGAAAAATAAGGATGGGCAAGAACAGCGTATTGCTTTCATGAGTAGAGCGCTTCAGAATTCCAATTTCAATTACACTACCATGGAAAAACAAGCTTATGCCTTAGTTAAATCTCTTAAGCATTTCAGGACATATGTGGAATATTCCAAAGTCATAGCTGAGGTCCCACATTCCGCTATCAAAGATATATTAACTCAAATTGATTGCTTAGGGACTCATGCTAGGTGGGTAACGAAAATTCAAGAATATGATTTGGAAATTAAACCCACCAAGTTGGTCAAGGGTCAAGGTTTAGCTGAGATGTTAACTGAAAATAACGCGAAAGCTCTTGGTTTTATTTGTCTTAACGATTCATCTTCACCTGATCTGCAAAGGTTAGAAGAGCATGAATGGTATAAGAATATTATATATTACCTATTGAATCTTACATGTCCTAGCCATTTAGTTGCTCATAAAAGCAGGGCTCTTAGATTAAAGGCTTCTTAGTATTGCCTCATGAAGGATGGCCTAGGGTGGCGAAATCCAGACGACATTATACTTAGATGTGTTGATGAAATTGAGTCTAAAAAGTTGATTTCCAAGTTTCACTCTGGATTTTGTGGAGAGCATTATGCTGGTAGAACTACCACCCCCAAAATCCTTAGAGCTGGATATTACTAGCCTTCAATTTTTACTGATGTGCACAAATTTGTTAGATGTTGCCAATCCTGTCAACTATTCACTGGGAAACAAAAACTAGCTGCCCTGCCCCTTCAACCTGTGGTTGTTGAGGCTCCTTTTCAGCATTGGGGTCTGGATTTCATAGGGAAATTTCATGAAAATTCTAGCAATGGCTACTCATGGATTTTGACTGCTCCTGATTATTTTACAAAATGGGTAGAAGCCATTCCAGCTAAGAATGCCACTAAAAAGGTTATTATGGACTTTCTTGGAAATCAAATAATTACTAGATTTGGTGTCCCTGCCAAGATCACTACTGACAATGCTAAGGCTTTCAGTTCTATGGAACTTTCATCATTTTGTTTTAAGTACAGCATTGTGTTATCTCATTCATCTACCTATTATCCTTAGGGTAATGGCCTAGCTGAATCAAGTAATAAAAATCTTATAACCATTATCAAGAAAATAGTGGGAGATGACCTTGGGACAATAAAATCAAGTATGCTTTGTGGGCAGATAGGATAACAAAAAAGAAAGCTACTGGTAAAAGTCCCCTTGAATTAGTCTATGGCCTGGAGGCAACTTTGCCAGTGCACCTTAAATTGCTAGCTTACCAACTCCTTCAACACTTTACTAACGATTAAATTGTTGTCCATAATAGAATTGATAAGCTTGTAGAGTTGGATGAAACCGTAGGAAGGCTTTTGATAATATGTATAAGAATCAATCTAACATCAAGAAAAGCTTTGACAAAAATATCTTCCTAGATCTTTGCGGGTTGGAGATATGGTCTTGTTGTGGGATCGAAAGAATGAAAAACCAGGAAAGCATAACAAATTTGACAGTTTGTGGCTGGGACCATACATCATTTGAGGCATTGTTGGACCCAACTCATTCCATTTGAGCACGTTGGAAGGCGAACCACTAGATTTACCCGCGAATGGCCAAATGCTCAAATTGTACTTCAAAGAGGACATCTGATGCCACTGTGTATCCTTTGTATTGTATTCCTAACCCTACACCCTTTCATTTCAGCATTTTATTTTGTAGTTATGACAGATTTATGTTTTTCAAGTTATTAGGACAGTTAATAAATGAAGAGCTTATATCTTTCTTGTGCTTAATATTATATGATGATTTTTGGATGGACGCTACTTATGTTATCTTGTGTGTTGCATGGATGCAAATTCTGGATTCTCACATTCCTCCGGTGCAGCAACGTGTCCCCAAGTAGAGCCAGATGTTGACCACTACATGTCAACGACTCATAGTAGTACACCCAATTTTTTTCGCAAAAGGGATAGCGCCTGGTCGATGTGTTCGTGTCGTTTATCTATCATCATCAGCCTGATTTCCAAGGTGTTATAATGTAAACCAATTCTGCGTATATAATGTAAATAATCTCAAAAAATTCATTTCATGTATGTAACAACCTAGGTAAACCTACTTTTCTTGTGACGATCTATATTCTTGGAGGTTTTTTGTCTCACCGATCCATTCTTGGATGATTGCAGAGTTTTCCTCCAGTCTTACCCCAAAGCTGGAATGGATTTTGTCGCTAGGATCTTAGGCAAGTCCTAGTGTTCTAGATCGAGTCTATGTAAAAGTGATTTGGCAATAATCCTAACTATTTGGGTAAGTTATTTTATTACAAATTGTTTGGTCTGCTAGATTGCATTTGTGTCGCAGAAATGGGTAATCTATGAAGGTCTATTACAAATTGGTTTTCCCCCTTATGATGTAAAAAATATGAAAATCATGATGTAAAGTGTCTTGAGGGTTGGAAAAATAATTTATCCCCTCATAAGTTAATTAACTGAAGTTTCGGGCCAAAAATTAATTAAAATCCTAAGCCAGAAATTTAATTAATTCTAGGTCCTAAGTAAATTTAAATTCTCCAAAGGAAAAATTCGTCAGTCCTTAAAAATTAAATTTTGAAAGGCCCCAGGACTAAGGTAAATTAATTATTTTGCCAAATTTTAAAACTTTGATTCCTGGAGGTTAAGTCAAATTCAAATTTTTGGAGAAATTTACTCAAAATTTTTATTTTTGAGTTAATTAAAATGCATTTAATTAAAATTTTCGAATTTCCCCAAATATTTAAATATTTCGACGGATGAGATTAAAATAAATTTTAATCTTCATCAACGGTCGAGATTGCTTTGACGAGGATCACTCGAACTAGCCGTTGGAAGATTTATCTTTAAATAGGAGGTCATTGGTCAGTTGATTCATCCGATCTCTGAGTCGTGTGCTAAGCAAAAAGCTCTTGTGTAATCTTTTTTCTGGATAGTAAAAAAGGACTTTGGGGTTAAATTTTGTTGGTGTTACTCTTCATGGGAATACTGTAAGATGTGTTGTTTTCATGCATAATTTTTTCTAAAGCCATTGATGATAGCTTCTGAAGAGTGATTTGAGTACAGGTATTTTACTCAGTCGCTGGGGTTTAAATGATAATTTAAATTTTGAATGTAATGGCAATATCTCTATTTGTCTGAATTTTATTATCATTTTCTCGCTCTATTTTGATGGCTGGATTGAGTTTTGCAGGAAAATCTTGATTTTTAGATCCTCAAGCATTAAGAGAAGTTTTCAGTTGGACCAGCCAACTCCCAATCTGTGTTTTCTGAAGAGCCTAGTTGAATTAGCTCCAGGCTTATCATAAGGTTTTATTGGTGATACAAGAAGGGTTTTAAGTTAGCACCTCCTTTAAAATTTTAAAAATTTAATTTTTTGGTGTGGAAAATTGATAGATCTGGTTGTTAAGAGCCTTAGATTATTAGATCTGGGAGCGGAGTTGGACTCATACTCCTTAAATCTGATAGATCTACCATTCTTGTGCATAGATCTGTAAATTTTTTGGTTTTCTGACTTGGGTTTCTGGGGTTTTATTTATTTTTGTATATCTGGGTTCTTGGTGTTTTTGTTTTCTTTGTTTGTAGGTACAGGTTGCAGATTTGAAAGAGATGTTTGATTTGAAGCCAGATCTAGGCCCTAGAGGGTAAGATCTAGCCTCAATACCATTTTGCAAGAGCATTATTCTAAATTATTTTCAGATTGAGAATTTCAGAGTTTAAATCTGCAGTTTTTCTACAAGAGTTCCGACGACAAATTTTAAGCAGAAGAATATATCATTTAAATTAGAAATTTCTGGGAAATTTTCTTAGGTTTTTGGGGTACCATTTGTCTCCTGTCTGCTTTCGTATTGAGCCTCCATTTTCTACTGGGTTTTCCCCTCCGGAAAATTTCGAAATTTTTTATTTATTTGTCTGCATTTTGGGGTTTATGGAAAAATTCGAATTTCTTTGGTGCGTCTCCCATCTGCGGCCTTCCTCATGCCTTCTACTGCCAATACTATCCCTCGATTTGCAAAAACCTTCCTCCTTGCAGACCTGTCCGTTGCCTTTCTCCTCTTCGCAACTCCTGCATTCCTCGAGCTCCCCAACACCAGCCTGCAGCCTTCTTTCCTCTCTCGTCTGTCCGCCTTCCACCCTTGTCCCTCGAAGCTCCTCGTTGCCACATATTCACTCTTCCCCTATCCGCGTGCCCTCTTTCCTTGCAATCATGCTCCTTTCCTTCTCTCCTTCGCATGCTCTTTCACTCTGCCCACCTCTCCTGTATCTACCTTCTCCGTCGCTGCCTAAGTTCATTCGAGTTTCTCTCCCTCGAGGTTCTTCGAGCTTCCATTCTTTCCACCGTCAATCTTCTCTTTCGCCGCCAAACTTGCACAAAGAAATTTCGATTTCCATTAGTTTTTTTTCTTTTTGTTTAGGTTCGGTCTTTGTTTTCTATAGTTTCGATATTTTTTTTTTATGAGTTTGCCTTTTGTTTTTGTTGTTTTGATTTTATTTTAAAAAGTCTAAAACATAAATAAAATAAAATTTCGTTCAATTTTTTACTTTGATTTTTTGGGTGTTATATAATTTGATTTTTTATTTTTGTCTTTTTTATTTTGGATTTTGATTTTGTTTATTTCTTTGTTGAAAATAAAAATAAAATAAAATAAAAGAATAAAAAAACCCTAAAAAAAATAAAATTTCATTTTTATTTTATGTGACTTTGAGACTAAAGATTTGAAAAAAAAAAATTGTGGCCTTTGGCCCATTAAAAAATTTTAAAATTATTAAATCCTTTTGATTTGTTTTACTTTGGTCACATTTATAAAATCTTAATTGATCATTTACCACATTAGTCTTGTTTCATAAATCTTAGCATATCGAGATTTTTTTCTAAGGAATAATTAAATTGGTAAACTAAAAGTTCTTTCTTGGTGTCTTTTTGCGCTAAGGGTGAAATCTCTATAAGAAAACTTTTGTAGTATTAAGCATTTTAACTTCTCCATAGTCAAACACACTTAAATTTCTTGTATCTAAAGATTGACTATAGGAAAGTGGCAAATTTTTCTAGATTTAAGCCACTAAGCACAAATCATTTTAATTCTAGAATTGTGAATTCTTTAGCATTTAAATTTCATAGTTTTTCAAAGTATTTAGATCTTTAGAAATTTAATTGCTAACATATTTTGCATCTATTGAGATTGATCGTCATATTAATCGCTTGAATTATTTTTACTGCAAGTTAAATATTTTGTGAATATTTCAAGTGATGATTATCAAAGTACTCTGTCGTGGAATTGTAATAAATTGCATATCTTTGTTTCCTAAGCTGAGTATTTTTTGAGCATCTATTGGCATTGATATTAAATTGCAAAGAAGTTTTTGTTTGAGCTATAATTGTATCAAAAAGATTTGAAGAAAGATTGTGGTTTAATTGTGATATCTCAAGGGGTAATCTTTAAGTCTTCATCTAGTAAGTGAACATTTCATTTTGGTGATTAAGGGCTTTTGCGACACAAGTGTTTCTAATCCTCGAGTCTAACTTCATCTCATCATTTAGTGCATTTGCATATAAGTTAGCTTTGCATAAATAAAATTACTTCCAAGAATAAGCTTGGTCAATAGAGAGATAGGTATCCATCCATCTAAGCAGTAGTTGCTAATCGATTACTTGGTCTTAATTTCCCTAGCAAGATCGTTGACTCCATAAGGCATTGGTATCAATCGTTTAAATCTAATCAAATCCTATAAGTCTTGCTAAATCATAGTCAAGTACTTGGTCGCTTCACTGTGTCTCCCGAACTAGTTGGTTCCCAACTAGTTCTCTTTCATTCCATTTTCCATAGGGTCTAACCCCGTTAGCCTGCTGAAGGGAGAGCGTAAACGGAGTGAATAAGGATTAGAGTGACATCCCTTACTCTGAGCGTTGTCGCGATGCCTAGACATTCTGTGCGACAACAGATCTCATTAGACTTCATTCTCCCAATAGGCTAGGCACTAGTCTGTTAGTTTTTGTAGCATCGAATGTGTTCTAACCTTGAAATTTTGTGGAGAGACTAGAATGCATGAGATCTCCAAAACCCAGAAATCGTTTCTGGAAATTCCGCCTAGAAATGACTTAATTAGATTATTAGTCAGTTTTTAAATATTTCCTAAGTCTAAATTTAGGGAATATGACTAATTAATCATAATTAATTAAGTTATGGTGTGAATGTTCTAGAAACACACGGATCGACTTCAAGTTAATCCTAGTCATCGTTGAGAAGTTAATCCTAGTCATTGATTAAGATCTAATCTTGTCCATTGAAATCCCAACAGAAGATTATAAAAAGAAAATCAATGGGGCTTAGAGAAATCACTTGTGCAGTTCGATTTCATGAGCAGATTGATTTCTTGAGTAGCAACATTCAGTTGCCGAAGAGAGAGCCAAAGAAATCGAAGCAGTGAGAGAGGGGCAGGGACAGTGAAGCTGGAGGAAGGATTCCAATTCCGATGAGTGCATTTGCAGAGAGGCAGAGGAGCCAAAGTGAGGCTGACGCAGAGTAGCGCAATAGCCTCTAGAGGCAATTTCGAAATTGCTAGGGAGAAGCAAAGTTTCATCACCCCTTGATTGTCGCAGAAGAGGGGTGTGGGCCCGGTTTGTTGCATATGCATATTAGAAAGCATCCTCCCGAGCCAAACTGCCTCGCATGCTCCTTTCGCTGCTCCTCGATATTCTGCGTTTGTTGAGGAAAGGGCTACTGCATGTTGTTTCTTGTTGGTCCATGTGTCTGCACCTGTGCCAAGGCTGAAGACATATCCATAAGTGGATTTGTTGTCATCAACAGAACCTACCCAATCTGAATCTATATATCCACTCAACCTGGATTCTTTGCTTCTGTTATACAAAATGCCAAAGTCAAGTGTCCCTTTCACATATCTCAGAACTCGTTTTGTTGTGGTCCACTGTTCTATTGGAATTTCTAAGTCTGACACGTTAGAAACCCTTCATGCACTTTATTGATTTATTCCTACCTACTTGTTCTGTTAATTAACAAGTTATTTACCATGTAAATACTGGAAATGAATACAAATGCATACTCAACACATTACAGATCATCAACTGAAGGAAATAGAAACAAGCACACAAGTGACACCATTGTTTTTGGACTAATGTCCCCGGAAAACTCCAATGCGGGAAAACCAATGCGGCTTTCTGAGGGTTTGATTTATTAAGCAGTTTCAGAATACAATCTGGGTGCCAAATCCGGCTCACCCAACAGAGAAAAATCTCAGTAGTAGTACCTCTCTACTTGGAAGCAGATATTCCAGTTGAAACCCCGGATAAACACTCTGGCAGCTCCACAACTCCAATCTACCCCACGAAACCCCAGCTTCAGCCTCTAGGGACTACGTCAGCCTCTCTCTGGCCCAGCGTTAGCCCAACATCACTCCGGCTTGGCCTGCGTCAGCTTCTAGAGGCACTACGTCAGCCTTCTGGCCCTCTGCGTCACCCACGTTAGCCCTTTGAGGCACTGCGCAGCCCCTGTCTGGCTCTGCATGAACCCTTGGCTGTCTCTGCGTCCCTCTCTCCAGCTACTGCGTTGATCCTCCCAATGCTATCTCTGCCTCTCTGCTTCTGTATTCATTGCCCCTCAACTGCAACTCTAATCACTCTCTCAACTTTCTCAGCAAACTCAGCCCCAGAAAATCACAATCTTGATCTCTTGGTGTGTTCTCCAAGTGACCCTCAAGCCTCCTCTTATACTTTTCTCGTTGACAAATCAACGGCCAAGATTAAGTCCCTAATCAATGACTAAGATCAAATGTGGCTTGATCCATGCCTTTTGGACCATTCTAATACAGTTTTATATTAATTCACATTAATATTTTAATTTCCCTAAGTTTAGGCTTAGAGACTCCATTAAAAATATTAATTATTTTAATATCTCCCAAACTGTTTAGAATCTGCCCAAACCCTTTCTGGGTATTGGAGATCTCATGTGCCTTAGCCTCTCCACCAATTTTCATGGCTAAAGCACATCCGATGCTACCCCAAATGAACATGTTCTACTTTTGGCGCTGTCATGATCCTCGAAATGTAGCTCACAACAAAACATAAGTTAGGTATATCAAGCTCCACACTAGTTGCCTATATATGGACTCATTAACTTCCTTAGAGTCCATCTGGGCTGAAAGTTTCAACCCTTTCTCCATAGGTTTAGATGATATTTTGCAATCTATCATTCTGAATCTATCCAACAAACCTCTAGCATATTTTGATTTTGATATTAAAATGCTGCTACGCATTTGCCAAACTTCTACACCTAAACAATAGTGCAAGAGGCCTAGATCAATCATGTCAAAATATTTTCTTGTATTATTTTTTATCTGTTCTATAGCCTTTTCTTCACTACCTGTGACAATGATATCATCTACATATATAACCAGAGGGATGATATCATTACCAACTCGTTTGACATACATGTTGGAATCTGAAGGACTCCGCTGGAACCCCTATTCATCCAAATATTTGTCAATCTTAATGTACCACGCTAGAGGTGCTTGCTTCAAGCCATATATTGCCTTCTTCAGTCGACAGACCAAATGCTCCTTTCCTGAAACCTGAAGCACCTGTGGTTGCTGCATGTAGACTTCTTCCTACAAATCTCCATTGAGGAAGGCACTTTTCACATCCATTTGATGGACTTTCCAACCAAACAATGCTGCCATGGCTAGAACAAGACGAATGGTGCTCATCTTTGCTATGGGAGCAAGGTTTCCTCATAGTCGATGCCTTCTTGCTGAGAGAATCATTTTGCAACAAATCGTGCTTTGTGTTTGTCAAGTGTACCATCTGCTTTGTACTTGACCTTGTAGACCCATTTGCAACATATGGGTTTCTTCCCTGGTGGAAGAGATCTGAGATCGCAAATCTGATTTTTCATCAAACTCCCACGTTCAAATGCCATGGATTTCTCCCATTCAAGTCTTCCTTTTGCCTCCTCAAAGTGTTGTGGCTAATAGATTTCCTGTAGGTTAGACATAAGAGAAAAGTTAACCATAGATGGTTGTTGTATGCTCTTTCCTCTAGATGATCGTCCCTCGATCATTTCTCCTATCCGAACATCACCAATGGTGTTGTACCACCATTTTGGTCTTGTCTTGGGATCTTCCCCACCCAAATCAATATTGCCACCGTGACTTGGGCTTCCTGTAGGAATATCATCTGACTGTCGAATCAGACTGTCAGGAGTAGAAATCACCGAACTATGAGTCTCATCTCCCCCCCCTTCAGGTGGAGCTGCCTGAAGCTTGATACCTGAATCTGTTGGTACCTCTAGATGTTTGGTAATTTGGGACTCAAAAGAAGATTGGAAAGGTCCAATATCTTCATCAAAATCAACATCTTTGTTGAAGATCACCTGATGAGTGGTTGCATCAACCAACCAATAAGCCTTGTGAGTGTCACTCTACCCTGTAAGCATCAGTTTCTTGCTCTTTGGATCTAACTTGGTTCTTTTTTGAGCTGGAATCCAAGTATACGCAGTAGATCCAAAGACTTTTAGATGACTCACTTTAGTTTTTCTACCAGACCATGCTTCCTCTGGTGTCTTCTTATTTACCAACATCATTGGAGATCTATTCAGCGCAAGTAAACCGCTGTGAATACTGCTTCAACCCAAAACCTATGTGACAGACCTGTTCTGCAACATACATCTGGGCATTTTCGTGATGGTGTGGTTTCTTCTTTCAACTACTGCATTTTGCTGTGGAGTGTAGGGTGTGGTGTATTGTCTCTTTATGCCATGCTTAGTACAAAAGTTTTGGAATTCTTTGGAACAAAATTCTCCACCATTATCAAACCTAAGAGTGGTTATGTGACAACCTGACTCTTTTTCTACTAATGCTATGAACTTTCGAAATTCATTAAACACTTCAGATTTTAATTTGAGAAAATACACCCACATTTTTCTATTAAAATCATGAACAAAAAGCAGAAAATACCTGGCATAGGTGATTGATGCCGTGTTCATTGGTCCACAAACGTCCGCATGAACTCGCTGAAGGACCCTTTGCGCTCTCCAAGCCTGTCCTTCATCAAACGGTGATCGATGTTGCTTGCCAACTTGGCAAGTTTCGCAAACTCCCTGGATCTTCAGTGATATATCCGGAAGTACATCAACTAGTTTCTCTCGAGCCAACTGAGAGAGATAAGTCATATTGAGGTGCCCATGCCTCAGATGCCATAGTGTACCAATATCTGATGCAGATTTAGCTGCCAATGCATGTTATTTTAACTGACCAATGTCTACCAACCTGAACAAACCATGATCTTCTACACCAAGAGCAATAGTCTTCTTGGTGTTCCTGTCAACTATATAGCAATTTTGATTGCTAAAGTTGATATCTATATTTGGACAATGTCGCATAATCTGACTAACTGATAGCAGATTGAGTCCCATACCTAGCACATAGTAGACATTGAGAAAGAGTAATGCTTTTTCTCCAAAGAAAAGTTGAATATGTCCTTTGCCAGCGACCTTCTACTCGGCCCCACCACCAAAGATTACTGAATCCTTGGATGAGCATGCCCCAAACTCTGTGTACCAATCCTGCCTGTTGGTGAAATGTTGGGATGCTCCATAATCAATATACCAAGAAGATGCTTTGGACTGGTCTGCTTGGGTTGTGGCTATGAAGGCATAGAAGGTTGATTCCTTCTCCTCGATGTGCTCTACAACATGAGCCTTTGGCTGAAGCTCTCCCTGGTTGGATTTTTGGTCAGCCAACCTTTTCCTGTAGTATTTCTTCACATGCCGTGTCTTGCCACAATAATGACAAGTGATGGTCTTCTGTCCTTGGGGACCATCCTCCTCGCTTTGTTGGCCTTTCTTCTTGGCCCTGTTTCCTTTGCCTTTGTAATTAGCTGCAAAGGCCTGCTCAAAACCCTCTGTCTCAGTGTTGCTGCCGAGCTGTTTCTTCCATCTGTCCTGCTGTAAGAGTTTATTGCAAATCTCTTTGAACTTCAAGTCAACATTCGTAGTAGTAATGTTGAGGGTTTCAATGAAATGGTCATAGGCTCATGGTAAACTTTTCAGAGTGATAACCACCATGTCCTCTTCCTCCATCTTCCGACCAATGGCTAGCAACTAATCTCGGATGTCCTTGATCTTGACCAAGTGCTCCTGCAATGAGGCACCTTCACTCATCGTGATCGAGAACAGCATGTTCTGCAGAAAGAATGCTCACCCTTTGTCAAATGTCTCACGAAGATCTTTCAAATGCGTCCAAACTACAGTTGAAGTTTTGCTTGTTTGAACTTCAGGAAGCATCTCATCAGTAACTGACAGTTTGATAAGCATCATGGCCTCTCTGTCATAGCTGCAAACTTGTCCTGATCTTTACCCGCAAATGTGGGTCGGGTAGTTTTGCCTAGAACCACCTCATCCAAGCAACGGTACTCAAAGATTGCGAGCATCTGTTGTTTCCACGTGTTGTAGTTCTTGCCAGAGAACTTCTGGTTGTTTTCCAGCATGATATTGTTCAATGAAGCCATCTCTGCATGTCGAATTTGGGAAATCCCCCACCAAACTGATCAAAAGCGCCTCAAAAACGCTGAAAAATAATAGATCAGACACTAAAAACACCAGATCTACAAATCTGGTCCACAAATCAATTACAAGCAGATCCAATCTGCTATAAAACAATCTGATTTGTCACAATTCGAGAGAAATTGCAGAAATTACAGCAAACAGTTTAAAAAATTACAAACCGTACGACTGCTTGGCGGCTATTTGTTGGCTTTACGGCAGCTGTTTGATGGCTAGAAAATGGCAGCTATTTGTACAGAAAAAAAAAATAACAGCACAAGAATTGACTGTTGTTCCGTACAATTATGTACTACTAGTTTTAAAACCTAGAAATGACTTGATTGACCCGAAAATCTTTTGGTTCTCCATTGTGCTACGATGGCGATCCCTCAATCCTTCACTGTCGACAGTAGTCCCTCGAATCTTCACGCTCTCACAGTTATGTGGCTCGATAACCTCGCTCTGATACCATATAAAGAAAATACGAGCATAGAGAAAGCCAAGAAATAACTCGAAAGAGTTCTTTGTATTCGATGTACTTAAAAAGAGAGCAAACACTTTCTTATATAGGTTACAGTAACATTGAGTCAATCCACTTTATGAATGTGGGATTGATCAATAAGACATAAAGTTAAATGCCTAAGTCTAATTTATTATTGACCATTATTACATAATTTAATAGCATTGGCTAGAAGACTAGACCAATTCATTATCAAAGCACCTCTATTGGTGAAGCTGGACAGAATTAGACAATGGGTGGGATCAGGGGGTGTATCTGACCATTCTCCGATATATTTGGAAATTATGAATTCCAGTCACAAGCCAAACTCCCCTTTCAAATTTAACCCGACTTGGCTTGTTGAAGCTGAATTTCACAAATTAGTCAAGGAATCCTGGACTCACTATGGTCATGAAAACAACTCTACTCCAGCGGTGGTGATTGCCAACAATTTAGCCCATATCAAACTCGAAACCATAAGTTGGGCCAAAGGAAAAAAGAATATGGATGAGGCTACTATCCAGAAAATTGAATCTAACATTTCGGAGTTGAAGGGCAAGGGTATTGCTAGTTATACATCATGTGATAGTAAGGAACACTTGATAAGATTGGAAACTGAAAAGATTCGTCTCCTGAGACAGCAAGAGGAGACATGGAGATTGAAGAGCAGAGCGACTTGGCTAAAGGCTGGGGACGAAAACTCAAAGTTCTTTCAACAATGTGCCAGGGGGAGGAAAATAAATAATACAATTTGGACTCTAAGAGACCATACATGAAGGGAAGCCAATACCTTCAACCAGCGCGCAGATATGGGTATTAGACATTTCTCCCAAATGTTCAGGGCACCCAAAGATGCTAACATTGCTGAGGTACTCCGTATTGCGGGAACAATACCTAGATTTGTTGAGGCAGAGGATATAGAGACACTAAATGAGCCAGTGACTTTGGGGGAAATCGAAGTTGTTCTCAAGTGGTTTAAAAGAGATAAAAGCTCGGGACCAGATGGATGGCATATGGAATTCTACCTTGCCTTCTTTGATCATATTGGTGTTGATCTCCTTATGGCTATTGAGGACTGTAAACTTTCAGGGCAGATGCATGAGGGTTTCAACTTGACCTTTATTGCTCTCATACCCAAAGCTGATAACCCTCAATCTTTTGATGATTATTGTCCTATATCCTTATGCAATTGCATATACAAAATAATATAAAAAATTATTGCAATTCACATCAAGCCTATTTTATCCAAGATGATTTCCAAGGAACAATTTGCATTCTTAAATCATCACCAAAGTCATGAAGCCATTGAGACAGCACAAGAAGGGATCCACTCGATAAAGCTCAAGAATACTAAGAGTATCATTCTAAAGATTGACCTATCAAAAGCATTTGACAGAGATAGTTGGACATATCTCTAGCTTATCCTAACCCATATTGGATTCCCTCACTCATTCATTATTTGGATCATGTGTTGTTTTACATCTGCATCATATAGCATACTCATTAATGGGGCTGCATCTGATTTTTTCCATGTTGAACATGGTCTGCGATAGGGGTGTCCATTATCACCTTTGTTATTCCTCCTGGTCATGGAGGGTCTAAGTAGACTTATAACAAAACCCGTGCAAAAGGGTCTTTAGGTGGTGTAAAGATGTCAGATGTTTCCTATCTTTCTCATCTATTGTTTGTAGATGATGTACTTATTTTTTTAGATGGTTCTATCTGTGATACCACTTGCTTCAAGAATATTCTATCCTTGTTTTGTAAAGCTATAGGTATGGAGCCCAACTACAACAAGTCCACCATCATGCTGGTGTCATGTTTACAAAATGAGCAAAGACATGCCCTAAATCATTTTCATTTTGTCAAGGAAGAAATGGAGACTAGACTCAAATACCTTGGATTCAGGCTCAAGCCAAATGGTTATCATATTGCAGACTAGACATGGCTTATAGCAAAAATCATAGGGCGCATCAATATATGGCAGCAACAATGGCTTTCCAGAGTGGGAAGATTAACACTTATAAAATTTGTCCTGGAGGCCATCCCAGTATATTGGATGGCTCTTGCTTGAATCTCAAAAGGCATAATCAACAGAATACAACAAATTTTTTGTCGATTCTAATGGCGGGGGAAAAATGTTGGGTGGACCTCTACCTAGGCTAAATGGGAAAGAATTGGAAAACCAAAAAAACGGGGAGGCTGAGGTATAAAGGATCTGCACTTATTTGCAAAGGCACTTGTTGCGAAGATGGAGTGGCAGATTATCACATCTGATAGTCTATGGAAAGTGGTTTATTATAAATACATTCACCCTCTATCAGTAATGAACTGGATTCGCAAGCCGACCTAGGGAAATACTGGAGCATCCATCATATGGAAAGTTATTACTCATTCCATCAATGTCATTAAGGAAGCACTGGCTTGGCGTATTGGAAATGGTGAGTCGGTGCGACTAGGCATTGATGCTTGGTCTGGATGTGGCAATGCACACATTCTACCACTGGAGCTCAGACAGACACTTGCATTGGATGGCATCACTCAGCTCTCTCATATAGCAGATGGTAGAAACTCATCCTGGATCTCACAGAAATGGTTTAATGCACAGGATCTCGGGATACCAGAAAGGTGGAGCAGGGTGTGGCATTGTTTCATTGGGGCACTGGAAGAAGCTCACATTAGGATTATTGTACAGGAGGATGAAATCATATGGTCCATTGCAGCACATGGTCAATACACCCCCAAGGATGGTTACTCAGCTCTTATATCTGCACAGGATCCAGTGGAGGTGATTTGGTGGTGGCACCCGCTTTGGA
Organism: Pinus taeda; assembly: GCA_000404065.3. Classification (NCBI taxonomy): domain Eukaryota; kingdom Viridiplantae; phylum Streptophyta; class Pinopsida; order Pinales; family Pinaceae; genus Pinus; species Pinus taeda. The sequence goes on along the minus strand of APFE031023650.1, from coordinate 541,533 downwards.
AGCTCAAAGCACCTCACAAAGCCCACCTATTCATGTGGTGTATACTATCAAATAAAGTGCCCACGGATGATAACCTAAATCGTCGTGCCTATCATGGTCCATCTAGACGTTGCTTTTGTAAATACCGTGCCGAAGATATTGATCACATATTCCTACATTGCCCTGTGACTAGTCAGGTCTGGCTACAGATTACTAGCTCCCTCAACATCATGCTCAGATGGGATGGGTTTCATCTATCAAATGCCTGGCAATCTTGGTGGAATGTTGCAGCAACACAAAAATTAAGGAACCTCCCTCTGCTAGTATGCTGGGGTATTTGGCTGACCAAGATTCATACTATTTTTCAAGATGCACCCATACTATGGCCAGCCACTTGTAACCATATTGTTGCTATATATCATTTGATCCCTAAGGAATCAGCAACAAAAGCCGCTCGTGTCATCATTCCTGAAGTTATTGATAAGAATATCCCCTGGGCATATTTTGATGGGTCAGCACAGGACACTGGATGTGGGGATGGTGAGGTACTACACACTACTAAATCACATCATTTCAAGCTCAAATTGGGATTAGGGAGAGGCACCAACAATTTTGCTGAACTAAATTCTCTCAGATACCTTCTCATTTTTTCTCTGGAACAAAATTGTCACGGGATTCAGATGTTTGGGGACTCAAAGCTTGTTATAAATTATATCAACTCTGCATATCATTGTCACGTGCACACACTTAGGGGTTTACTGGATGAAGTCATTACTTTAAAATCACAATTTGATTTTATTGTATGCTCACATATATACAGGGAAAAGAATTCGGTTGCTGACTTTCTTTCCAAGGAGGCCGCGCAACAGCATAGGGGGCAGTGGTTGATTCAAGAATTCCAAGACCAGGAGTTCTATCAGTTTTTCCATCGACTATTCATTGAACAGGATGGGTTTACATTTGAATGATCTGCCATGATCATTTGGCGGCTAGATGCTCTTTTATTTTTATATATTATGAACTATATGGACAGCTATGTTTTTATATGTTTATAATTATGTCTTTTATTGTAAATATTGGATAAACTATATGAACACTGATCTGGATAGAACGGCTTGGTCCATTACCTGTGATTATGCATACTCACATGCAGATGATACAACATGTAATTTTCTTATTTTGCTAATGAAAATTACGATTTTTTCTTGGGAAAAAAAAGGCCTAGGGTTTTGGGTGAATCTTCAAACAAAGAGCCTAGGTCAAGCAAGGGGGAAGAAGGGATCAATAATATATGAACTTCTTTTGAGTTTTCAAGCATAGGAAATCCCTTAAAAAGCCACTAACCTAGAAAGAACTAAATCCAAGTGATTTTGGAGCTAGGGCTTGGTGTATATCACAAACCAACCATGGGATTTTCTAGGTCGTCTTGGGTTAGATCAAAAAAATTGTGAAAAGGGGGAAAATTCAGGGTAATCATCAAGGACTTGAGACCAGTGCCTAGCCAATTGTGGAGAATAGAGTCAAAGTGAAATTGATTAAGGATTTTTGCTCTACCAAGGAGCCTTCCTACAACTTCGCATACCCTAGAGAAGCAGCTACAAGGTCACAAGAAAGATTTATACTTCGACTTGCCAAGTGATGGAGTTTCAAGGTGCAAAGAGTAAACCCACCCCTCCCTAGGAATGTTTCAATCTTCTTGCCAAAATGAATAACATATGCAACAAGCCAAGATTACCAAGTGTTTAAGGATTTCACATCACAATTAGGGCACAAAATAACCATAGCAATAGCATTCCATACATTAGACAATAAGCATGTAAAATTTCGCATAAAAGAAAGCACTTACATGTCATGAAGATTATATCCATCCATTATACTTCCAAAAATGAAGCTCCAAGACAAATAACAAATATCCAAACATCAAAATGCATCAATTGATCTCCAATTCATCCAGCAATAGCAGGTCTGAAATCTTTTCTCCAAAGAGATACAAATCCAAGTGATGATGAGAAATGAAATGAACCTCTCATCAATATATATGATCCTATAAGGGATTTGACTTGCCTGATTAGGCCTAATGATGCCCCCTAATAATAAAATAATGTACAAATAACAACCCTTTGGTGAGAAGCTCACCAAATAGCTCCACAATATGAAAAATGAGCCTCTCAAGAGGGCTGAAATGATAGACAAGTAACTAGGAGGGTCGTTGGTAGGCCAAATGGAGTCCAACATGTGCCAAAATGAATGAAAACGCTCAAAAAATAGTGATGAAGAGGATGGCCCCTTGATCTCCAAGCAAATGACCTGTGGTGCCCCTAACTAGCTGTGGGGGCACAAAACCATCCTCATGGACCTCCAACTAAATCAAACAAGCATGTATTCCCTCGGAAAGGGCTGGAACAATGATGCAAGCCCTCCCTTTATCTCCCATGGTGAGACACAACCCCATCTGGGCCCTGGATCAACTGCCAAGTGTGTGGTGCAAGTGTATAACCGATTGGGCAAGGTGGTCCAAGTGTATCATCATCACCAAATAAATGGAACACGAGCGAGCAAGGCGTGGTGCTAAAGGATCCCAAGGCATGGCTATCTGCTTTCTACTATAATGGAGGCCCATGGCTCTCAACACACACCCTATAAATGCCAATATGACCCTATGGAGGGTTTGGGCCTTGCAAACCCCAAGATGAAGACCCACCTGCAATCCTGCATAAGATCCAATGTGTCTCCTAACCTTCTAGTACAAATCGTTAGTGTAATTGAGCAAATAAGCTTACAAGTCATGGAACCAAGTGGGCACTTCATAGTGGCATGCCCTTCCATAATGGGTTTTAGAGTGTATAATTGTCTCCAAGTTCAAGGAGGTTAATCAAGGACCCTATCAGGTGGTTTCAACCTCTAAGGGAGTGATAGGCCCATGGTACATCTGTCATATGGCAGGCGTCATGTGATATAATGATGGAACGGAGTGGGATATCGAGGAAGGCTCCAAGCCACATGCCATGGTACAAGGGTAGAAATGATGAGGGAAGCTCACACTTGGGTGTACAAATGTAGGAGGGAGCAAGCATCGTACATGAGTTACCCCAGCCTTTGTTTTTCCACCCTTCTTCATATGCCTTTGCCTTTTATTGATTTTTCCTTTATAGCTACTGGGGGCTCCAGGGAATGAGAAGATGATGCGTAAGATATAGCAGCGATTACCTCCTTAAGGTTGGGCAGCTCATTGCCTACCAGGGGTTGGGACAATCATGGGTTCCTTAGTGATGCAAGGGGGCCAATAGGATGGACCCTAGGAACCAGGGTGATGGCCATGAGATCATGTTGGCTTTTGCCCAAGTGCTAAATTTGTATGTCCTAGCCATTTTTTGCATTTTATGGTACATTTCCTGTTGAGAGTGGCCAAATTATTCTTTTTACTTTCTTTTTAGTTGAAGCAACCTTCGGGGTATTATTCCAGGCCTGACCCAAAGTGTGGACAAGGGGAGGGGGAGGCTAACTCCTTGTGGACCCAATGGACAAATGTGGACTCGGATAGGAAATATGTGGAAAGGGGTTATAACGAGTGGAGGGGAGTGATGTATGTGATGTCGGGAAGTAGGACCATGCAACCAAACTCGGGGTTTCTCATGTAGCTCCACTCCTAAAGCTAATAGTCAATAGAGTAGATCCCACAAGACTAGGATACAAGGTTAACCGCCAAGTTAGACAAGGGGACAATAGTACAAACCAAGCCCATTCTTTTCGTCGAATCCCCCCACTAATCCATGCCCAAAAGTGTCCACGATAAGTAAGCGAAAATACCCAACTAAATAATGAAATCCATACCTTCCGGGTTGGAAGGCCCGCCTTCAAACATACAATCATGACAGATGGGCGATGGTGCATAATGGTTAGCTCAAGTGGCGAAGATGGTGGCACATCGAGCTATTTGGAGGCTGCAAGGGGTTGTTGGCTGTTGGTTGAAGACAATCTAGGAAAAAAAATTCTCTTATGAGTATCACCCACAGGTGGTGGTTAATAAGGCCTAACTTTTCATAGACATGGTACAACAGTTTGAGGACCTTCACTACCCATAGAAGAAGGGTGGTGCAAGTAACTTTATTATAGGTAGTGTTGCCGCAAAATCTAGCAGGCCTAGGAAAGGGATGCCCTACTAGGCTTAAACTAGACCAAGAGACAACAATGGGGTAGTGGCCCACTGTCACCACAGCCAAAACCCCCTACTCTTTATAGATTTTCACCGATGGGAGGACTCCCAATTTATGCTAAGCTCACCTAAAATAGATGTTCTAAGTATGATGTGTGAGATGACTTGACTAGACCTTCTCTACAAAAGACACAATGGTTCAAGGCTCCATTGTGACGCAATTCGCATTCTATGTAGAGGCCTAGGGTTACAAGCACAAGACCTAGGGTTTAAGTAATTTGTTGAGTGTTGGAATATCCAAAGGTCAAGTCCATGGGAAAAGGTTTCCAATGGTATATACCAGCAAGATCAAGGCTCATGAAACCTTCAAGAAACCCCTAAGTTGAAGCAATACAAAACTAAGTTTCCCTCTTAGGGAAAACAACTCGGGCAAGAAAGTTTATGGATGAAATTGAAGTGGATGCCCACCAAAAGGATAGATTTTGTGGCAAATACTATCTTCTTGATGTTTTGGCTATCTAATCCCCAAAACTCACCTTGTCTAGAGATTCGCACCAAGCCCCAGCTTGCAACCTTGGCCTTTAAGGGGTTGAATTACGGCAAAAAGCATGAAGGAGAAGTTAATGGATTAAAAGTTAAATTGATCATCCACAAGGAGGGCCAGTGTCTGGATCCTTGGGAGGGTGGTGTCTATGATGTGATAGATTAGCCAACAAGCTTCTAAGGAAGCCAAAATTTTGATGCCCTAACACCACAATTTCAACAATTACCTATGCAATGGACAATAGATATTTCATGGGAGAGCTACCGAAAGTTCACCACTAGGACATTCATTCACATGTTATGTATGAGTAATGTATGCAATAGATCATCTAGATAGAAATTCAATAAAATTTCAACAAATTAGGGCACAATTTGCAAGCCTAGATTCAACATTATTCCATACATTAGACATAGAGAAAAATATTTAATCAACAAAGGTTAACTTACAAGATAACATGCAAAAGATTCCATCCATTGATCCAAAGAATAGCTGTAAAGATAGACAAGTTAACTCCAAATATTAAATGCATTCATAGATCCTTGATGCTCCAGTCCCGAGGCTGTGGTCCAACAGCTACATGTGGAGGTTTGGTCTCCACAAGTCCTGTGGTCCAATCCTGGGCGGGACTATGTATCCCTGAAAGTTGCTCCAGGGGCGATTTCTTCAATTGAAAAAAAAAAGATCCTTGATCCTCCACAAGGGATGGGCTGAAATTTCTAAAGAGAGTTCAAAATTCCAAGTGCTTGATGATGAGATATAACAATGAATTGATCCTCTATTTATATGCAGAATTCGGATCCTTACTTTAGCCTAATGCCCCTAGAAATTATAAATAATGTGCAAGAAACATCCTAGGTCACGAGCCCACCTAGTAGCCTATGAAAAACATAATAACTCTCCACACGTGTGAGCAAAAATAAGAGAAGGTGTTAATGTTATACAAGTGTAGACCCTTCTAAGGCTGACGTTGATGGCAATGGGTGCCATAATGTGTGCAAAAGCTCTCTAAAATCAACCTCTATGGGTTGGCCCCTAGATCTCTGACATAATCCATCTGTGGACCCCAATTTTGGTTTGGGGCACAAAAAGTGGTCTCATGGATCTCCAAGTGGCCAAAATCCCTGTCTTTGCTCCAACATTTGAGGGCTCTCAAGGTGTTGCTAGCCCTCCTATGTCTCAATGTGTGAGACCATCCTCATCTGGGCCCTGGATTCACTGCCATCCCTCTAATCAGTGTTAAGCCAGTTAGGTGCATGTTGGTCCAAGTGCATCATCCCTTAAAAGTGAACAATGTGGGGCAAAGTGTTAGAACGCTAGGGGTGCTAGGGGTGCCCAAGGATGCCAGTGATGCTCTGCAATTGCCTAGAGTCCCATGGCTCTCAACGCTTCACCTGTGGGTGTCAATATGTCCCTCTGGAGGACCTAGACCCTAATTAAGTTACCCAGGCCTATAGATAGAACCACATATCAATTACACACAATATCTAGTGTTGCAACTCTCACCATTAGGTATATTTAATCATTATTGCATCTAAATGAACTAGGCTTGAAAGTAATGGGAAAATTAACACTTCATACAAGGGTTCCCTTCCGAAATTGTGGCTTTGGTCATGTAATGGTGTTACCTCCCTAGTTAGGAGTGATTAATAAACGACCCTATAAGGTGTTCTCAACGCCTAATGGGATGTGACATGTCCTTGGTCCACCCTTCAATCAAAAAGTGTCATGAGAATAATGATGGAACAAAGGGGAGAAGACTTCATGGCCAAGGGCCATGCTTAAAGGGACCATCCTAATGGGAATCCTCATCCTAGGTGTATAGATGTGAGGAGGGAGAAAATGTGGATGCATGAGCTACCAACTCGTCCTTTGTTTTTCCATCCCTCTTAGAGTCTTATGCCTTCTACTTTTTCGTTATTTTTTCTTTGTATTACTACTCATAGCTCAAACAGTTAGAAGTTGCTTTCTGTGATGTGTAGCAGTTATTACCCCCTTAAGGATGGAGTAGTTCATTGCCCATCAAGGGTTGGGACATGCAAGTGTTCCTTGTCTTCTATGAGATAGGGCAACATTGGCCCAAGAACTGGGTGATGACCATATGAATGAGGTAGAGCCCATGCTTGGCTTTTGCCCACATGCTAATTTGAATGTCTCGACCATATTTTGCATTTTGATTTTTTTTTTGTTATGCTTGTGGCCATCATATGCTCTCTCTGCTTCTTTTAGTTGCGTCAACCTCCCAAGGCGAAATTCCACACCCTACCCAAGCATGAGGATGTGTGGGTGCTAAATCCCAAAGAACCAGTGATCAGTTGAACCCGAAGAATGGAGGTGGAATAGGGGTTTGTAATGTAAGATGGAAAGTGGTAAGTATGGAATAGGTAGAGGTGGGGCTACGCTATCTCAATCATGGTTTCCCAAGTAGTGCCCCTCTATACATGTTGGGCCATTAGGGGAGGTCCCACTAGATTAGGATTGAGAATTAACCCCCCCCCCCCCATTTAAGGTGAGGGAACAAGATCACAGCCAAGACCCTTCTTTCTTCCAAGTTACCCCATAATCCATGTCAAATGCTCAAATAAAAACAAGCATAAGCACCAGATTGCAAAATGAATAAAGTACCTTTTGATTAGAAGCCCACCTTCCAAAATGTGCTCTTGCCAGATGGGCGAGGAAGCATATGACTGATGCAGGTGGTGGAGATATAATGGCACATCATCATTAGCTACTAGTGGCTATCAGGGACAACTAGTTGGTTGGACGAGATCTGGTGAGGAAACATATGACTGATGTAGGTGGCGGAGATATAAATGGCACATCATTACTAGCTACCAGTGGCTATCAGGGGTTGTTGGTTGGCTAGAGGAGATGATAGGAGAAAAATTTCTCCCATGGGTCACCCACTTTTGGTGGGTAACAGGTAGTTTGAACTTTGGATAGCGCTCTGGCTATAAAAATTTCCTCTGAAGAGGAGCAAACAAATATTCGAGATTTTCAAAAAAGAAATTCCACGTACAAATTTAATGGCTTTTGGATGGATAACAATGATTTCATATAGACTGCTTATTTACGAGCAACGAATCTCCCTTAAGTTGTGCACGAGGTTAGTTCTCAGAGGTGTCTTCACTTCTTTTGTCGTGACTATTGAAGAAATTTCAACCCCCACTCCGTTATCAGTTTTCCTTATCACTCCATGCATTTATTTTTAAATCCAAGCATGATAAAAAATTCTAAAATTTGGAAATGACAATATTTTTTTGAAAACACAAATTTAGAGATTTCACAACTGTTGAAATTACAGAAATAAAACACAGCAAAATTATGATAGCCACACACAGAAAAAAAACACAATGATTTTTGGTCAATGTGACCCTAGAAAAACCCCCTACAACTCTTGGAGGAAACCAGTTCGAGAGCTCTTCATTATTTCTGAAAATGCTTTTACAGAGAAACTGAAATACACAGTAAAAATTCCAGCAACCACAAATTACAGCTTATCTCGATTTTCATACTTGCACTCTGCCTCGGAATCGTGCCAATCAGTAAACAGCGAAGACAGAAATTTTCCAGCATTAAATGTTGTATGCAAGCCTCGAAAAATGTGCCCAAAACTTGCCATACGGACCGTACAGATTTTAGCAGTACAACTGCCTCGAAATTCGTGCCCAAATCTTCCTTGAAATTCGTGCCCTTGTTTGTGTCCCTCTTCTTCGATATCTGTGCATTTCTCCTGTTGTATGATTTTGCCTTGGGATGCATGCCAATAAATGTTGCTGCCCAGATTTGTTGAAATGTCTTATCGCTGCTCTTTTTCACTTCCTCGCTGCTCAAAAATTTTCTCCTTGCTCTCTCTTCTCTTTCCCTAAAATGCTCATGAAAGAATAAATGATCTTTTCCTCTTCTCTTCTCCTTTTACTCTCTAAATGACCTCTTGGGTTACCCTAAGATCTAATGGCTAAGATTCATTTAGATCTAGGGATGAGAATAAATGTGCATTTAATTCTCACTTTCTATTTTTTATCTCACCCACTTAGCCTTTTATTTCCATAGTCACTTTTCACTTCTAATTCTTCATTGACTTAATAATGGTCACCTTTTAATTTTGAATGTAACTTTACACTTACCAAATCACTTTAAATTAGAATGTAACTTTACCACTTATTAAAGTCACTTTTAAATTAAATTGACTTTACCACTTATAAAGTCACTTTAGGAGAAAAGTACAAATAAATTTGGACACTTTTCCCTAGGCCAAATATCAAAGCCTTAGGGAACCACTTCTCCTCTGGTACCCAATTTTAACAATTATCTCCCCAAAGCACCCACCCCCATTCAAATTCTCCTTTGATGCATCGAGGCATCTCTTTTCGACTAAATAGGTACTGAATCAGGCTATCAAAGAGGACATCTACAAATTGTACATTCTAGTCATTTAGAACTCACCTCCAATGATCTTGGGCTCAAAGATGTCTTATCTAAAGCACTTTTTGGAGCTACATGGTGGCATCGTTGTGCCACCCCCTTATAAGCGCAAGCATTGGATGCACTCGCTCAAGATCCCTTTGGGATAGCTCTAGGATGGCTCTCATTGATTTTGAATAAAGACAAACCTCCATATACCATGGTCATATAGGATCTGCTAGGTGTGCCGCCCATAGGAGTTGGAGACAGAGATGCACCTCATTTTTAGGTTCCCGCTATACTATGAGATCAAAGGATGTTATCACTAAGGTGCCAAAACCGGAGATGCTTATCCCTCTTCATCAGGGATATCTTCAAACACAGATCTTAGCTCATGCATGTCATGCCCTGCCTAGGGATGACCAGGACAATCACCTCATACTTTCATGTTGATCCATTAAATCAGAGCAACAAGTGGCAAGCAAAGTTCCATAATGCACCAAACAGTGGAATAGTGAGACCTCGAGTTTCCCCTCAACCTCCCCCTCTTGGAGACCAACTAATACTATTGAAACTAGTTTGAAGGTGTCAAACCATACGATGCCTCCCGCCTTTCAGACTACCTCCCAACTCCAAAGGAGTAGCCAAAGATCCATTTAAAGCTTCTTTCTTTTGACTTCAAATGCGAGGAGTATCCCTTGCTCATACATCCCCCTCAAGATCATATAGTCGTAACCCCCAATGGTTCCAAAGGACTTTGACAACGGGCCAGTGCCCAATTCATCCCCCTCATCCTTGGCCATCAAACTTAGGAGACCTTGACACATTGGCCTCATTGTCAAATCTCTCTCTCTCTTGACTAGCTCTTGAGTTGTCCACTTTTTCAATCTTGGGCAAACTCACCAAATATTTTGTATAATCATACCTTTGCCATGGTTTTATACATGTGTTTTGAGGCTACACTAATGTAGGTTTCTTTTCTTTATATTATTTTCGGCATTTTATGGAAGTTGTGCTTACACTCCCACCTTGTACTCATACTGGTTGTATTCTTCGGTCCCATTGACCTACTTTTTGAAGCGAACAAAGTTCCTTCTATAAATTAATTATTCCAAAAGACTTGGAATGTCAAGATATCCATTTAGGATATAAATATTATATTAAATAAAATGAATAAGAATGAATGAATTATAAATGAGAACAAGAGGCTTGCTTATATACCAAGCAAGTGTCTCTTCATGAAGAGTCATGTCCTATTAGACATGCATCTTCAACCTAATTACTAGCTTAACTAACTATTATTTATGATTATTATCTTTTACATTATATTTATATTATTTATATATTTTATTCGTTACATTGCCTCCTTCCTCAAAAAGCTTTGTCCTCAAAGCTTGTCGATGAAAAAAGCTTGATCCCTTTTTTTGCTTCAAAAGTCTTTCTGTCTCGGAATAGTCACCCTCGTCAGTACAAGTTGATATGATCTTCTTAGTGACAAACAAAATTGTCACACTAAGAAGGGATTAGACCATCCTAGATTAATCTTCTGTATAGCATTCCGATCACTAAAATTTTGTAACGACTTGTCAGCATAAGACAAAATTGATGTTACATCACTATTATATGAAACATCAGTTTGTTGTTTCTGGTCTGAATGGTACCGATACGTAGCCTGGTTGATTGGTCTACTCTCGTGATTCGGATGTCGATATTGAGTTTTTAGATTTTCTTCTGGGGAAGATGTTGTTCAATTGGTTATGGAACATTCACTTGGGATGTCCATTGTCTGAACTGCAACATCTACGTGTGCCGTTTCTTCAACTGACTTGTCTTCTTGACTTGTCATATTCATTGGATCGGTATTTGTTGTTTTGTCATCAACTTGAATTCCTACATTTGATGCTTCCTTCTTGATAAGTTGTTGTATCTGGTCTTCTAACGACTTCTTATCCTTTTTAAGTTTCTTAATTTGCGACACTAATTTTTCGCTATGGTTTTTAAATCGAGAAACTTCTTCATTTTTGTCAACATTGATTTTGTCAATTTCTTTTTGCATATTTTGTAATAACTTTTTACCTTCTTGAGACATTACTTTTGAAATATCTGAGATATCTTCTGGTGTTACTGAATTTGGTTTTAGTGTAAAATCTTGGAACGTTATTTTCTTCTTTTTGTAAGAAAATGTTAAAAACTTTTTTTGTATTTAGAATAAAGGAACCTAGAGTTTCCATCCATGGTGATCCCAAAACAATGTCATTATCGTTAGAATATAAGGTTTTCATGGTGAATTGTGAGGTAAAAGTGTAATCTCCAATACTTAGGTGTAGATTGCTTATGTCATATTGTTTGCCAAAAGTATTTGTTTCAACTATATTTGATTCAAGAATCACCAATTGGTTAGCACATTTAGGACTAACATAATTACTTCTTTCAGCAGGACAGATAGAGATTATGATGTCTCTTCCTACGAGTGATCCTTTGATTTGAAATAGTGTGTAAATACAGTTACTAAAGGTTTCAGGAAACCTTTCATTACTAGTCTCCATTTTTGCCTTGATGTTTTTACGTAAACAATATGTCAACTGGAGCTATTTTTATTATAAAATATCACTTATTTCTTCTATATATATTTTTCAAATATTCTCCTTTAATGTGGATTGTTAAAAACTTGAATACCCTTTTATAAAAAAAATACTCCTTTATATTGTTGCCCTCTATATACATATGTATTTCTTTATATTAAGACCCCTTTCAAAAAAAATTTTACTTATAATAATAAGTTTCACTTCTTTTTACATGGTGAATCGGTAACTATGAAGCCTAATTAATTACTCTCTTGATAAATTTTTAATGTCACCCCACTTAATAAATATAAAGGTCATGTATTTTCATATGACACGGTCACGATGTTAAAATACCATGGGTTGTTTTTAAAACCTCCGTTAAAAACGTTCTCCACGTAAAAAATAAAACGTATTCCTTTTGTTTTTTTTTTAACTTTTTAAAATACCATGGGCAATTACCATGGGTTGTTTTTAAAACCACGGGCTTCTCCATGTAAAAGGTTTTAAATATACTTGGTATGAGATTTTGTATCTGTTTTGTTTTCTCTTTGTTTTCTCTTTCAAAGGCCTAGAAAAACGGAGAAAAGAAGAAACTCCCAAATTCTGAGCAAAATGCTTCAATTGTATGCCAACAGGGTTGACGAATTTCGATAGCCAAGGACCTAGATAGGATAACAAGCTCTATGCACCGGTTAAGCAACCTAGAGGACCAAACTGCTCTGATACCAAATGAAGCGAACAAAGTTCCTTCTATAAATTAATTACTCCAAAAGACTTGGAATGTCAAGATATCCATTTAGGATATAAATATTATATTAAATAAAATGAATAAGAATGAATGAATTACAAATGAGAACGAGAGGCTTGCTTATATACCAAGCAAGTCTCTTCATGAAGAGTCATGTCCATGCCTCTTCAACTTAATTACTAGCTTAACTAACTATTATTTATGATTATTATCTTTTACATTATATTTATATTATTTATATATTTTATTCGTTACACTTTTGTGGTCATTCTTCGTACATTAATAAAAGTATCTTATCTATCTTATCTTATAGATCCATCTTACCCATGGATCAATTAAGCACTAACAAGGATAAAAAGTATAGGTGCAAACCTCTCAATTATTGAAAGATTTATGATTAAGATGGGTTTAGGGTTCTTTGTTTAACATTAGCTCTTTCTTTTCTTTTCTTTTTTTGACAATAAGCATAGGACAACATTTTGTTTCTATCATTTTTTGCGAACATGCATATATAGAGATCCCTTCCAACCCGGGTTGTAAGAATCAATGTTATCAAAACTAGATTTCTCATCAAACTAGTCAACCCAAAAAATGTGAACTAGACCGAAACGGGAAAACTTAATTAAAGAAACAAAAAAATGGTCCACCAAAAACTATATAAATATTCAAATTTTGAAAAAAAAACATATATATTCATGTGCAACAATATGAATCCAAACCATCGTACACATATGCAAAATTTCTCATATATAGCGAGGGTGCATATAACCAAAATAGCACTGAAATCCATCACTGAAATAGAAATACATCAACAAAGAGGCTCTAAATGGTCTCTAGAGTCCAAAAAAATAATGCTATAAGAAATAACTAAATATCATTAAAAGCATTGCCTATATTGGGATCCTCATGACAATATCACCCTTTAAGCAATAAAATAAGATCTAAAAAGTTTAACATGTCAAACTGAGATTTTTTTTGAGTGATGGGTATATTTTTAATAGGGTCATGACAAAGGAGATTGCCACTTACATCTAGATACATAGAGTGCTTGGTGCTCTTGATTAAATACTAGTTCTATACCCTCATACATGACATAAGCCAATGGAGACATTGCAATCCCCCAATTCTGAAATCCTAAAAACTGTTAAGTCTACTAGATTTTAAGTGAGATCTAAAATTCTATTTTCTCCATATAAAATCCAATGAGGTTGGGACCACTCTCAAACATCCCAAAACAATTAATGGCAATGTTAAAAATTCAAGTAAAAGGTTTCATCCTTTTACTTTAAGAATTTAACATTACCATTAAGTACATAGCATTAGCAGGGCCCTAGAGTTGAGTATTGGGTTGCCCCACATATATATATATATATCATGGGGTTCACGAACTCAGGGGTGGGGTTCTCGAACCCATCCCCAAGAACCAGGTTCTAGAACAGGCAACTCTCAAAAAAACCCAAAAGAACCCAGTACTTCCCCTAAAAACCAAGTATTCAGCATCTTCAAGTTGGGTTATTTTACGTAAACATGTGCGTGAACCCCAAAAACAAGTGCATGAGGGCTTCTTGACGGCGTTTTTCCTTTATCTAGAAATCCTTTTCTTCTCACATTCCACGTAATTGTTTGTCACTGGGTTGAATAAGATCAAAATTTGTTAAATTATGGTATGTTCTATGCTTAGAGTAGTTTACTTCAAATCTTTTTATTAGCCATTGTTTAGCAATCACATAAACATAAAGTAAAGTGCAGATAGAACATTAAACGATCGACAGAAAACAAGCCAAGACAAGAGACACAAGATGGGTGGCTAGCCAAGGACAAACCCCAATGCGGAGAAACCCTTTGATCAATCCTTCTTAAATCTTCAATAGTCCAGCAGAGAAAAATAGTACAAATCAAAAATCTGTAATTTTATAACAGCAGCAACAAACCCTAAATCAGCAAAGTCAAACTTGGTCAAAACAGCCTCGGATTGACTTCTAGTCAACTTGAAGAACTTGGTCTTCAACAACTATCTTCAGCAACTCAAAACAGTCCACAATACTTAGTCAAACAGCAGTCAAAGTTCAGCAATCTGCGGTCAGCCCTAACCAGTCAACGCTGGTCGACTTTTAGGTCAACGCAGCCCCCAAAAAGTCGATGCAAGTCAGCCCTTGGTCAACGCTCCATAAAACAGCCCAGCACTTGGTCAATGCAACCTTAGAAAAGTCAATGCTACCTAGAAAGTCAACGCTGCCCTAATTCGTCCTTCTTGCACGTGTGAGAGAAGCTACTCCTTTGCTGGCCCAATAAGATGAGTTGAGATGAGATGAGTTGATAATGAATCAACCTAACTTGTACTTATATGATTTGTTGGGCATGTGTGCCACACATTTCGTTGCTGGCCGACCTTGACAATTTGTCAAGTAAATACAAATAAATTCATATCTCCATAAATACTTGTCTGAATCGGATGATCTTTAGATCAATCCTACACTTCTCGACAAGAGGAATCTAGGAAAAATATCAGCTGCCATAAATAAGGTGACCCACATGGGGTTTGGCCCTAGTTGCCAATTTTAACACTCCCTCTCAATTAGGGAGAACTCCATCTGCTAATCTGTCAGACCGTCAGTACTATCTCGCCATCAAATGCACTGCCCTGCACTGCTCGGCTCTGCTCTGCTTTGCTGAACTATGAGGAAGAAGAAATGATCGAGGATGTATCATACCATCCTCCACTGACCCGAAGCTAGTCTCAGAGTGTGTCATGCCACTCTAACTGATCCCAAATCAATGGAGGTCATCCTAGCATAGGGAGTACGGTAGATACAATGATGCATCCATCGATAGTACTACTAATGGTCCCTAACCCCATTTCCCTACTCATTGATCAGATGAGAGGTACTTCCCATGAGTCCCGGACTGCATGGGTAGGATGCCTCAACAGGAGAACTAATCATCCTATCCACAGGAGAACGAATCATCATGTCCAACAGTCGCCACGGGAGAACTAATCATCCTGGCCCAGAGGAGAACTAATCATCCTGTCCTACAATCGCCACGGGGTGTTATAGGGGAAGGTTGACCTTTCACCCTATACATAGCGCAACACCAAGGGAGGGTGAGTCGCCCTGTGGTCGCATGTCACTCTAAGAAGTACCCCGCGCCCCCCTGAAGCTCCCAGAGATCAATGTACACGTCATACTCGACCCTCATAAGAGGGTCTCTGAACGACACCAAGTCGTTCTCGAAAAGTCAAGAATTTGACCTTTCCCAGGGGCTTCATCAAAATGTTGGTGACCTGTTCATCTATACTGATATGTTGGAGCCTTATGGCTCCCCGCTGCGCCATATCCTGAATATAGTGGTACCTGATATCAATATGCTTGGAGCGATCATGAAATACAGGATTCTTTAATAAACGAATCCCGCTCTGGTTGTCACACAGGATCACGGTAGTATCCAATGTAAATCCAAACAGCTCACTGAAGAGCTTCGGCAACCAAACTGCCTCACAAGAGGCCATACTAGCAGCAATGTACTTTGCCTTAGCGGTGCTCAAAGCCACCGACTTCTGCTTCCTACTCATCCAGGATATCGAGGCAGATCCCAAAGAGAAACAACACTAGAAAGTGCTCTTTCGATCCACCACACAGCCTGCCCCATCAACATTGGTATATCCATGTAGTCTCACATCTCCGGCAGTGTATCTCAACCCATGAGTGATTGTGCCACAAAGATATCTCAACAGATTCTTGGCACCAATCGAATGTGTGTGGTGAGGCTCAACCATATGTTGACTCAATGTGTTGACTGCAAAACATATATCCGGACGGGAGTTCACTAAGAACATTAATGCTCCATTGAGTTGATGACACTCGGTAGCATTTTGTAAAACAATTTCGGCAGCACTACCGCTTAACTTCTTGAAGTCAAGCTCCATTGGGGTAGTCATGGGCTTGCAGTCCACCATACCGAATCTCTCCAATATCTTCACCACATATTTTCCTTGAGATAGGAAAATCTCCCCTGGCTTCTGCCAGACTTCTAGTCCTAGGAAATAGTGCATCAGTCCTAGGAAATAGTGCATCAAACCTAGGTCCTTCATCTCAAACTCAAAAGCCAACTCCCTCTTACATTTGTGAATGAGAGGGTTTGCACATGTCAGAAAGAGGTAGTCAACGTACAGCACCAGTATGAGAGGTTTGTCATCTTCAAACTTAAAGTAAAGGTTAGGGTCGGCTTCACTCCTAGTGAATCCCAGCTTCATCAAGTAGCTATCGATCCTCTCATACCACGCTCGGGGTGCTTGCTTCAGCCCATAGAGGGCTTTCTTCAAGCTGCACACGTGAGATTCCCAGTCATGAATCTCAAATCCTTCAAGGTGTTCCACATAGACTTCCTCTTTGATCGAACCATGCAAGAATGCAGTCTTGACATCCATCTGATGTAGGTTCCATCCTTGCGAAGCAGCAAGGGCTATGATCGAGCGGATGGTGGTGTATCGGGCAACAGGTGCAAATATCTCGTCATAGTCTATGCCTTCTTTCTGAGAGAAGCCACGAGCAACAAAACGAGCCTTATACTTTTCAGCACTTCCATCAATTCCATGCTTTATCTTGTAAAGCCATTTCGAAGTGACAATGACTTTGTCCAAGGGTCTGGGGACCACATCCCAGACAACGTTTTTCATGATGGACTCATATTCCTCAGTCATAGCATCCTTCCAGACTTGATGCTTGACAGCTTCTACAAATGATGAAGGCTCATTTTGGATGATTGTGCTCATGATGGTCAAGTATCCTCGATACCTGGTTGACTTCTTACTTTCCCAGAAAGTTCCCCTAGGTGCAACTTGTCCTTCAACATCATCAAGTGTCCCCCTCGGCCATGAAGGTCTCTTCCTAGAAGAGGAAGGCTCTTGCGGAGGGGGATCAATAGGATCCGTACGTTCTTCCACATCGGGCATCATCTCATCTTCCTTTTCCTTCAATTCCCTGGTGTCAGCTTCTTTTGATTGTCAACTTTGCTAAGAGCCATATCTTTGTCAAAGGTGACATCATGGCTAATCTCGACTTCCCTTTGACCAACCACATAGATTCTATAGCCCTTAGTGTTTTCTCTATAGCCCACAAAGATTCCTTTCTTTCCAAATGCACCCAATTTATTTCTTTTCTCTTTTGGCACATGAAAATATACAGGACTTCCAAAAATTCTAAAATGAGATACGTCAGGTTTCTTACCAGTGAACATCTCTTCGAGAGTCTTGGAACCCAATGCTTGATGAGGGCATCGGTCTTGCACATGTATGGCGGTATTCGCATCTTCGGCCCATAGAAACTTCAGAAGTCTTTGATCATGGAGCATAGCACAGACAGCTTCCACAATCGTACGATTCTTCCTTTCCGCCACACCATTCTGCTCAGGAGTATATGGTGTTGTAGTCTCCCTCTTAATGCCACCCTCTTTGCAAAAGTCATGAAACTCATTGGATTCATACTCAGTCCCATTATCAGTCCTTAAGATCTTGATCTTCTTTTCGGTTTGATTCTCGATCAAGGCTTTGAAGTGACGAAACCAAGAGAACACTTCATCCTTCTTTTTCATGAAGTATATCCAAGTCTTGCAAGAATAATCATTTGTAAAAGTGAGGTAATATAAATATCCTCCCAAGGAGTTCACAATCATACCAGATATGTCTGAGTGAACCAACTGCAATATATTGGAGGTCTTGCTTTGGCTTGAGGGGAATGGTCCCCTTTTGAGCTTTCCTTCGACACATCCCGGACATACACCTTCTTGCTCTAATCTGAACTCGGGCATCCCGATCACCATTTTTCTCACATCGAGTAGAGCTTTATATGAAGGTGAGCAAACCTCCAATGCCATAGTTCGGACTGAAGAGATGTGTCACAAGACATGACACCTAGCGGACTTCCTCCGACCTAATATAATGAATCAACTCGAAACCCAAGAGTGAAAGCATCTTTAAAGTTCTTTTTCCATACACGTACCTTGCCATCGATGAAGGCCAACTTGTAGCCTTTGTCTTCCATTGCCGAAATGGACACCAGGTTCTTTTTGAGATCGGGTACATATAGGACTTCTTGTAAATGAATTGTATTTCCCTTATTCAATTGAAGAGTGACATTCCCTACGCCTTTCACGGCATATTTTGAGTTGTCCCCAAGAACAATTTCCAGGTTGGTCTCCTTCTCTATTAGATTAAAGAGAGATTTTTTGTAACCAGTGAAGTGCCTTGAGGCACCACTATCAATAAGCCAATTTACCAGCAAGTCCGGGGGAGCAGTAGTAGAGAGGGCCGCTGGTAGATAATATTCATCTTGCTTATTGTTAACAACGTTAGATTCATACCTGGAGTTTCTTTCCTTTTTGAAGGGTTGACCTCTTCCTTAATTTCCGACATTCCTTTTACCTCTACCATTGAACCTGCCATTCCTTTGATTGCCTTGAAAGTGATTTTGATCATCGTCATGATGTGAGTCCTTTTTTATCAGGGCACTCCTTCGCATAATGGCCCATTTTGTTGCAATTGTAACATCGTCCTTTTCTTCCACCCTTTGGTCCAGCCTTTCCTTTGGATTTAGCCCCAGAATAGTTTCTTCTTTTAGCATGAGAAGAAAAGGCAGAGGGATTACCTCTAAGTGCGGGCATTTCTTGCTATTCCATCCTTGTTTCTTCTTGAATGCATCTTGCCATCAATTCCTCAAATCCAAGAATTACATTATTGTTGAGAAGAGTAGTCCTGAATATATTCCATTCAAGTGGCAGCCCTCCGAGAGTTGTGATAGTCATTTCCCTATCAGGAACTACTTCCCCAATAGATAGGAGATCATTCTTGATCTCGGTGATCCTTAGAAAATATGCTTGCATACTCTCATCTTTGCCCTTCTTAATTTCCTTCAGCTTATTTCTAAGGAAGAAAACTTGATTTGCATCATTAACTTTAAATAAACTCACAAGTCTATCGTAGATTTCCTTGGAGGTGGTCAGCTCGTAAACATAGGCCACTAGGCGCTTGTCGATAGAGTCTCGGATGATCTTCCTTGCTTTGACTTCTCCCTTGGTCCACTTGCTTCTGGCAGCAGCGGATGCATCTAATGGAGGCGCAACAATATTGCCTCTCATCTGAGAGACATCTTCCAATGTTAAATCGAGAGACATCTTCCATTCGTGATAGTCAAACTTCTCACGGAGTTTGTCTTCGACGGGAAAGTGTGTTGAGGACCCGATGACTTCTTTAAGATAGCTTCAAGAGCCTTCGGTGATTGCTCTTGCTCTTGCTTGGGCTTTGTCTTCACCTCAGCTCTGATACCATGTTAAATTATGGTATGTTCTATGCTTAAAGCAGTTTACTTCAAATCTTTTTATTAGCCACTGTTTAGCAATCATGTAAACATAAAGTAAAGTGCAGATAGAACATTAAACAATCGATAGAAAACAAGCCAAGACAAGAGACACAAGATGTGGTGCTAGCCAGGGACAAACCCCAATGCGGGGAAACCCTTTGATCAATTCTTATTTGATCTTCAATAGTTCAGCAGAGAGAAATAGTACAAATCAGAAATCTGTAATTTTATAACAGCAGCAGCAAACCCTAAATCAGCAAAGTCAAACTTTGTCAAAACAACCCCAAATTGACTTCTAGTCAACTTGAAGAACTCGGTCTTCAACAGCTATCTTCAGTAGCCCAAAATAGTCCACAATACTTAGTCAAACAACAGACAAAGTTCAGCAATCTGCGGTCAGCCCTAACCAATCAACGCTGGTCAACTTTCAAGTCAACATTGGTCAAGACAGCCCCCAAAAAGTCAACACAAGTCAACCCTTGGTCAACGCTTGGTCAACGTTCCATAAAACAGCCCAGCACTTGGTCAACGCTGTCCAAAAAGTCAATGCTGCCCTAATTCGTCCTTCTTCTTGCACGTGTGAGAGAAGTTGCTCTTTTGCTAGCCCAATAAGATGAGGAGAGAGAAAATGAGTTCATAATGAATCAACCTCACTTGTACTTATATGATTTGCTGGGCATGTGTACCACACATTTAACTGCTGGCCGACTTTGACAATTTGTCAAGTAAATACAAATAAATTCATATCTCCATAAATACTTGTCAGAATCGGATGATCTTTAGACCAATCCTACACCTCTCGACAAGAGGAATCTAGGAAAAATATCAGCCACCATAAATAAGGTGACCCACATGGAGTTTGGCCCTAGTTGCCAATTTTAACAAAATTACGGTATCAAACAAATGATAGAGAAATGATTTGGGTATTGGATATCCATATGATATATCAGATGGAAGATAATCTCCTCCTACCCAAGAGTAGCTTACAAATAATTTAATAAGTTTAATGCATCCTTAATTAACCAATTCACTATAATGACATTTTTACAGTTGAAGTTGGGTTTGAAAGATTGCCAAGTTAATGCAGCGAGATGGTTGTACCATACTTTTATCTGAATATGGTAGAATCACACTACAAGAGCTATTATGTTATTTTCAGTGCAAATCCTATTCTTAGCCTTCATAGTTTACTGGGATGTAGTTAGTAGGTCCACTAAATATATAAGTTAGAGTGTTGTTCATGAAAGGATTGGTAGAAGGATGGCATTATGTTATCTGGAAACATTCTCTGAGGGACTGATAATAATGAATTTCTTGAAGGTCAGCTTCATCTATAGGTATTCTTGGACTAATAGGAATCAAATTATATTTTCTAGCATGAATATGTCGTCCCTGTCATTAACTTTATTATAAACCTTAACAACACTGTGTTTCAACTTAATAATGAAGCGTATGTGTATTTTAAAAGGATTTTAGTCTGCCAACCAGTGTCATAGATGAGTATCAGATTGTTAGGTTTCGAGTTTCAACTTAAACAATTGTTAACATGCATATTGTTAGGTTTCAACTTAGACAGTTGTTAACATGTAAGTTGGAAGATTTCAAAAATATATATATATATATAGATATAGATATAAATTATAATATACCCCCGACGAAACCACATACCCTATTTTAGACATCCCCAAACCCACATTTCCTGGCCCCACGCACACACACATATATATATTTGAGTTCTATGGGTCCTTATTCCCATTGGACGGAACAAGCTAGTTTCTCTTTTCTGGTTTGGGCAACCAGTTGAATTGGTTTTGCCTCCAAACCAATTGGACCGACCAATTCCACCAGTTCCGGCCTGGTTCCGATAACACTGGTCAGAACACCTGCCTTCTTTTAATGCAACATAAGGGACAAAGGAATTCCTATTAACCTTTTGTGCCAGAGGTTTTTTGCAAATTTATTCGAGAAAAAGTTGCTCCACGTTAGAAGAAGGCTTGAATTTCTAGGTAGAGTTGGCCTGATTATGCACCCATGGTCTCCAGATTCAATCCAATTACAATGACTCTAACTTCAATCGCTGCATAGGAAGACTTCCAAATCTCCAACTTACATCTCTCGGAAGAGGAAATCATGGAACAGTTTGGTAACGTTCTGGGTAAATTTATGTTTCAACGGAAGCACAAAAGAACTCAATCTTTAATTGTGCCAGAATCTATGTAGAAGCAGACATAAGCAAGGGTTTACCTGAAAAATATCATTCTAGAAATCGAGGGATCTTGAACGGATCCAACTGCTGGATTTTGTATTGCTTTTAGATGCACTGCATGCCAAGTAGGTGATTTCATGGTTACCTGCCAAAAGAAAGGACAGGAACAGTTGGAAAGGTGGAGATCTCAGCTGAATTCCATGCCCATCACTCAAGGTGTTTTTCAAATGGATTCTCAACCAAAGACCGCAATCATTGACCAAGATGATTTTCAGGAAGTCGGTAGAAGAAGGATGAAAAATGTCAAGAATGAATATGAGGAAGATCTTCTTTCAGCTAACCATGAGCCAAAGTGCAGAAATGTGATAAGCAGGTAAAGGCAATAAAATTATATCAACTTATCAAGGATTAGGAGCAGACAGTCCTTTCAAGAGTCCTAAGCATAAAACCTAAGAACCCAGAGTAGCCTCAACGAACCATCCATGCAAGAAGCAGGAATAATAGTTGATTTTGAGGTTTCCACCCATGGGTTCAGCTATGGGGGCCTTAAAGAATTTTCAGAATATTTTCTTTGTCAGTTCTAGGGCGAGTCCCCAGAAGGGATTAAATATTTACAGCTAGTATCAAAATACCTCTCTCTACATGTATAGCTGAGAGTCTGAGACAGCAAATAATTTTGTATTACCAAAGCAAACTTTAGTCTTCGACCAAAATAAAAAAAGAAGTTTACAACTGAATATCCATAATTTTCAGGTGCTTGCTGAATCATGATCCTACTTTAAATTTAGTCACATAAAGACTGCATTAAGACTCGCCACTCTCATTGAAGATCGTGCCTGTTCATCAAGTTTAATTTCAGGCAGCACAGTCTAGTGCCTCCCCATATTTCAGATAAGTTAAAAGTTTCAATTTAATATCCTCCCATAGAGTTTTATGGTTTTCCCAAAGTCAGGACAAATAGAAAAATACAAGTTTTATGTTAAAATGTAGCCACTAAAATTAAATTTATAAAATTGATTTATAGAAAATGATGATTTTGAAATAAAGTAGTAAATCAATAACATTTAAACAGCAAAGACAATTTAAATTCCATGCAATTATTTCTCTTTTAGGATTTATATCTTGCTCAAAAAATGTCTCGTGTTGAATGAAGAATGTTCTGATCTTGGAAAGACATACAAAAATGATTGAAAGAATTTCGCCATTGTAGACAGAATTCAGCACTACAAGTGTCTGTTAATAGAACAATTTGTTCGAAATAGTAATTTCAGGATAAATAACAAATCAGGTATAACATTCTAAGGAGAATCGGCAGAGCTTTCGAGTTCAAATCAAATCAAATTTTGGTAGCAAATACGTAATTCAATTACCGAAATTCCAGCGTTGAATTAGCGATAACACGCTTTGCATTATTTCACTCCTTGTACACGTTTTGGCTTTCATATCAATATAAAAGTTTAGATAAAAATTTTCGTTAAAACAGAGGAAGAAGAAAATGCTTATAATTTATCACAAGGTTTAATGAAGTACACACCTGAGGATTTATTGCCATTATCGAGTTCTCCATGTAAGCTCGTTACCTCCATAACTCAGGGAATGAAATCTTCGACCTTGAGCGGCTCAATCTGGCCTCTGCACATACAGAGTAAATCCAAAATCTATCTCATAACTTCTGATAATGAACGCAGAGTACAGAGACGAGTATGAGAGAAGAAAAACAATTTTAACACTCTCTGTACTCCTAATTTTACCGATAGCTTAACAATTATGTAAATACAAAGGATCAATTAACCTCGTTGGCTTCAATTTATCAATTAAAAAAATAAACGAGAATGCATCATTAATAAACAGTATTGTAAGAATTCAGAATACCTGTGTAAGTGATCGACCGCATTACAAAGTGAAGGAATTGAATTAGAGGAGATTTACAGATCGAAAGCCATTCCAATCTATTTAATGAGCACCGCGAGAGCATTAATCACCAGCCAGCGAGAAATTCCTTTATTCTAAGATCCACTAACATTTTCTGTACTCCTGATTTTACCGATAGATTAACAATTACTTGAATACATAGGTTTAACCTTGTAGCCTTCAATTTATCAAATTAGAAAAAAGTAACAGAGAATACGTCCATAAAGGCAGGAATGTAAGAATCTGGAAATACCTGTGTACATTATCGACCGCAGTGAAGGAATTAATTAATTAAAAATGATTTACAGGTTCGATGATCATTGCGAGAGCATTCATCGCTAGCCAGCGATAAATTCCTTTTATTGTAACATCCACCCGGTATGGTCGAGGGTTCGAAGCTGCCACCGCGGATCGGACTGCTTCTTCACTTTGTGGGACTTGCTTCACTCCAAACCTAGAGACCCCATTGACGCTGCCGCTTAATTTGGCAGCTCGCTAGATGAGTTTGGTGGGCGTTAGGTAGAGCTCTTAATAATTGGTTTACTACTTGTAGTTGCTACCACGAATGGTTTCAGCTTTTTCCATTCTCCTCGATATTTTTAAGCACGAGAACATGACTCAATGTACTTTAAAGGAAGAAAGGAAGCGACTTTTGTCTTATTATTATGGCTTTATCATGGATCGTGTCCACTTTCAAAAGAGTGTACGCTTGGCAAATTAAATTGGTGTAATTTGATTGACATTTTCCCAAGCTATGATTATGTTTGTATTTATTTATTGTGATTGACCAAATGATTTTGACGTTACAATAATTTTGTTTATATTAGTTGTAATATTATAAAAATAAATAAAAAATGGTTTATATTAGTTATAATATTATAAAAACAAAAAAAAGATATTGTCATATATGAATCAATGAAAAAAAGAAAATATGGATTAAATCAAACTATACATGGATACAAAAATGGAATATCTGTTTCAATCCCACAAATAGCTAGGAGCTAAAGGATTCTGTTATGGAGAAGTTTCTTAAAATGGTATGGGAAAAGAGTTGGGTAGAAAGAAGAAATATTACATTAAAGAAGTCAACCCTACGTGTGATCTACAACAAAAGAGTTCATTGGAGCTAGCATTTCGTGGAGGGCAAAGGTTCTTATTGCTCAATTAAGGACCAACTCACATCAGCTTCGGTGTGAAACACGACAGTGGAAAAGGCCTAAAGAAGCTTGGGAAGAACGGGTGTGTGTGTGGAATCGGAAAAACATTTCATTTTGGAATGTGATGCACTGAAAGACATAGAGAAAGTTATGAGAAGATGTTAGCATCAGTTTTTTGACATTGTCTTTTTAGCGAGGGGATTGTTGGAAGATTGGGCCAGCTCATCATCAATTTGAATCGCAAAAGGGTTGAATTGCAAAAAGCGAAAAACAATGAACTAATGGTCTCATAGACTATTTTTAGTCGCGTGGACCTTAAAATATCATTTCATTTCATTTCATATGATATTATGTTATATTACTTAATGTCAGTGTTATATTATTAAAAAATTAAATCATTATGTATCATTCAGATATATAATTAAATTATTTTTTTCATTTATTTAAATTATATAAAATTATATATGTAAATAGTGGTTGTTTGTTACTATTTTGTCATACACCAATGACAAAACAAGTGATCGGTAAGATGTAGTGTTAAAATGAAAGAAAACTAAAGAAATCACAGTAATTAAGAGTTGTTTTTTTATTAGGAAAACCAGTTTGTAACCAAAATTGAGCATCAAACTTAGTCTTGAACTGCTTGAAAAATCCAAATAATATTGCAATATAAAAATTAAGAGGAGAGAAGTGTTTCCACATCAATTAGGTGAGTTGCATCCTTGTTGTTTGTTCATGGGCCTGAGCGTGGAGCCGAACCTACCTCAATATGAGCAAGACAACCTTTTATGTCCATCAATTGCAACAATATGCCCTCCAATTTCATCACGATTTGATCCAATGCATCTTGGAAATCCAACAAAACCTCGCCAAGGAGTGTCTTTAAATTCCAGTATAGGTCTATCATGTAGAGGTATTGGTCCTACGTTCTCTGCATATGCCTAATGTTTGGCATCCAGTTTCAAGTTATTCCATAAATTATGTGTCTATGAAGCTTCGTTGGTCCTATCTAATAGCCTCCTTTATATTATTGATCTCATTTTTCGCCTCTAGAGAGATATGATTATGATATCATCTAGTGAACAACTCAACTCTGAACCAAAGGTGAGAACCCCCCAAAGAACCACATTACCCTCCTCATCGACATATGGCTCTCTAATGGATCATGGCAATAGAGGGAAGGAAGTAATGCACAAGGTTAAAGGACCAAAGATCTTAGGGTTAGAGAGATTGTAGCCAAGATAAAACTTTTAGACCACTTGAGTAAGCTAACAACTCTAAAACCTTAAACAAAGAGCTTAAACCCTGTGTAACAAAATTCGAA
The DNA here is from genome assembly GCA_000404065.3 of Pinus taeda. Taxonomy (NCBI): domain Eukaryota; kingdom Viridiplantae; phylum Streptophyta; class Pinopsida; order Pinales; family Pinaceae; genus Pinus; species Pinus taeda. Next base: position 515,194 of record APFE031023650.1, on the reverse strand, counting down.
GAGCTCAAGAAGAAAGAATTGAAGGGATTGACAAGAAGGGCCACTAAAAAAGGAGGGTTAGAGAGAAACTTCATTGATCAAAAGGAAAAAAGGAATTGGGAAGATAAAACAATGAGAAGCATCATAGAACGAAAAACCACTATGAATTGTTCCCTAGTGAATTCTTTAGAAGTAAGATATGCTTGTGCAATAAGATAGCACATATTCATTTGCCTTAATGTGAACATAAGTTTAAATAGGTTAATTAACATAGCTAAGTAGGTGTCTACATCTGGCTAAGTTATTGCATGTGGCAACGACACTCTGACCATACCACATGAAAGCTTACATTAAAAACCCTATTGAAGATAAATTAACTTAAATTTAAAATTTTGTCATGTGTATATATATAACTTAAATTTAAAATAATTATAATATATAACAAATATATAAAAAAATTAAAATAGCTTTAATTTATTTTTAATTTAAGTTTTATTGAATATTAAAAACTATCAAAATTATATAGTGTTTTTCATTTAAAAATATATGAGATAAAATTGTCGAAGTTGAGCTTAGGCGATAGATGCACATATATATATATATAATATATATAATAAAAAATCATCTTTTAAATATTTGAGTTTTAAAGATTTGAGTTTCAAATAAAGTTAAGTTTATTTTAATTTATGATAATTTTATAATTCTTTCACATTAAAAGTAAGTTATTATAAACCACACGGTTGGTTCGAAATGCGTCGGCTTAATTCTACTAATGTGATTTCTTCCGAAAATGTCTTCAAATAATCATATTAGATATTATTATTATATCATGATTAGATTAATTTATAAAATTTAAATAATTAGGATATTTATTAATAGTTTTAATAATATGTCATGTTAAAATTAGGATGATAATGATGATGGTTAACTTTTGTTGACATTAAATTTAGTATAATGTTTGGTAATGAAATTGTTTCTTTTTTTCTTTTCAAATTCTCTCAATCATCATGATTGGATGAGAAAAAATATTAGAAAAGTCAGAATAATAACACTTATTTTGAAATTAAAATTTAATGTAGGTGTGCATGAGACAAAGAATCCAAGAGGAAATGCTTTTATCATCAATTTTTAGGTTTCCAAAGATATTGAATTTTTTCAAACAATGGCTTTTTAGAAATTATTCTTGTCCAATGTTGTATTCATTGCGTCAGGTGCTCTCGAGCCGAACATGGTAGAGATGTTGTAAGGTCCTTGTCTTGTGAACATTTTGACTAGGTCAAATAAAAAAGAAAATAAAAATTCTAAGTTGTTATTTTTTTTATCAATTTTTGTTAGCTAATTGAGTTAAAGTTTGAAATAAAAATAAAAATAACCTATGTTAAAATAAAAATTCTACCTTATTTTTAATTATTTTTGTTGGGTAGTTAACGTAAACTTTTTAAAAATATTTTTTGTTGGGTATTTAAGGTAAACTTGACTTGGTTACCGATGGCTTTTGAGCTTTAGGTTTATGAGAACCCATGGTATTCATGTGGAATATAGTGTATTTAAAGGGGAGAATAGCCTAGATCCATTTTAACTCCGGATCTACCAAGTGCCAATCTCTTTGCATAAACATTAATATAATGGATTTAGTGAAAACTGGATTTAGAAATAGTCTATTGATTTTAAGTGATTGAAAGTTTCCACGGTTATTCATATTGTTGGATATTTTGGGAATTTTGTAATAGATTTTTACTGTCCAATATTTCAAATGATTACTCTACCCATCATCAAAAACCAAAAAACTAATTACATTATTTAAACAAATTTATTATTATTTTTCCAAATTTAAAATTTTTACTATTTAATAATATTTTTATTTAATTTTTATGACATTGCAATTTCTTCCTAAATTTAAGTATAATATAATTTAATGCAAAATGTGCAAATTGATCTTCATTTTTATACTAATAACTTAGTAAAAACCATAAAAATCTAATTTATATAAACACGGATAAAATTAAATATAATATAATGAAGAATATGCAAATTTGGTCTTCATTTTTATAACAATAATTAGTAAAAAGTATAAATCTAATTTGTATAAATACAAATATAAAATATATTTTAACTTTAAACAATTGTAATATTTAAAAATTTAAGTTTCAAATTATTGTTTCATGCTTTGTAGTATTTAATCAGTTTAAAATAAAAATAATTTTAAAATATCACAATTTTATAATGATTTTCAATTAAAGTGAATTTATTATATCAAATATAAAGATCTCAAAACTACACCTTACTCATAAAATACACATTAAAAGTAAATAAATAAGAAATCCATAATGATACTTATATTTATATATTTTTAGGCAGTGCTTATTTCCACCTCTATAGCATTATAAATGCTATCTGACATGCGAGGGGAATAGCCATTGCCCTCTGAGTGACAGCACTTCACTCAGCACATAAATGCTATCTGACATGCGAGGGGAATAGCCATTGCCCTCTGAGTGACAGCACTTCACTCAGCACATGGAGAGAGAAAGTGAGCGTAGAGAGGGCACTCCATAGCTATTACTCTCACATGTCAAATAACATTTATAATACTATAGAGATAGAAATAAAAACTGCGCACACTCCGATAGTTGCCGAAACCAACATCCTGTCTAACCGCGTAGAGTAGCACATGCTTCTCGACATGTTATCTAGGTAAGCAACATGGATTTTTTCACTGACGATAATGACAAAATAAATATATCCGTTTAGTGGAGTTCACATGATTACAAAATAAATATATCCGTTTAGTGGAGTCCACGTGATTTCATAGCAGACAAAACCGCAATGTCGTTATAATCATGAATCAGAGTGCGCCCGAATCCTTTTACCTTTTCAGGCCACCTCTATGTTACTCACGTGGCCCTTCCTACAAAGTCCCAAGTATGACAAACTTTGAGCAAGAATCTGAGTAGGATAACACAAATTATTCCAAAAGTTTAAGTGGAGCAAATGTTTCGAATCAATTAATCCATATCCTTGAAAAGAAGCCACTCCAACTTGAAATTCGATTGTTGAAAGTATTAGATGAAAGTGAGTCGGATAACAAAAACTATTCCAAAAGTTAAGTGGAACAAATGTTCCTAATTAATTAATTAAGGAGTTGTCTATAATGCGATTTTTTGGAGATTTTGGTGATGGAATCCGGCGGAAGAAATTGAGGTTAAATCTTGATTTGTTGCAATTAAACTGGTTTTTTAACTGCATATTTGGATTCAGCACCCTGAAAAACCCCTGGGACGCTTTGATTGTGCAGAAACTAGCGATCAAACTTGCGATTCCAATAAATTGCTGCCGGATTTTGACCGGAAAAACCCACCAGAAAAGCTTTCAAAAAGTCGCATTATAGACAACTGCATTAATTAATCCATGTAATGAAAAGAAGTCACATGTTCTCGTACAATTTGAATTTTGATGGTTTAAAGCATCAATTATTCAAGATTTTGTTTAAGTAAGTTTGAAATTGGTTTGGTTTGGATTTAGTCTCAAGGTTAGGATGATGTATAAGGTATAAATAAATTAAATTAAATATTAATGAGTATAAAGATATTATATGTGTATGAGAAAGTGTTTAACTATTAAAATATAAATAATTTAGTTTTAATTTTTTTAACGGTAATAATTTAATGATTAAGTAAAAGTTTAGATGTTTTATATTAATTACGAATGAAGTAAAAGTTTTATAGGGTTACTTACTCCTTGTAAAGTTTAATAAATACATGTTAAATCATGTTTCTGAAGATTTAAACTTTGGTGGGTGGGATGGCAAGCCAAAATCCTAACCACTCAAACTAAACCATTAGTAATTTAGTTTTTAGTTTTAATTTTAAATTTTAATAAGTATAGAGCATTTGTGTGTGGGGGAAGATGTTTGACCACTGAAGTTGGTTTGCTTCCTATTAAAAGAGCTTAAGACATGTTTAACAAACCAAATTGATTTAAGTGGACACTAATAAAATGTTTTCCTTTTTCAATATACTAGATTTCTTTTATAGACAACTAGACATAAGATTAAGAAAAGACAACTACATAATTTGGTTGACAAAGAGTTTCATTTCTCATTTTGATAACTAAAAGTAGAATAAAGAGAAATATAACTCCCCAAAACTAAATGATTTATTTCTTCAACAAGTAACCACTCATATTATTTGGATAATTAAAGAAAAAGGAATTAAACAAAGACATAATAACAAAAAACAATCTTTAGGTGGACTCTTAATATACAATGGATCTCTTTAAGTAATGACTCGTATCATGTCAATATCTAAAGCTGGAATAAAGAAAGGACCAAACACTTTTAAATTAAGTTTTTAAATAGATTTTGAATCTACAAAAAAATATTTTATTAACAATGTTTTGTATTATGGTGGTAATTAAACATAGCATAAAGAGAAAATAGCTCTATAAATTAATCTTTTAAAGACTTTGATTGCAATGAATCTCTTTTAAGTAATTACTCTTATCATGTTGGTACTAGAGATGACAAAAAGAAATGACACAATACCTTTGATTACAATGAATATCTTTTAAGTAATGACTCATATCATGTTAGTACTAGATATAGAACATAGAAATGACACTGCATCTTCCAATTAAGTCTTTAAATGCTCTATAAAGTTACAATGCAATTATTTTAAATAATGACTCTTATGTTGGTATGAGAGATGATAAAAAAGAAATGACATAACACCTTTCAAGTAAGTCTTTAAATAGTCTCTAAATTTACAATGACTATCTTTAAGTAATAACTCATACCATATCAGTGACTAAAATTTATTTTTATTTTTATTTTTTTATGTATTCACTTCTATGGTTTAAATAATTAGAGATAACATAAAGAGAAAACTTAACTCCATAATTTGACCTTTAATTAGTCTTTTATTAAATTAAATATTTTTATAATTTACTAAGTTATATCATTATAGAGATTAAGGTATAAATGCATTACTTTGGTTTTGTAATTAAAGGTGTATATTTGAACATAATCATTAGTGCAATAAGCACATTTCCAACTTTGGCTACATTAGAGTAACAAATAAGGATTATGTCACAAATAAATTTTATTTCAATATCACATTTTCGATGTTGCAACCAATGATATAGTGCTTGAGTTTCATTGTGCTAATGCATTGACTTGTTTCCTTAGCACACTAACATTTGTCATGGACACACAAACCTTGATGTGCATGAACAATTAAGAAATGTCACGTGAAAATTTTCAATAGTGATGACAAACCACTTTCTTATCTCCCCTGAATTTTGTATGCTTACATAATATATGGTAAGAATAGAGAGGAAAGGAATTGCCTTACTAATTGTGTGTAGCTCTTGTGGTTGTGAAGAAAAGTTGTTACCCTCTCCACTAAGGTTCAAATCCCACTTTATGATATGTTTCTCTTAGTGAGTTGATTGTTGAAGAGTTATGCATGATCTATTCATGAGTTGTTGACCTAGCCTTGTTACCTAAAGAATATAGGGTTTATCTTGTTTACCACCCTTGAAATGAGGAGAAATGCCCAAAAGGTTTCACTTGGGATATGCTATTTGAAAAAAAGGACACTTAGAATATGCTACTTGAAAAAAAAGGAAATACACCACTTTGTATCCCCTTGCTATATTATTATACTGGTCGCACGTTGTGTATAATGCAATCAAAACTGATTTTAACCATCAATTATTTTCCTATTTGACTAAAACTGAAATTGCATTTTATAAAAGTTAACATTACAAAAAGAAATTAATTTTTTTAAATAATTTGTTTTTATTTTTCATGTATTTGATTGGGTGTAGTCTTATTATGTAATGATTATAAATTTCTACCAACAAGTACCATCAAATATTTATGCCTTTATTGTTTTTTACTTTATGCATGGCATAATTAAAGTTTAGTTTATGCATGGCACATCATAAATATTTTATATAAAAATATCAGTACACAAAATCTAGATTTGGATTTCCATCAGACATAACGTGACTCTCCTTCTAGGGCTCTAAGACTGGTTTGGCTTGCTATGATTTTGACGTGGCAGACCTCGATTGGAGTTGAAATGACACACAACAAGCATATAAACCCTTGCTCTTCGTACCCACTTCCCACATACAAGATTTCTATTATGTAGTGTGTCTCTTTTGAGTGTTAATCAATGGTTAGGATACTCTAAGTGTGTCAGTGATGAAAATCCATTGTTTTTCATGTAAATATGTTTGTTTGTTGTTTTTTTTTAAGTAAAATGTATTTTTCAAAGGTTTTAATGGTATTTAATATATATATGTGTGTGTGTGTGTTAAATTACAATTAGTTGTATGTTTCACTAATTTTATTTATTTAAATAAAATATTATTTTCTTTAACTATTATATTTCCATAATTATTAACTTTGTTTTTAATTAAAGATATATATATTTTAAATTTCTTTCTATTATGTAATATTCACCTACAATTAATTATTGTTTTCATATATTTCAATGAATAAAAAATTATAAATTTATCTTTTCTAAATAAATAAAAAATATTTTCGTTAACTACAATATTCTCATAATTATTTAATTTTGCAAAACAATATAATACGCTATAAAAAAAATCTCATATATTTTTAAAAATCAACTATAGTTATTGAAAATGTCCATGGAAATAAATTGTTATACTTCCTGCTATGTGAGGGACTAATAAGACATTATTCTTGTTGTTGGGTAGGATTGGATTCTCCACCACCACAATGACGGATTACAATTAACAAAATACCTCAATTTACCAATCAGTAAAACCTGAATTGTCTGGATTCTACACTTTAATAGTAACTTGAATTCAGTATTTTCACTTTAATTTAGCTACATTTAAACTAAACGACATGGACTAGCTACTATGTAGCACTTGGTTATACAAAAACCTAATATTGTAAATAATTTCATGGTTGTTATTAGACAGTTGATAGTAGATTGATAATTATGTTGTAAAGATTATTGTTGTCGATATCTTGTTGTATAGATCTATTTCATTTTTTAAAAGTTTAGAGTTAAATTGTTTCCCAAAATATTATTGTACCAATATATGTTTAATGTTAAATATATGAGATAGTCTTTTGTAGAATTTCTAGCTTCATTATTTTGTATGTCATAACTTGTCAAAGGTTGTATGTAGGTTGAACATGCCAATTGTTTTCATGGTTATGTTAATTTTGCCATTGGATAAAATATTTTTGGGAGTGTCTATTATAAGTAACTAGATTTCTTTGCTTCCCCCAGATCCCGGTGACCAAAGGGGGGGTGGGGGATGCTACCACCCCACCTAGCCAATAACAAGGGAACATGGCAACACACCCCTTGACATATGTCATAACCCGAGCTTGGAATAATACATTGCCTTGAGTCTGATGATGGTGTGTGAAACAATGCTAGATTATGTTTGAAAGGACATAAGGTGGACAACTCATTCATGGTGAGAGTGAGCGAGAATGCTTAGAGATGATATGGCGGATAATAGATCTATACTTGAAAACTCACTCCAACTGATCAACGAATTAATGCTAACAAACATTCATCGGAGGAGGAAATGTCGAATGTGGGAATTAAACAAGATGGCCAATGGGAGGGGGTGGCCATTTATGTGTCGTATGTTGATAGTTGTGTGCTTGGGATATGCAACAATTTAGAGTGTGCTAGTGGGAAGAAAGGAAATCGAGCATGGATAGGGAAAGTTCAAAGGCATTAAACATCTTGGATCGAAGGATAATTATAGTCTATAGGGGTTTTCTTCCTTCGTGAAGGCTGAGAAAATCAATGGGAGCCTCATTGCTTGTTGGGATAGTGCAAAGATAGCCAATTTATCATCCAAAGAAGGAAAGGCTTTCAAGGGTCACTAGGTGAAGGTATGGGAAATTTCTAGGCACAAAGCTCCACTGGAGGAGCAACTAAACAAGGGACAAGGACGTGATGGCTTAGGCACACATCCTGCAACATTTTCATGCTCTCTCCATATATTTCGTACTCGAACTTCTGGCTCATTGGTGTGAATGGATATGCAACTTACTCCTATAAAAAAATTCGACAAACCCATTATTATTTGATTGTGGGTCGATTTTATTTGGTAATTCCCATTTAGAAGTTACTTTTTCTATTTTTATGAGTGGGAATCGAAGTTGGGATAGGACTCTTATTGGAAACTAGTTTGATTCTTACCCTGTGAGGAGTAGAATAATTTGGAGAAGGGTGGTGGAGTCCCGTTTTGCAATTGTAAAGCTATTGGTTGGCCTTGGAAATTGGATGATGGAGCCAAAGGGATATATTTTCTCTATGTCAATGGGAGGTGGACCATATTAGTACCTAGAGTAGAGAAACAATGAGAAACTATTTTAGGTCAATGAACGAGCAAAATTATCTTGCATGTGGTTGGATAGAGAGAAGCAAAGTTTCTTGGTTGTTGTTTTGTGTGTGGAAGGGAGGGTGGATTCTTTCCCCAAACTCTGGTAGGAGGACATCCATAGGAGGGGGGAGTGCCAAACAGAAAATCCAAGGACTGAGGGCAAAGCAGACATAAGTAAGCAGAGTAATAGTGAAGCAAAGGGAAGAGGGGCTCTCCTTCCCTCTTAGAGTTATCCATTGTTTGATAATTATTATAGAACTTAGAACATTGCATATCTATTTGTCTCGGGGGCTGAAGGAATTCTCACCATGCCAAGAGAGAGAGAGGCAGACCTAAGAGAGGAGAAGTGTACTATGAAGAAGGTACTTTCAAGGGGAACTCAAGTCTTTAAGACATAGTTGTGGGTTTTGCAGACAAGTACCTTGAATAGATGCCCATGCATGTGCAAGAGGAGTTGTTGAGATTAGAAAGAGCGACCTCCTAACAAATAACCTCCCTTTCTGATGTAGAAGTGAGAGCACAGTGGGAAGGATGGATTCCAGACATAGGGCAGACAAGGAATAGAGTGAATGAGTAGATGCGTGAAATTAATCTTTAGTGAAATTTCTCCTAGGGCGGGAGCTCCTAGACAGTTTAGAAGCGATGATGGACTTATTATAGATGTTGGATCTAATTCATTTCCACCTTAGACATTATGATTGTAGACTAGAAACAATGGGTTGTAGGCTGGCAATGATTGAGAAACACCTCAACATTCCACCAACAACCCGCAAACCCTTGGCAACCCCAACATATCATATTCTTGTAGATGGTTCGAACTTTGATCTAGCTCCCTAAGTAGGTGATGGTTAGTAACAATGGCTATGAATTTCCTTCTATTTTTGCTTATAGTGATGACTGGCTAGGTTAATTTCCTTATGTTTTTATTATTTAAGTTAAGTTATGTTAGACATTGTCAGTCACTAATGGCCCTTCGAAGGGCCCAAATTTGGGTATGGTATGGTCTCCCAAGCGAGAGGTTTTTTTGTTGTAACTTTTTTATTTTGTCATAGAATTCACCTTACCAACAAAAAAAAAAAATACTAGAATTCTTTGCTTCAGTGATACAAATTTAAATATATATGGTGGAGTTCTAATTTGGGAATAAAAGGTCATTTTTTACAGTCTTGTTACCCCTATGATTATTTATGGTTGTAAGGTTTGGAGTCGTATTATTTATAAGTAAACTTAGAGGAAAAATAAAGTAAAAATAATTTTTTTAGTAAATAACCTTAAAATTAAATGCAATATACTATATCAATATTCCTTTTAGAATTCGGGCTTCACCCAGTCATAATAAAGTTATGATCATAAGATGCTTAATGTGTAAAAATAAGCTCACTAGAATGAGAATGTAAGACTTCATGTTTTACTTCAAAGATTAACAAAACCCACCCAAGGCTTAGATAAGGGAAACTAGAGATATAGGTTCTTATTTAATTCATTAGGGGATCACAGAGAGGTCACTCTTCAAAATATCAATACTATTGAAAGGCTTATCCTAAATCATTTTAAAGAGAAATGTGGAGTAATATACATATTAAGAATAAGAGAAAATTAAGATAATACAAGGAACTCATTAATCATAAGTTAGAACGTCAAAACTATCTCCCTATAATTGTTATCTCAAAAAAAGTGATTATTACAATAACAAGAACTAACTCTCGTAAGCTTCATAGGGAAATAGGGTGATAGAAAAGGCCTAAAATACCTTAGTATGAAATAATATGATGACAACCTAGCCGCTTTGATACAACAAAGCTGCCTCTTTACATACTTCCACGTGGACCTGTGGGTTATGGGCCCACGTATACATCAGAAGCATTATAATTGGCAGACTTCACAATGAAACTCGACCAATCACCGTCGGTCCTTCTTTGAACGTATATGGCTGGAACCCAAATAAATCTTAACTCACGTTGATAACATATCGGGTTCAACATGTCTGTTATCCCACGCACATGTTCGCGCGCGATTGTCGTCTGATCAATCCACCAACGAACAGTCTAGATGGCCGGAACTCAACGAGGGTTTATTCCCGTTGTATAAAACCTCATCGCGTCTGAAATCTGCATTAAACTATGTGCATCTTTCGATGTGATTACCGTCGGATCTAACCCCTTCAAATAGACGATCATGATTAACAGAGCTACTACCTCAGTTTTATAAAATATCACGTTCATTTTTAGAATGATTGGTTGTGCTTGTTAGCACGTGATGACCGTCGGATCTATTAGGTCTGTCCAATCGGACAATTTTGATTGTTCCTCCAGATTCCCACGATTTTATCAGGGTTCTCTTGTTCTGCCAATATTATCCATCGATATAAACGATCCGACAGTTTCCCCTATGTTGTTCAATCGACTTCAGTTGCGATTCAACACTCTCCTCCGTCGATCTTCACAAAACCAACAATTATCGTGTAATCGCTATTAGTGGAATTCGTGTTACACACGAATCTATCTCTGTCATACTCTGTTTAAGGCGAAGTTCATAGGAACTTCGACCTTTACACTCGCTCATGCCTATTTATCACAACTTACAATAAGATCATATATGTAAACAATACACAGACACACGAAATTCAAATAACACGCAAATATACAATAACACGTATATTTCCATTATATACATAATTCGATTACATGCTAAGGCCTCATGGCCCGAATCACAAATTCTCTTTGTGGTTACATTGTATCCTCTCTCTCTCTCTCTTCCACACAACACAAACTCTTTTATATTGGAAATTACAAAAGCGTGGATCATCTAAGTTCCACGATTTCCTCCTACAAATCGCTCAATCAAACCCCTAAATCTCTCTATACGCATACATGGCAGATAATTACATTTGATCAAGCCTTCTAGAGACTTATAAATTCCATTAATTTACCTCTGTTTTAACAGAATTTTCCCCGATTTACAATGTTTGTCCATGTTTTCCCATTTCACATCATTGTCTCCCACTTGAAGCCAAATAAGAGTCATCAAGTCACACCGAGTCCTACCATGCCTCTACATAACTCATGTTTATTTCGTGGTAGAATCTTAGTGAGCATATCAGCAGGGTTCCTATCTGTATGGATATTTTCCAAGGATAATTGTTCTTCCTCCAACACATGCCGGATCCAATGGTACCTTAAGTAAATGTGCTTGGTTTTTGAATGAAATGTTGGGTCTTTCGCTAAGTGAATGGCTCTCTGACTATCACAATATAATACATACTTGTCCTGCTTTATTCCTATCTCTCCTAGGAATCGCTGCATCCACAACATCTCTTTACAAGCTTCTGTTGTAGCTATGTACTTTGCTTCTGTTGTAGAGAGGGCTACTATTCTTTGTAGCCTTGACACCCAAGATACTACTGCACCTACAAATGTATACAAATAACCTATAGTGGACTTTCTGGTATCCATATCTCCAGCCAAATCTGCATTTGTAAATCCTTCAAGCACAGTCTCATCATGACCAAAACATAAACAATAATGACTAGTACCCTTGAGATACCTTAAAATCCAGTTTACTACTTGCCAATGTTGTTTCCCTGGATTGGTAAGGAACCTACTCACTACTCCCACTGAATATGCAATGTGTAATTGTGTGCATACCATGGCATACATCAAACTGCCAACTGCTGAAGCATAAGGAATCTTTCTCATCTCTTATTTCTCCTTGTCATCACTAGGACATAATTCAGTACTCAGCTTGAAGTGGGCTGCAAGGGGTGTACCAACTGGCTTGGCATCCTTCATATTAAACCTTTCAAGCACCTTCTTGATATATTTTTCTTGTGACAGCCACAACCTTTTGTTTTTCCTGTCACGCATAATCCGCATGCCCAATATTTGTTGTGTTGGTCCCAAATCCTTCATTGCAAATTTTCTACCCAAATCTTTCTTCAACCTATTGATATTATTCTTATCATGCCCAACAATGAACATATCATCCACATACAACAATCATATGATATACTTTCCTTGATCATACCTCTTGATATAGACACAATGGTCAGCTTCTAACCTCTGAAAACCATGTTCCAACATGAATGAATCAAATTTCTTGTACCATTGTCAAGGTGCCTGTTTCAACCCATAGAGACTCTTCTTCAACCTCAAACAAGGCCTTCTTTGCCTTTTTCTATGAAGCCTTCTGGCTGCTCCATATAAATTTCTTCCTCCAATTCACCATGAAGGATTGCAGTTTTTACATCTAACTCTTCACATTCTAGGTCTAAAGCAGCAACTAGACCAAGAATGACTCTAATGGATGACATTTTAACAACAAGTGAGAAAATTTTAGTGAAGTCAATACCTTCTTTTTGGGCAAAACCTTTCACCACCATCCTTGCTTTATACCTCTCCTTCTTTTCGTCACCTTCATGCTTAATCCTGTACACCCATTTGTTTTGTAGAGCCTTTCTACCTTTTGGGAGGTTTAACAACTCCCAAGTTTTATTTTCCAGCAAAGAGTTCATTTCTTCTTCCATTCTTTACTGTGCTCAACTTTACAAGCTTCTTGAAAACAATTAGGTTCACCTTCATCAGTCAACAAAATATAGTATGAAGGAGGATACCTTTGTGAAGGCTTATGAGGCCTAGAAGATCTGCGAACCAACTGTGGTGGTGCATTATCAGGTTGAATCTCTTGTAAGGGTTCCTGCAAGATTCCTTCTTATTGTTGTTCATCATTTTACACTTGTTGTTCTTCATGCTCCTGAATTTTCTGTTTATTGTATTGTATTGGTGGTATGTTTTCCTACTGCTCTTCAAACCTGTCAATAACCTTCCTGACCTCCAACTCACCTACAGTCCTTTTGAACATTTTTGACTCATTAAATATAACATCCCTGCTTCTAATAATTTTATGTTTGACTAGATCCCATATATGATAACCAAATCTTCATCCGCATATCCCAAAAAAATGCATTTCATAGATTTATCATCTAGCTTAGTTCTTTTTTCTTTAGGAATATGTACGAATGCTTCACATCCAAAGATTTTCAAGTGAGAATAATTCAAATTCTTACCAGTCCAAACTTCTTCAGGGATATCACCATCCAAGGTTGTAGTTGGAGATCTATTTATGAGGTAGCAAGCAGTCCCGACTACTTCAGCCCAAAAATTCTTCTCCAAACCGGAATTGGACAACATACTTCGCACCTTTTTCATAATGGTGTGATTCATCCTTTCTGCGACACCATTCTGTTGAGGAGTACCAGGCTCAGCCTTCTCATGCTTTATGCCAAACCTGTTACAATATTCCTTAAATGCATTTGAGCAATATTCTCCACCGTTATATGTTCTTAAACACTTCAACAAGTTGTTAGTCTCTCTTTCAACAACAACATGGAATTTTTGAAATATTTCAAAAACTTCACTTTTATTTTTCATAGGATATGCCCAAACCTTCTTGGATGAAACATCTATAAATATTACAAAATATGATGCTCCTCCTAATGATTTGATGTTAACAGGCCCAAACACATCTGAGTGTACCAATTCTAACACATTTTTCTTTCTGTCATGGCCACCTATAAGGAATGAAACCCTTCTTTGTCTACCATATATACAATGCTCACAAAGATCAAGATTGTAGGATTTCAAACCTGTCAATAAATATTTGCCAACAAGGATTTTTAATCCCTTCTCGCTCATGTGACCCAAGCGCGTATGCCACAGATCTGCTGAATTTCCTTCTTTTGTGACAACAGCCAAATCTGATTTTCCTATCAGTGTCTTCAATGTGTATAATGTTCCTGTCTTGGGTCCTTTGGCCACGACCAATGCTCCTTTGCTAATTTTCCAGCCTCCTTTTCAAAAGCTTGTGGAATAGCCTTCATCATCCAGTTGTCCCATAGAGATTAAACTCATGCGCATTTCTGGTACATGTCTGACCTGTTTCAACAATATATCTTGTCCATCTTTCATCTTGATCTGGACATCTGGATTCTAGATCCTTCTACACCGCAAGTAGTTTCTAGAATCACATGCAGGATTCTAGATATTTCTACACCGCCATTAGTTTCTAGATCATTCCAGATCTCCATCTAAATCAAATAGAGGATTCTAGATCCTTCTTCTGCCTCTATAAATTTGTAATTTCTCTGGCCAAGGAAAGCAAGCCAAGGCCCAAGCCTGTTATGTAATGCAAAGAGATTTATGTTCTCCAGTGATTGTTTTATCTATTTCGTTGTTTCTGACTGAGTAACCTTGTTGTTTCTCCATTTGTCTGTCCCTGTGAATTATTCTTTGCTTTTGCTATCTAAGTCTCTAAGTATAAATCTGTTGTGTGTTATGTATGCTCTGATCTAACACATTGGATTCCTATTTTAACGAAGGGTGCTCGGATGCTCCTGCATCAGACTCCCGAGGTAGAAAAATTTATGACCTCCTGGTCATATGCCTTCTTCATCCCTTAGCAATTCTACCCACATTCTCTATGGAATTGCCTTTATGATCTTTCTGTGAGCTGCAACAAAACCTCTGCAGTAACAAGTCCTCCCTACTACACGATACCTCACCAAGCTTCTCTCCTCTGAGCTCAGTCTTTTGACATCTCTCTGGTTCTCTCTCCTTGGAACCATTTGAGCACTCCTGGCTCTAGGCTGCTGCAATCTTCTCACTTTCTTCTGCCGTTATCTGTAAGATAGTGTAAAGACCACAAACTCATCAGTCTTCAACATAATTGTACCTCCTTTTGCACCTCTACGCAGAATCTTCTTCTGCTATGATACTAAAATGATGACAACCTAGCCGCTTTGATACAACAAAGCTGCCTCTTTACACAATTTTGCATGGACCTGTGGGTTATGGGACCACGTATACACCGGAAGCATTATAATTGGTGGACTTCACAACGAAACTCAACCAATCACCATTGGTCCTTCTTTGAACGCATATGGCCGGAACCCAAATAAATCTTAACCCGCATTGATAACATATCGGGTCCGACATGTCCGTTATCCCACGCACATGTTTGCGCTCAATTGTCATCCGAACAATCCACCAACGAACGGTTTGGATGGCTGGAACTCAACGAGGGTTTAATCCCGTTGTATAAAACCTCATTGCGTCTAAAATCTGAATTAAACTTCGTGCATCTTTCGACGTGATTACCATCAAATCTGACCCTTTAAACAGACGGTCATGATTAACTGAGCTATTAACTCATTTTTATAAAATATCGCGTCCGTTTTTAGAATTATCGGCTGCGCTTGTTAGCACATGATGACCGTCGGATCTATTGGATTTGTTGGGTCCGTTCGATCAGATGATTCTGATGGTTCCTCCAGATTCCCACAATTTTTGTCAGGGTTCTCTAGTTCCACCAATATTATCTGTCGATCTAGATGATCTGACGATTTCCCCTGTGCTATTCAATCGACTTCAGTTGCGATTGAACACTCTCCTTCGTTGTTCTCAAAACCAACGGTTATCGTGTAATCACTATTGGTGGACTTCGTGTTACACATGAATCTATCTTTGTCATACTCTGTTTAAGGCGAAGTTCATAGGAATTTTGACCTTTACACTCGCTCACACCTATTTATCACACCTTACGATAAATATCATATATGTAAACAATACACAAACACATGAAATTCAAATAACACGCAGATATACAATAACACGTATATTTCCATTATATACATAGTTCGATTACAGGGTAAGGCCTCACGACCCAGATCACAAATTCTCCTTGCGGTTACATTGTATCCTCTCTCTCTCTCTCTCTCTCTCTCTCTCTCTCTCTCTCTCTCTCTCTACCACACAACATGGACTCTTTTATATTGGAAATTACAAAAGCGTGGATCATCTAAGATCCATGATTTCCTCCTACAAATTGCTCAATCAAACCCCTAAATCTCTCTATTTTGCATGCATGGCAGATAATTACATTTGATCAAGCCTTCTAGAGACTTATCAATTCCATCAATTTAGCTCTGTTTTAACAGAATTTGCCCCGGTTTACAATGTTTGTCCACGTTTTCCCCTTTCACAGCATTGGATTCCAATTTTAACGAAGGATGTTTGGATGCTTTTGCATCAGAATATGTAAAATATGTGAGATGAATAAAGTAAAGAACGAAAAGAACTCCATCTTAGAATGCCCAACCCATATAAACAATACATTCAATTTTCAACATATTTATAATAAGAGCCACGTGGTGATATGCCACTTTTTTTTTGGTATAAATGAATTTCATGCATCTAGTTTTATTTACTTTTTAAATTCTTTGACATTGTGTATTCATTGTTCTTCCTCCATCCAAAAAATCAATATTGTTAAAACAAGAATAAACTCTAATGAGCTCGAGAGTGAAATAGGTCATTGAACAATTCCTTAAACTTAGAATCTCCAAATAACCTCATATTTATGACAATAAGAAACTTAGAAGGTGAAAAACATTTTTACTATAATGTCTTTTATATACTTACATTATATTTCAATTCTCAATATTTTGTTCATCCGAAATGTTAGATTTAGACACATAGTTCTCTTATAGTTATTTTTTATTATTATTTTGAAATACATTATCTAAATTTACTTTTATATATTATTTGATTAAATATTTAAAAGGAAATTTAGATTATATGATTTGTGGAAAAAAAAATATATTAAATGAAATTTTTATTATATCATTTACAAAAAAGACATAGATTAAAGATTGCGAGAAAAATTAGCTTAAATTATAGGAAATTATCTTTATTTAGTTTTATTTAATATAGATATTTTTTAGTTTTATTAATTTCCTTAATGAGATTTAAGAGAAGAAGGAATGCTTTAGTTACAAGATAATAATATAAATTATATAAATCTATTAATATTTATATTTATATAAATCTTTTTATAATAGATTTAAAAAAAACTTAAATGGAATGTTAAATAAATCAATTTTTATCTATTTATATCTAATATTAATATTACTTATAATAACAAACCTTAAAGAAAAGCATAACATAAGTTTTAATAATAGTAATATCAATTATGTCACTATTATTTTATTTTTACATATATTCTTTACAATGCAAGAAAAAGAAACTCAAAATCTCAAGAAAAACTGAAGTTGTTAAATCCATGTCATGGAGAAATTTACATGTATATGGGTTTTTCAATGGATTTTTAGATGCTGATAATTCAAACTAATTCAAATAGGTAATAAGAGTGATGTTGTTAGATCCATGTAACCAATTGTTTATTATGCAAAGTTTCACTCACTAACTTTTCATATAGAAGCTCAACAACCCCTGGAGCACCTAAAATTCTGAATCTTGACAATTATAACCTGAATTTCTAAAAAAAATTGTAGATTTTTTTCAAAATCGGCTAGAAAAACCACTTTTTTGGAAGATATCACTTTCTAATTAAATTGGGGCAACTTTATTTTAAATGAAGCAATAATTTGTTAATGTGTAGACGTTATTAAGATTGTATGAAATTTATACAAGCAGAGATTCTTATTGGATAGTTATCTTTTTATTTATGAGTTCCCTTTCAACATTTCTTCATTAAATTGAAACCCAAACCCAATGCAAATGTTGTTTTTTGTTTTTTGTTTTTTGTTTTTGTTTTGTAGAAATTTCTCATTTCCCACCCTAGTTTTCAGTTTCACCTTATTTCTCCCATATAGTTAAATGCCCTTTCCCATATCCATACATTCAACAACTGAAGAAATAAATTTTTGCTGAAAACACAAATTCTGGAAATTTTACAGAATGCTGGAAAATGCAGAAATAAAAAATCAGCAGGTACAAACAGTCATTTAACACATTTGTACACAGTTATTTTTTGTCAATGTGACCCTGAAAAAACCCCCTACAACTCTTAGGGAAAACCAGTTCGAGAGCTCTTCTTTTATTTCTGAAAATGATTTTTTTACAGTGAGAAATATTCAGCAAAAAGTCAGCAAGCAAATTTACAACTTATCTCTTTTCCCGTGCCTCACAGCAAACTGGAAATTACAACAAACATGATAGCAATAAATGATGTACGACCTCCTCGATTTTCGTGCCCACTTTCAGCCTTAAATGTTGTTGTACGGCCTACATTAAATGCGCTGTACAGACTACAATAAATGCGTTGTACGGACCTCGATTTGCATGCAGAAAAAACAACAAACTACTCCTCGATTTATGTGCAAACCAGCTGTACGGATTTCTAGAAAATCGTGCCAAAATCAGCCTTTCACTGTGTGCTGAATCAGCTGTACAAATTTGCTCAACTGCTGCATTGGAATGTGTGCCAAGTTGTTGTCTCCTTCTCCTCCTTGTCCAGAAATCTCCCTTGCTCTCTTGCTCTCCATCTCTCAATTTGCTCATGAAATAATGAATGACCTTTTGCCTCCTTTTCCTCCTTTAATCTAATCCTAAGTGACTTTTGGGTAACCTCTAAATCCAATGGCTGAAATAGATTGAGATCTAGGGCTGAGATTAA
>APFE031023650.1:468426-493252 GCA_000404065.3 Pinus taeda | reverse complement strand
GTTTGGTCCTCTTCTCCTTGGGTATGTTGGAGTATGTAATGCACCCAAAGATACGAAGATGACCAATATCAGGCTTCTTCCCAAAAAAAACCTCCTCCGGAGTCATGTGCCCCAAGGCACGATGCAAACTCCTGTTCTGCAAATAAACAGTGGTGTTGCAGGCCTCTGCCCACAAGAACAATGGCAACCCCTACGATGGATGTGTTCTTCCTCTCCGCAACCCCGTTCTGCTGGGGGTTGTAAGGAACAGTGAACTCCCTCCTAATGCCTGTCTCTGCACAATAGTCAACAAACTCTCCAAGGGTGTACTCGACCCCATTGTCCGACCTCAGGGACTTGATCTTCCGACCTATCTGTGTCTCCACAAGAGCTCTAAACTCCTGAAACCGCTTGAAGACCTCACTCTTGGTCTTCAAGAAATAAATCCAGGTCCTCCTGGAGTGATCATCAATGAATAAAACATAGTACTCATATCCACTCAAGGAAACATGATACATCCGACCGCTCACATCAGAATGAATCAAATCAAGTATCCCAATCACTCTGTTGCCACTACTGGGAAAAGGGGATTTGGCAAATTTGCCCATCGCACATCCTCTACAAGTATCAAAGTGATCAGTACTGAAATCTGGCACACTTGTAGTGATCTCCCGCAAGGTCCTCAAGGCTCCATGATACATATGTCCCATCCCGCGGTGCCAAATCTCACATAGCTCAGAACTGCTAGCTCTACTGTCGGTACTACTGCTTAATGCCAAAAGGGACTGGAATGCAAACATGTACACTTTGCATGGCGTACACCTATCACTCTAGCTGAATCAGTTGGAGTGCCCTTGGGATACATCAACGCCTGTCATCCCCTGAACAGTACCTCATACCCTCTGTCCTCCAAAGCTGAGACGGATATGAGGTTCTTCCTCATCCCTGACACATAAAGAACATCTGTCACCTTCAAGGGAGGTTTGGACTCCCTCTGAAATGTCAGTGTCCCCACCCCGACTGCTCTAACAACTCTGTCATCACCGAGTACTACCTCTATATCAGTCCCACTCTCTGAAAGCTCAGAGAAGTACTCACAGACTCCTGTCATGTGACGTGAAGCCCCACTGTCCACATACCAGATACCTGAAGATTCTCCGCTAATCGAGGGAAAAGCATGCTCCCTCTGAACCTCCGTGGTAGATGATCCTGCACTAGAGGACTCATACGCAGTGAACCCAAACTCCCGGTCAAAACGAACTGCAAATTCCTCAACCTCTGCTGAAGTTGCCACGCTCTGGTTCTTCCCCTTTTTCTTCTTCTTCTCGGGACACACAATTGCATAGTGTCCCATCTTTTGACAATTCCAACACTTCACCTTGGAATAGTCCTTTTGTGTGTTACCCTGTTTACCTTTACCTTTACCTTTGTTGCCTCCTGTTGATAATGCTACATACTCATCCTGCTCAACTGGCTTGGCTGCCCCAAGCTGACCTTTCCTGATCTATGTCTGAATGCAATCATCCCAAAACCTCTCCGATGTGGGAAGGGTCTCATGTGCACAAACCACATCAGCAAAGTTCATCCATGAACGGGGGAGGCCATTCACTGCAATCCGCACCAACTCAATGGGTGGAATGGCCTCTCCAATTGCTGCCAACTCATCTCTCACATTAGTAATCTTTGTGAGATATCCAACTGCACTATCATTACCCATCTTAATGTTCTTCAACGTCTCCTTCAGGACCATTTTCCGATTCTCATTGGTATTCTGGTAGAGATTGGACAATGCTGTCCACATCTCATGGGCATTGCTCTTTCCTCTCACATGTGGAATGCAATGGTCTTTGACTCTGTCTAGAATCAACATTTTACCCTTGTTGTTCTTTTTATTATACTCAGCCAACTGAGTAGCATTAGTAGGCACAACAAGAGGGTTCTGTGTGGTATGCACCATGATATCTCAGACTTCTGCCCCGTCAAAGATACTCTGCATTCTCTCCTTCCAAACGCTGTAATTTGTATGCCCATCCGACCTATCCTCCACCCTCAATCAATGACATCCTGCTGTCCTAAAATTGAAAAATAGCACTGCTGTAGTAAAGATAAAACTGTTGTTTGTGAAAAATCAGCTTACTGGAATTTTCTGAGTGAAAAATCAGCTGGATGTAATTTTCCTCCTTGTTGTCCCAAACTGCACTTTAGCACTCAAGCTCTGATACCATGTAGAAATTTCTCATTTCCCACCCCGGTTTTCAGTTTCACCTTATTTCTCCCATATAGTTAAATGCCCTTTCCCATATCCATACATTCAACAACTGAAAAAATAAATTTTTGCTGAAAACACAAATTCTGGAAATTTTATAGAATGCTAGAAAATGCAGAAATAAAAAATCAGCAGGTACAAACAGTCATTTAACACATTTGAACACAGTGATTTTTGGTTAATGTGACCTTGGAAAAACCCCCTACAACTCTTGGGGAAAACTAGTTCGAGAGTTCTTCTTTATTTCTGAAAATGCCTTTTTTACAGTGAGAAATATTCAACAAAAAATCAGCAAGCAAATTTACAACTTATCTCTTTTCTTGTGTCTCACAACAAACTGGAAATTACAGCAAACATGACCTCAATAAATGTTATACGACCTCCTCGATTTTTGTGCCCATTTTTATCCTTAAATGCTGTTGTACGACCTGCATTAAATGTGTTGTACAAACTGCAATAAATGCGATATACGAACCTCGATTTGCGTGCAGAAAAAAAAAACAAAACAAAAAACTGCTCTTCGATTTCTGTGCAAACCACTCTTCGATTTCTGTGCAAATCAATTGTACGGATTTCAAGAAAATCGTGCCAAAATCAGCCTTTCACTGTGTATTGAATCAGCTGTACAAATCTGCTCAACTGTTGCCTTGGAATGTGTGCCAAGATGTTGTCTCCTTCTCCTCCTTGTCCAGAAATCTTGCTTGCTCTCTTGCTCTCCTTCTCTCAATCTGCTCATGAAAGAATGAATGACCTTTTGCCTCATTTTCCTCCTTTAATCTAATCCTAAGTGACTTTTGGGTAACCTCTAAATCCAATGGTTGAAATAGATTGAGATCTAGGGCTGAGATTAAATGCTCATTTAAATCTCACTTTTTATTTTTTAACTCACCCCGCTTTAATAAAGACTCACTTAGTCATTTATTTCCAAAGTCACTTTTCCTCTCGAATTTTACATTAACTTTATTAAAGTCACTTTAAAATTAGACTTTAGTAACTTTATCACTTAAAGTCACTTTTAAATTAGATTTAACTTTATAAAAATTATAAAGTTACTTTAGGAGAAAATTTAAATTCTTTTGGACACTTTTCCCTAGGCCAAAGACCAAAGCCTTAGGGAACCACCTGTCCTCCGGTACCAAATTTCAACATGTTTTTTATAACATCAAATTGTTCATCTTTGAAAACTATGATCAAATGCAACAAATCAAAACTTCATTCGCAAACCCCGTCATATTATACATAATACAAAATGATGAATTGTAAAATTCTTTGAGGAATCCCACAGAGTAATCCCTGACTATCTGGGAAAATTGTGTCAGTCTCACCAAATCCAGTGGGGAAACTATGACAATACTAAGATGAAAAATCCTTACGTTTACACCTATTGTATTCATTGTTTTAGGTTAGAATGTCTATTCCATATATAGAGTTTCGAATTTTTGAATTTCCCATTGTTGAAGAACTGTGTCAACCCAGGTGACAACTTATGTTAAAAATTATGTTTCCAGACCTTGTTCATACTAGAATTTGGATGTTGTCGACCTGTCTCTAACTTTGGTTGTTTGTAACGATCTTTGTATCCAATTCATACCTCCATTGCAGTTGTATATGTAGGCATTATTGGAGCTTCCAATTGTTGGAAGAGTCAATGGGGAGAAGTAAGTGGAAGAGGGAGGGGAATACATAATTGTTTTATATTTAAGCATCATTGGAGGTTCCAACCGTTGGAAGAGGCGATTGGGAGGCCTCAGAGGAAGAGGGAAAGGAATTCAGAGTAGTTTCCAAATCTTTCATGCACGCACAATTTCAGTCAGGAGTGTAGACACATACAAAGAGGACATTGTGTCTTCCTAGCCATTTAATTCCCCGTCATATTAACCACATAAACACATGATTATAAAATTAATAACCAACAAATGTCATGACATCAACATGCAAATCTCCCACACATGCAGAACTTGTACACTGAACAACTGGTGACAACCCTTAAGCAATGTAGTGGGCATGTGATGACGCTATGGCATCAGTAAAAAATTTATAACAAAAACTCAATATTAACATTGTAAAATCATAAGAATTATTTACATATAGAAAAACTAATAACTCATAATCGATATTGTATGCCACGATAAATAATAACATAATAATACTAATTTCATAAATTTTAACAACAAATTTAAAGATTTTATTTCCAAATTATTCAACATTAAAAACAATATAAAATCAAAAAATTTTACATTATCAATATAATAAAATTGATCTTAATTAATAGTAATTTTGTTATTATATATATATATATAACTCAATGTTAATTTCTGCATCTCTATTGTATGAAATAGCATGATGAATAACTTTCAATTTATCTACAAATTCATTAAAAACAATATAAAATCAAAAAATTTTACATTATCAATATAATAAAATTGATCTTAATTAATAGTAATTTTGTTATTATATATATATATATAACTCAATGTTAATTTCTGCATCTCTATTGTATGAAATAGCATGATGAATAACTTTCAATTTATCTACAAATTCATTATATTCCAAAAGAAAAATCTTTAAAAGTAAATTATATTCAAAACAGAAAAATCTTTAAAAGTAAATTATATTCCTATCCCTTGGTTGTGCATTAGCCATCAAAATAGAAATACAGGAAATTATTATTTATGTGGACATCATTGTAAGAAATGTTGGTGACGAAAATATTCATAACCATATCTTTAAAAATATGCGCAGCAACCTTTGAGTGTGACCTGTCCCCTACAGGGAGAAAGCTACATTATTGTAACCTATCCCAATCTTTGGAAAGCCTTTCAATAAAACCACAAATTAAAACATTATACGGCTTTTAACTATCTGAGAAAGCTTAATTTGTTTGAATGAATGATATTAGCCTTTATAGTTGGAATAGGTTTGGTGGTTTTTTTAAATAAAAGTTGGAATAGGTTTTGGTGGTTTGGTGGTTTTTTTGAATAAAAGTTGGAATAGGTTTGGTGGTTTTTTTTAATAAAAGGTTATATGTTAAAATTTATATAGGGTAGAGTATATATATTTTCATAAATTTTAATAATCGATATTACTATATAAAAATGGGTTTTTAACATCCTAAATAAATAGGTCACATATATTAATTTGGTTTTTAGTTGTAATTTTCAAATTAGATTATTATTATTATAAAGATGGATAAACATTAAAGGAGTGTAGTACTAAAGTAATATTAGAAAGTTCAAAAATCAAATTTTAATTATTTTAAAAGTTTTGAAATAAGAATTAAAATGATTTTTAATTGTTTAATTCATTTTTCTTAGATTTAATAAAACAAGTTAAAGATCCAATATCTAAAGGCATTTTTTTTTTTAATTGTAATGGGTATAATTTATTATTTGAAGTATGGTTGAGTCTAAGCCTAATCAACCGTCTTTACATAGCTTTTCCTTGCATCTAAATGCTTCTTGTTCAATTTTGCGCTTGAATTAAGGAATACAATATGGGATAGAGCTTTTATCATTGATGTTGAGAGCTCCCGGTGCTATGAGACATCCTTTGTTTGCCATTTCATCCACCTCACTATTCAAACTTCTGATAATATGATATATTTTGAAGTAAGTGAAATCTAATATCTAAAGGCATTTAATACAAGTGAAAGTTTGCACTTTTATGAACAATTACCCCCTCATATATAGGGGTAACTAGAGGAGGCTTTTTATCATATGATCTTGATCTGAGACAATAGTTCAACAAATGACACCCATGTTTCTCCATAGAAAATTATCGAGAGATGCTTATTGCACCATGATCAACTCACTCATTTGATGATTTTGGTATTTGACATGGATGAGGTACATCTGATCAATGCTTCATATTAAGTGTTAGTGGCATATGTATTTTGTATAAAAGTAATAATCATATGTTGAGATTGGATAGTGGATCATGATACTTTGAATTTTACCTCTTTCTTTGTTTTGTCTTAGTAATCATAACCATCTCCTAGTCAAGTGTTGTCACTCTCGTGGAGGGGTACTACGAGAGGGCTTTGATAGGGATAATTTGTCCACGTCCCAATCCATTCATAACTTGCTCCATCTTTCCCATATCCATTGTACCTCCTTTTGGGTTGGTTATTACATGTCACACATATATGTTCATGCTTCATAATCCCATGAGAAAAAAGAGCTTGAATGCTCAATATTGATGCAACTTTAGCTATAAAGGGAAATAACAATATATTCAAAATGTGAAAGAAAATGACGGGATATGAATGGTAAGTCAAAAGCCAATGTAAAGCTTGAGATCGACCCCCTCACTATGAGTTCATTCCCCTAAGTCTTATGCAATGAAACACATACTTAAAAAGGACTAAATAAAATTACCCAAAGCACCATGCAATAAAATGCATATGTATAAATGGGGACTTTATGAAATGATGAAAAAGAAAAGGGAATACAAGAAAACAAGAAAAATACAAGAAAGGGATAGTAAGACATGGTGCCAAGGAAAGGGTAACTCAATGCATAAACACTCCCTTGTCAAAGGCACCCATGTGGATGAATATCTTACATAGACTCACATGACTATGTAACACCATTCATGAATTTAAACTCGAAACCGTTCCATTTATCATTACACATACTCTTTAATGGGTTTCTTAGGAAATACCACTCTTCTTCGGTACTGACACGACTAGTAAGGGTTAATGATGACCCTCCCATACCTAAACTTAGGAAATTACATGAATTGTATAAGGTATTATGAAGTTGAAGATGATACTTAATGTGATCTATGTAATGGCGTTTACATATGATATGATTCACTTTCTATTTTGCATTGACTTGTGTACATGCCTTGGATTGATGGTCACATTTGGACACTTGGAGCTCCTCCTTAAATGATGCACTTTGAGTGGATGTGACACAAATATGAGATTTGAGTCCTTTGGAGGATATTAAGGGGCTACTTATATGTTTGATGGAAGCAACCCTACCTTTTGAGAGGTCCTTCCACTTGCTTTGAAGGATATTGTGCATTTTGATGACATTACACCCTTGATTAAATGTCTTAACACCTTCCTAGAGATGATGAGGCACTTTTTGATGAGAAGTTACACCTTTTTTAGATGATATGCCACTTGAGGCATGAAATATTATACCTTTTGGAGGGGCTATTTCATAGCGGAGCTCTTACACACCATTTTTGAGTGAGTTGTCCACTTTTGGAGATCATTTATGTGACATATGTGGCCTTTATAATGCATTTATGAGGGGTGACTTGGCATTAAAGCATCTTTACTTCACTTTGGGAGCATTGTTGGGGTCCTAAAGGCCTAGCCATATTTTATTTATTGGGGTCTTATCTTTAGGTTTCATAAGAGATAAAGACATTATTTTATGTTCATCGGGCTTTTGCTAGGATGACATTATTATTCTAATGAGAAGAGTGCTTGATCTCTTATACAAAGAAGAGAAACACTTCTCATTTTTCTTTTCTAAAAATATGTAATTGGATAGTTAGGGAAAATTCTTGTAGAGATTGTCTTGTGGAAGGCTTTACTTCTTTATGGATGCTCATTGCTAGGTTTTTAACGATTTAAAGATTTCCTAGGTAAGTGGTCTCACTTTACCTTTTGGAATTTGTTTATGAATGAATACATGTATAATGGTATTTCAATATTGGTTGTGGTGCATTTTCTTATTTCTTTTTAAAGAAATCCCTCTTCTCAAAGCTCTTGGAAGGTTATTAATGTAGTGCTTTCCCTTGAATCATCTTGAAGTTATTAGTGAGGCACCAGGTAATTTTTTAGGGTTTGTAGTGGACAACCTTAGATATCAACCTAGATCTACTCGCATCTATTCAATGCATGCTTAATTGAACCCATATGCCCAAAAAATATAATAAACACCATTCTTCTCCATTTTTCTAATCATGATTTATAAATTCAAATTGTATTTTATGTTTTAAGGTAAATTTAGAGTTGCGTTTAACTTACATTTAATTTTCAACCATAAAAACCTAGATGTCTAAAGTTTTCATGCATATTTTTTATTTAAAATTTTAAGATTTTCTTTCATATTCATAACATAAAATCATAAGATTTCCTTACATGTTTGACCTAAAATCATTTTATTGCATAAAATATGCTTTTGATTTTATTGCATAAAATATGCTTTATTAATTTATGTGGCTACATAATCATAAATAAACATCTTATTTTAATGGGTTATTATATCTTGTCATTTTCATATTTTAAAAATTAGATTTATTCATAATTTTAAAGCTATTTTTATGGGCTTATAATTCATTTCAAAAACTAAATTATATTATTATTATAACTTATGTAATTAAAGAAATCTTTTCTAAATAATTATTTTATAGTGATAAATTCTCAATTTTAAACTCGTCTAAATAAATTTCGTTAACAATTTTCTACACTATGTATTATGGTGCTAAACAATATAACCATAACAATTTTTTAATATAATTAACTGGAACAATTAAATATATTGTTGTAATACTTTATAGCTATGACACTCCATACACTAAATATGTGAACAAAGTACATAAAACATGCATAAATAAAAGTGTGAACTCAGAAATTAAAATTGAAATAATGAAAAATGATAACATCCGTGATTAATGGTTGTGCTTGCGATCGGGTTGGTGAACTTTAGTTGAATAAACCACTTTGTATATATTAATTTAAAAAAAAAACACTATTTTAAAAACAATAATCAATAATATGATTATCTTTTCGTTTTAATAAAAGCATAATTTTTTTTAAAAATTAATGGATCATAATTTAGTTAAAAAAAATAAGATTTTAGAAATACAAGATTTGAAAATCATATTGGTTTTCAAAAAAACGGATAATCACTTTTTTTTACGAATAAAAATCAATGTATTCAAATTCTATATAATATATATAAATATATATTTTAAATTTTTATAATTTTATTATTTTATATGGATAAATTTGAATACAATATCTCTTAAAAATTTTTATGAAGAAAGATATAACAAATATATAAGTAATTTATAACATAGGATTTTAAAATTAAAGGACATATATCTTATTTTTGTTTTTTTTACTAAAACAAGTTTTTCCTTATTAGAGCATGATTATGACTAGGTATTTAATGTATAAGAAAAAGTTAAATAATATGGAAGACAAGAGGTTTACTAAAATTGCTTCTAAGTCTAGACAAAACCACCTTTTTGGGCTCAAGTTGGGAGCCCATAAGAATACCCAATTTTGACTAGACCATTTGGAGATAAAAGAGGAGATTATTTTGTAGAATAGGAATAATATTAAAAATATTATTACATCAAAAGTTAAGGAGAAATTGTAGAGTGAAAAATAATTAGAGGGAAAAAAGAAACTAAAATATTATAAGGAGGTGATGAACCAAAATCTCAAAAATAAAAAATATATCTCTATCTTGAACTAGTGTTAAAAGGAAAATAAATATGGTTAAATAACAACAAATTCTCATTAGCTCCATAATGAAATTGGGCATTGGCCAATTCTCAAAACACCATGGGATGAAAGAGTATGTCACTTTTGTGACACTAAGAGGAACTTTGAAGATAAAAAAACATTTTCTCTTAGATTGTCTTGTTTATACTCACATTAAATTTACATTTTAAAATATTTGTCACACTACCAACCTTCTTGACCTTTTAAATTAGCAAAAATATGGCGATCTTGAATGCTTTTATCAATACTTTTAGAACAAGTAAATAAAATACTAATGTTTTTTTTTTTTATCGATCTTGAATGCTTTTATCAATACTTTTAGAACAAGTAAATAAAATACTAATGTTTTTTTTATTAATACTTTTAGAACACGTAAATAAAAAAACTAAAAAATTATGAATAATCTCTTACATTTTCAAGGTTTAATAAACCACCATTTAAATTTTTAGAAATATTATTCTTCATCATTATCAATAACAACAAAAAACCAAAATAATTTAATTAATTCTACACATTATTTAACTAAACTAATTTGAAAACAAATATAATATACGAAGTTGTTGTTGAGTGTCAGCCCTATGCAAAAAAGTACTTAATAATAATAATAATAATAATTATAATTATATATATATATATATACAAAAATTACATAATAAAATTCATAGAATTTAAAAAACAATATAATTTGGTGTGTACCAATGTTATAAAATAAAATGAAAATAAAATATTTGATTTTAAAATGAGTTATGGGTTTTGGACAAGTGGTATTGATAAGATATGGTACTA
This sequence comes from Pinus taeda, assembly GCA_000404065.3. Classification (NCBI taxonomy): domain Eukaryota; kingdom Viridiplantae; phylum Streptophyta; class Pinopsida; order Pinales; family Pinaceae; genus Pinus; species Pinus taeda. Next base: position 482,744 of record APFE031023650.1, on the reverse strand, counting down.
GCCCATGGTATTGTAACAAAGCCTATTTACAAGGTAGTAATATCCATGGTAAAATGGAGTAAATATTATGGTTAAGAATCTTGGTTTTTTTCCTAAGGAAAAATCGTAATTTTATTAATGGAAACAAAATTACATGTTGCAGATGCTTACAAGCATTCCATCATCTAGTCAAAGACTGATGATCATAAGTTCATATAAATTAACCAACTAATAAATGAAGAGAAAAGGTTAACCTTTTCTCAATTTCTTCTTTTGAACCTTCCGCCATTCTCCTTGAGATGGTGTGGATGAGACAATAGCTAGTTGATTTCCTTTTTCTATTCTTGTAATTTCCTTGTTTGAATCATAATTATCAGATGCATGGTGATGTTTGTGGATTCCAAAGTCCTTTGCTTCATGTATCCTCACTAGCCGTGTCACAGTGACCTGTAATTAGGTTGGTTCTTGAGATGCTTCCCCCTTTCCTTCTTTTTCTTGTGTATTCTAATTTTCCACATTGGAAATGGGATCCTTTTTTGCTTCATCCTCTTCCTCATCTTGCTCATTAAAGGGAGATTTCCATCCTTTGGGTTGTTTTCCTGGTTTCTTCTTCCTTCGTGACTCTTTCTTGGCATCAGGGCACGTGTTTTGTAGATGTCTTGTTTGTTGGCATATTCAACATCTAAAGGTTGTATTCTCGAAATCTAGGTACTGCGTCCATCTCTACTTGTTGTGTGACAAGCGAATGCGATCTGAAAGGCCTTTACTAAGGACCACCTCTACACATATTCATGTGAATGTATAGATTTGTTTTTCCATTCTTTGAATGTCTGTCATTATGAATCGTCCTAAGAGATTCCCAATGCCTTATAACACTTGGGGATGCCATAAATGAAGGGGAAGATTATGAAGCCTAACCCAAAATGACATTCTTGATACAATCATGGTGTTTGCATCAAAATCTGGGAACCATGGGGTAATGAAAAATCTCGTTGATCCCTAGAACCACAGGCCTTCCTGAAGGATAATTTCTCAATCCTTCGATGATGCAAACTTTACAATGAAGAATCCTTTCGAGCAAACGTGTATTTCACAATTAGGTGTCCAATTTGTGAAGATCCAATGGAAGAGATCCATTGGTTTTGGCCATAAACTATTAAATCTGTAGATGATGGCTTGAGCTTCATAAGTTGTGGAGAGATCGTTTGTTTCTGGGAGATCTGTGATCAGTTCTAGGACATTATTCAATTGCTCCACTATGTAGGGACTGGGAGAATTGTGTGTTTGTTTCGGGTTTGTTGTAGTTGCTAGTTTCCCTTGGAGGATGTTTTGAAGGAGAGACCATTGTTTATATGTTCTTGATTTGGTTTTGTACCTTTGGGTAAGCTAGAGGCAACAACACCTCCTGCTCCCTTGGATTTACTTGATCCCGTTGCTCCTCCTCTCAATCTCTGATTTAGGATGATGGTGGTCATAGGAAGAATGTTGTATTCATGTAGACTCTGATAATCCTACAGAGATCTGCCATCACAAATCATGTTTTGTAGGTGTGACGGATAGCCCAAATTGTGCATGATATTCTGCTTCATTTGAAAAACCTTGTCAAAAGCCTACACTCAAACTAATGATGATTTACTAGCAAGGGTTTTTAAAAAGTTGGAAAATGTTTTGTTCTTCCTTATCCAGGGAATCATACGATATGGGTTCCAGATCAGTGTCATATGACGTTGATGTTTCTTGTAGTGGAGACTGCAATGTGGGCATAATTATTGACTGCGAGTTCCATACTACTCTGTGATTTATTACGTTTGAGGGTAGATCCAAAGAAAAGGGTTCCAAAAGCCTTGATTTTGGTCCTGATCCGTCTTTCTTGGTACACATTACTTCATTGACGGATATAGTTGTGTTGTATTCGGTCCTTCGTTTAAGTTATTGTAGTGGATCTTCTGAGACAATAGATAGAGACGAAGAAATATTCAAATCAAATCCAACCAACCTTTGTGAAAACAGATCTAACATGTATAGTCTTATCCTTGTACAGGATTTTCGTTCTTCCTGTAAGACTTAGGCGATTCAGACCTTGACGTTGACAAACTGAAAACCCCCAATAATTTGATGGGAGCTCCTAGAGTGTGTGGTCATGGATGCGTAGATCCACCCAAAAGAATCAATGAAAGGAGATTTGTGTGAGCGATGACGCTGTTCTACTGGTGTAGATCTGGCCCAAAACAGAAAATCGATGAAAAGAAAAAAATATCCTCTCTTTCACAGACAATAGATGGTTCAGATCTGATGATCGAAAGTAAGTGAAGAGAGATCCCAAGGTGCCCTAACCCATCAGACACAGAGCTGTGGTTCTGAATTTGTCCTTCAACACAAAAGATGAGAGATGCAAACCCAATGTCGACAATCTTCTCAATTGCAGATAACAACGAAGCCCTAACGCACTCCATCGTTTATTCCTAGTAGTTCCATGGTTACGAACCTTATTATATTATAAGTATTAAGTTTTAATTTATAAAATATAAAATTAAATTAAAATCAAGGTATTTATAAGTATTTTGATTTTAAAATAAATTATAAATTTTGGATTATAATATTGATAAGCCATGATATTGGCCAATGATAAAATACTCTAATAAATCTAAATAATTTTTATTTTTAGAATTTTTAATTTTTATATTTAACCATATCACATTTTAAAAAATAAACTTAAATTTATAATAGTCAACAATTTACCATTACAATTTAATATTTATATTTTTCGATATCATAATTTTTTAATATTATTTCACGTCTATGTCATTATTAAGTTAATAAAGAAAATAAAATCACAATCACTCACATATAAGTAAAATATTGTGACAATGTCTTAACACATATAATTGTTCTTATATGATTTACGCAATTTAATAAGAAAACTATACTCTCAGCAAACTCGAACGACAAGATATGGATACGAATTTTGCGAGGTAATGATATAATATGAAGTATGCATTTTGTATTTATTCCAAATTACACATGTATTGATAGAAGTGAGATATTACAAAACTATTTATAATCGAATGAATGATTATTTGATGTTAATTTAAAATAATTAAGATGATTCATTTTGATCTTATACACGTTTCATTATAATATATAAAGTACTGGGGATATTTTATTAAATAATTTGTTAAAACAAATTTTATAATATCTATATATATATATATATATAATTATTATATGGGTTTTTATTTTAAATTTTAAATTTAATTATAGTAACATTTGATTTTATTTACACGAATTATATTGTATATAGTTTTTAATTACTTTGAAAAGTATATTATTTACATTATATAGTATATAGTTTTTAATTACTTTGAAAAGTATAATATTACACTGTGATGATTTTTTGTGAGGAGAATTGTATTGCTTTCAAAATTGGAGATGACAATGTAATACTCAGAAGTCTTAAGTTAGTTTTTTACTAGGGAGATCTGATCAAAAGCAAAAATTTACTCTTTGAAGAGAGGTAAGAGGTAACTGAGTACTATGATAATCAAAATTTAGCATACAAAAACTGAGAAGCTAGTCGGTTAGGATGTGGAAGTAAACGCTAGAAACAAAAGACCAATATAGTAGGATCATGACATGGAATAGGCAAAAGGATCAGATTTTGTGGCATCAACCTAGATGGGATCTTCATTGTCTCTAGTGGCGATTCTCGCCAAAAGAGGGATACCAAGATGTTGCTTAATGCGCTCCATCCATAGGTCTAGGTCCTTCATGTGGCAATGCAGATGCTCAAGAGAATGGAGGATATACACCCAATGCTCAGGCTAGTCTAATAGGGTTCTTCCTAAGAGGAACTTTATGTGCCAATAGAGATCAATTGTGTGCATATATCAATTAAATTGGTCGCTAGAGCGCCCAATGTCCAATACCCAATTTTTCAACTCAGTAAGAACCTCCATGTCTGAGAGTTGAAGCCTATGAAAGGTGCCTTCTCCCTTAGCATGGGATAGCTCTTCTTGGATGGGGCCCGACATGAGTTCACATAAGTGGGAGGTGACTTCCTCTAGATGGTGGTCAAAACGTGTGTTACCCCTATGGCCTTGCGTCTAATAGTAGGTCGCTCCCCTGTGGACACAAGCACATTGACGAGGTATGGGGGAAGGGGTTAGAGAAGGAAAACCAACTAAGCACCAAGGAGTGAAAGGTAGGATTAGCATAAGTATGGGGGGAGCACCACATTGCAAGTGCACAGAGAAAAGGGACATGTGGTAAGAGTTATAGCCAAAGAGTGCCACCAACAATGACCACAAGAAAAGGGAAGGAAGATTGCAGGAGGGGAAAAACAATAAAGATTGAGATGTACCCAGGGTGAATACGAGCAGTGAAGGTCTCGGGGTGAAGGAACAAACAAAGCACAAAGACAAGCTGAGGAGAAGAGAGAGGGAAGCACAAAGGGGCGAACTGAGACCAACGAACAGAAGAGGGGATGAAGTCCCAAAAAAGGAAATTATGCCAGGAGAAAACTAGTATGACCCAAATCAAGTTGCTAAAGAATTTACCACTATGGTTAAAGTCAAACAGTTTACTCATGAAGAGGTGGATTTGATGACCTCTTTCAAGGATTCGAAACATTTGCACATGTGCTACATTCAACATCATTACAGTTAAATCCAGATAATATTAATGCTTTTCATGTGTATACAAATAAAAGATTGTTGAAGGTCCCATTGGACCTATTACAAATTGAACCAATAAGAGAACCAAATCCTAGCGTAATCTTGGAGGGAAGTTCAAAGGAAAATTCCTATGAAGAAATGCAAGGGAATTCAACTCACGAGTCGGAACAGTCAGAACAACAATCTCAGAATGGAAAAGGGAGCCCTAATAAAGATTCTGAGAAAGATACAGGAGGAAATACTGAGGAAACGATCGAATAGGCCTCGACCATGAAGTAGACAGAGGTCGGTTCCACTTCAACTCAATCAAGGAAGGTTCCAGTCATTGACCTTGGCAAGGAATGGGAGAAATTCAATAAGAAGATCCAAACAAACACACATCTTGAGGAAACATCTGATTTTTCGACCCCCAAACAGACTTAGCACAAAGCAAATCTAGAGACAACAAAGTAAGGGGATACAGACACACAAGATATTTAGGTTATTCCTGCTTTTCCTACTTCCGAAAGTGTCTTGAAAATTGAAGAGATAACTCCATTAGATATATTCTACAATCCTACTCAAAGGCTGTAGTCAAAAGACAATGAAAGAAGAGGAAATTAGACACCATGATTGTTGCAACTATAGAGATGTTGTATGGAAGGACACTCTTGTTGACCCATTAGAAAATCTTACGAAGGTGTCACAGTTTGCAGGAGCTTATGCCACAATTACCATTGATAAAGCAACGAAAGTCCGAATGCTACTAAAAGAAAAAGAACATAAAATTATTCCACTTGAACAACAATTAGAGCAAGAAAAAACTAATTAGCAAGAAGAACAACAGGTAGCTCAGCTTTAGAGGGAATACGAGCAAATGAGGTTACAACACCAGGCCATCCTATTAGAAAAGGATTCACAAATTTATCAAATGAAAGCCATGGTGGATAAATTTAAATATAACCTGCGAACTGATGAATTCAACAAAGAAGAAATCAAGCTCAATTCCCTATTAATACAACAAGAAGAAATATTTTTCCAGAAAATATCGCAGATTAATCCTTACTGTGAGATAAGCGATAAATTGACAAACCAAGTAATTGATATGAGGTTTCAATATGAAGAAACCCATAAAAATATTTTTGAATTTATTACCTGGCAGGAGTCTGATGAGGGAAGAAACGCCGACCTACCAAAACTAGAAGAATCCCACAAAGACATTCTGTTTACAGATTGGGATACACAGTTAAAATAGGTAGAAAGGGCGATAATGACAGCAACAGGTGCAACAAGTAGTATAAAGAAGTTGTTAATGAAAACCTCCACAATGCTAAACTTGTCAAAGAGTGCATACCAGGGTTTCTACCAAATATCAAACAACTGGAGAAACAATGGAATAGACATCACAAACCGAGGAAGGAGCAATTAAACAGTTAACCAAATTGGATTGGGAGACATACTGGCAGTTTCTAGTAAAATCACATAGCCAGTGGATGACTATGCGGTGTTTAACTACCTCTGCACAAAAGATGGTGACAACTTTGTCAGATGCCATATTTGTTGGATAGTTAAAATCCATAATTAGCCAACCACCTTAGCTCAAAGCAATGATCAACATTTGCAATATCAAAGATCAAGTTAGCCGACTAAGTTAGTTCAAGTTGAAAGGAGCTTGTTATTAGTTTAATTCTATTTTTAGTTTTATTTTTGCCCACTCTGAGGAATGTTGTTTGAAACCTCCTCAACTATTTTTGTAATAATATATTTTTGAGGCATGTATTTTAGTATTTAAAGACCCTCGTGCATTTAGAGATGGGTCCAAAATTTTATCAAAAACTCTTTTCAAGACATTACACTTTTGTACTTTTGGGAACGTTTTGATTAAATTAATGGAACATCGTCTATTTTTGTTTGAACATTGAGCATGCTCTACTGAAATTACACTTCTGTATTCTTAGAGTGGATTGGATTGGATGAAATTGGATCAATATTGTTGATCCCATGAGCATGACGTTTCATATATGGTACTTTTATCGTATGATTGTATTTTATTTATGCATTAGCAATACTCTTTTTCTTGATTGTCTTATGCATGAAAATCTGAGTTATAGTTATGCATTATTGCACTTTTATATGATGTTTTAGCTCTGATTCTTTTTTGGGTACATGAAAAATTACTGTATGCGATACAGTTTTCTCAATTTTTTTTGTCTAACTATTTATCCAAACAGTTATTATTAAACGATTTCATTTCTTTTGGCAATTGAATGATATTTATTACCAATTGCTTTGAGACATCTATGTAGATCACATATCTTATTTTATTCCCGGGTATATGTATAGTTAGATAATGTTAGATCAATATATATGCATGTGTTTATTAGTTAGATTAGATTACACTTAGTTGAATCATTCCCCGTTGCATCTTATATCATCCCATCAACTTTATCAAATCAATCCTCTCTGGGAAACTTGTCATATTATCCCCAGTCGGAGCCACTATACCAAATGGAAAAGGAGTTGTTTTCAAGGTCCGAACCGGGTGGTTATCCCCCATGTTGTCACAACGAATTTCGAGACTTCAACACATCACTATAATATCCATGTAAATCTTAGTTTGGAAGGAAATACAATATTTATCCCACACTATATCTATATAATATATATATATATATATATATATATATATATATATATATATAACTTTATTTTGAAATATTAATATTATTATTAATTATAAGAGTTAATTTATGAGTTAAACATATATACATAAGAAAAATATGTAATAAGATTTTTAAACATGTAGATTCGCTCATGCTTTGCCATGGAGATTCTTGATTTGTAAATTGGCTTTATTATAATACGATGGGCTAATACCATGGCTTACTAATGCTACATTCCCCAAAGACTATAATTCATGTTCACATGACACATCTACATATGTCATTTTTCTTAATTTATCAAATTGATTGAAAGGAGGGGAATAACTACTTTTGAAATATATTTCCACCTTTGATTGTATGACTACTACTAAACATATTCTATAACATTCCATAAAAGTTGAATCCCTACTATTCACCTAATAATTATGGATAATTAAAGTAAAATTATGGAAGTTGAATTCCAAAATAGACATGGTTATCAAATAATTAAAAAATAAAATATTCTATAATGACCAATTATCTTTGTTGTTCTCCTAGTTTACTATCCAATATTACTTTTTATTGTTGTCATTATATTGACAAGCATAGCCTAACAAGGTGACTTTGGCTTCTTTTTTATTGAAATTAGATAATAAGGATTTTGGTGAGATTGTATTGTTCCATCATTTAATTTCTTATATTGTGTAAATTAAACAACTTAAAACTACAATTTCCTCCATTTCTTACTCTAGATTGAAGGTAAATCAAGCAAAACATTATATCAAACCAAAGATAAAAAAACACCTCATTAAAATAAACTATTATCTACTAAAAACATTCCCTAAATAAAATATAAAACATTGATCGACTCCCATCAAGTCTACGGGCTCATTAACTTGGTTTTGTTAGTTATTAATACAATTATGCACGGTATTCATATGTTTGATGCATTGAAATTGAAGAAATTGGACAAGCAATTATAGAAATCCAATGGTAATTAAACATTACACAATTAACTAATGTTATAAGAATAATTATACACTATATTTATATTTATCATGTGGTAAAATTGAAGAAATATTCTAATTTATTCACAATTTAAATGAGCTTAAATTAAATTATTTACCAAATCATACTTGCCCCAGGGATATTTCACTTTTAGCTTATTGGTTTTGACATATGCCGTCAGTGTGTATGTCATGGTTAGAGTAGTTGGACTATGACAACCCTTTTCACTACCCCTCTTGTAAATGTCACTATGAATTGTAATTCATGTAAATATTTTGGTCTCGGTGAGGCTCGATATGAAGAGAGTAGATACTCTTGATTGCACAAGGATAATTGCAAAAGAAGTTGTTGAAGAAAGGCTAGAATCCAAGTGTGTGTGAAGGCTTCGAAGCATGTTGAAGAGTGTCAAGTAAGGAGAAGCATGTTGGGTTGAGAAGGTAGGGTCACAATGGACTCTGGATTCTTGCATAGGAGGTGGAAATGTTGTGGACTCTGGGATTTCATGTGTTGTTTTCATCAGTGGAGAATGTGAAGGTGAAATTTATTGGAAACTTAACTAAAATGAGAGGTTGGGGGTGTGGGTGGGTGGGGTTAGTTTAGTACATTCATAGATATTAAATAAATTTTCTTTCCAATGGTTAACTATAATATTAAATGAACAAAATACACCTTGTGAACAACATATTTAATATATAACCAACATTTAACATGTAAATCACATCATAAAAATCAACACACAAAACATCACATATGAACAACAGATATAAGTAGAAACCCATAAACGGAGAAAGACATGACTTTTTTTATTGTTGTAATGCAAAGGAAAACTCATACTCCCTTGTTACATCATATTTTATGTAGGCTCCAACCTATAAGTGGTTGCTGCCTCAATTTCTTCTGTAAGCTACAACTTGCAAGGAAGCTTGAACTCCCATTAATTTTTTGTAGGCTACAACCCACATGAGGCTCCTACCTATTATCTTTCAAGCTAAAACTTGAAAGGAGACAACAATTCCCTAGTACATAAAAATTTCACTATATTGGTTTACCTAGTCTTTAGCTTTACATACCTCCATTTCTGTTTTTTCCTCTTCTTCCCTTCAAATCTACTTTACATTAGCTTCATATGTGTGTTATAGACATTTTTGGGCACTTCAAACCCAATCATAAATGTCCATAAACTGAGGGCTCCTAAGTCCCTAAAAGTGTTGCTTCATTGCCTAAAGGAACAAGGTCAACTGATTACATCATCTCCCAGAAGTTCTCCACTAAAACTGCTCATAAATGGTCAAAACTGGACCATACTGAAAGCTCAATGCAGAGGGTGCGATGCATATCACCTTCCCAGTGTACGAAGTGCGATGCATACTGATTTGCTCCTCTGTAGGGTGCGATGGTCGGGAATGGACAAATGGCAGGGACAAAAATGTGAGGTGGAAGATCATGGAATCCTCCAGAAGATTCCTCTCTGACACTTGCCTCTCTATTCTCGACCAGGGATGAGTAAGAGATCATCATTCTCCAAGTGGAAGCAGGAACTATCAGAGAGAGGACACTAATCAAGATCCCAGAAGATGACTCACCTCTCTGTAATCATCTATATATGGATCCCTCATCACAGAGATCCAGAGGCTGGAATTTTGTATCTTATAGAGAAGTGTTGTTGGTTTTCCGGTGTACATTCATAGTGTTGGGTGATCTAAGCTTTGCTTGAGGTGAAGAAGGGCTTCCTAGCTGGAGGATGACGCTGGGTCAGAGCATATGGTTGTAATCCTCTAGCTACTTTTTATCCTAATAAAGCTATTCTTGTTTTCTTCCATATTCTTGTGTACTTGTTTATATATGCATTTATATGGTTAACATACATCTGATCCCGTGTTATTTGTAGATATAGATCTTTGTTTCTTCGATAGTAGTATGTTGCTGTGATTCCATAGGTTCTCTTTGAAGCTGGGCAAACGAAGAAGAAGCAGCGAAGCTCTATCAAGAAGGAGAGGAAATCAAGCGCAAGACTCAAGTTGGTCTTCTTGGTTCTCCTCTTGTCTATTTCTATAAAAGAAAACAATAGTAGACTTTACTTGTTTGTTTCTAAGATAGCCACCCATCTTAGTGGGAATAGCAGTATCTGAGTGGACACTATTCCCGGTAACAATGTGCCAGATAACTCACGAACCACAATTCAATCAACTCTCATATACTCACTAACTCTCTAATATTAAAAATTCCAACCTCACACACTTTTATAAACAAGCATTGATGGTTCTTAATATTCCATACAAGAATCTAAAATGATAAGTTTTGTCTCTTTGCATTCCGAAGGTGTCTCTTCAATTCAAAAATTGTTTGAACTCTTTGAATATTAAAATTACATGAAATGAATTTCAACATATTCAAATAACATGCATTAATATTCTTCATGCGAATAAAATGAATTTTAAATTATCAATAACATGTTTTAATATTCTTCTGCAACACATTAACTTGTATTCTCTTGCATCAGAACACATTCGTTCTAATCATAAAACCTCAACAAAACCACCAATCATATCCAAGACCATGCCTCTATAGTTCAATTTACTTTTAATGAACATTTGAATAGGAACTCAACCAAGTGAATAGGAGTTACAATATATGAACATGAAATCTTTAGTTGTCATAAGAACACTGCAACCACCTCTCCAACTCAAATCTTTGCAACATACAACAACAACCTTTGCAACATGCCTTAAAAATACATCAACAATTAAAACATTACAACATCACAAGCATAACAACATTCTTCATGCCTTTGTCGTTTCCTTTTCCTTGCATCACAACATCTCAATCATCATATGCATACATTCTTACATGAGCCACTATTCCATATGCACACAATTTTCCTCACTAATTAGCACAAATCAACATATTCATCAACACATAAGAAACAAATATTCACCAATAAAAAATATATGATTACCATCACAACACCTCTTTCAAACAAGCATGACAAGCATACACATACCAAGGCAATTCACTAGCACTTCATTGCAATAACATATGCACAAACCTCTATTATTCCTTTCTTCTCCTTTTTTGCTTCTTTACCTCACTACTAAGCATCAAACAACACAAGCATACCAAGCCATCAAGCATACCAAGCATATCTTTTTTCTCCTCCCATTTCTTTTCCGTCAATGAAAAAAATGGCAACAATATCCCCATTTGGCATTAATGGAAACACAATGATCCTTCCCCTTTTATCTTGAGAGTCACCTCTTCTTATCTTTGCTTACCTCCCCCTTTGACATCAATGGAAAGTGGTTTTATGGACAATGAAAAGCTTGATTATCAACTTTGTGATGGGCCTCTAAATTAAACATAAATTAAGGCCCATGCCTCTAAATTAAAACATAAATTAAGGCCTATGACCATCCTTCAACACATTAAACCTCTCTTTCTACATTAGATAATTTATTTTTAACTTTAATATATTCATTAAGGAAGGTTATGAATAATTGGATATTTGGCCCAAATATTATTTATTTGTGAATTTATGAGAATATTGGGCAGATTATGAAGATTTGGAGGAGGAGATAATTTAGGGACTTGTTCCCTACTATAGGATGATCAATAATAAATAATAAATCAACAAGATATTATGGAATTATGGCACAGATTGTGGAACTCCAATGGTTGAAAAAATCTAGGAATGTGTTCCACTAATCAAGGGACCAGATCCACTAATCAAGGGATTTTGGTGGGGAAAGATTCCTCCATTCATGGGGAATGATTCCTAGTCATTTTGTATAAGTACCAAGTTGAATTTGCCTCTAGATATAGATTTTCATTAGTGTTCTCGTGGAGAGAGCTTGTATTTTTGCAGCTCCATTGTATTTTCTTGTAGGGATGTAATTGTATTGATGAAAATAATGAAGATTGGTGTCATGTTCAACTTCTAAATCTTGTTCTCCTCCATAGGTCTCTGAGTTTCCTTGGGCTTGGCCATCCCAGGAACCTCAGAGCCCTTTTGTATCATTTTCTTTCCTTATTTTCACTTCTTATTCACATGCATCTCTTGTTTTTATTTCTTTCTATTTCTTCATTTAGTATTAATGAGTTCTTGTTGTAGGATTGAGTTAAATGGTTGATGTAAGTTATTTTGTAGGATCATAAGCATTATTTCATCCTTGGAAAAGCTTTGGAAGTTCATAGTAATCATTGAGCTGCTTCGATTAGTCTTCTTATTCCCAAATCTAGATTTGTGGAACTCCTTTGTAGCAAAGAACAATAAATTCCTACTATTTTTTATGTTGACACCTAATCCTCATGATTGGGTGAATTTATGTAAATAATTAAATTAGGAATGTGAACAATCATCAGAAGATGAACTGAACAGTCACTCCCTATTGTATATAACAAAGATCTACTTGATGGAATAATACACGAATCAATTTTTGCTTTGTGGAGTTACTGCCTGGCCTGACATGGTATCAGAGCCAACCCTTTTTTTAGCTCTCATGCTCCTTGTAACTCCTCTGCCTGTCTGCTATATTCTTTTTATACAGACCTGCACTTGACATTGCAAACACTCCTTTGCCTGACACTGCCAACACTGCCCCTCCATACTGTCCTGACTGTCCTAGTGTTTCATGATAATTATTAGCGCTGTCCTGGTAGCTTGCTCCACGTTTTAGGTGGTAGCCTGAAATGTTCCTCTGCTCTCTGGTGGCATATGCAGATTATTGCAAGAAACTAAGGACTGAGTTGAACGCTGGATGCTATACGCTGTCACATTTTTGGTAATCTTTCATCGATTATTGCAAGAAATTGAGGACTGAGTTGAACGCTGGACGCTGGACGTTGTCACATTTTTTATGGAACACTGTCCTGTTGCAACATAAACCTGATATGCGTATGCGTGGTCCTGTTTGGAGTCTGGTGAAAACATTGCTCCGCTTTTTCAATGAAAACGCCATTCAATTGAACGCTGCTCCTGATTTGAATGCTGCTCCATATAGTTGAACGCTGGATGCCGGCAAACCACGCCCTGTCTCCCCCGTCGTACGAAGAGAGCAAACCAGTCTTTCTTTCGAATCTGGTATTGCGCCTTCGATGGTAATTCAGGTGTTGGTTTCCTGCTAGAGGTTCTTCACGATACTGCATAGAATGAGGACTCTGGTCATTTTGCCAAATGGATTATGTTTTGATTTACGGAAAGAACGAGCTCGGACTGCGGTCTCTACAGAGCATGTTTGATTGGATTACAGTCCAAGCAGACGTATGATTTTTTCGATTTTATTAAATTTGTATGTGTTTCACTGGGGTTGTGCCTTGATATTCCACTCATGAAACATGCAAGTGAAGTATAAATCCAAGGGATATAATTCTCAGGGGTTATTTGAATATTTTGCTATGTCATATTTAGAGTTTTTATTTTACACATGGTAATTAAGATTTTTAAAAGGGAACTGTGGGGGCAAAAATGGCAGTGATAAAATGAACTATTTCTTGAGCTTATGCTAACCGGGCAGGTAAATCTCAGCCGCTGCCTTTAATTGAGTTTTTTTTGCCATATAATAGTGGATTCATATGAGGTTTATATGGAATTTATATGAGATTTATATAGTGAATTTAATACATTGGATCATGCATATGTAATATGTAATATTTGCATGTAATGCTGGATGCATTTATATCAAACATTGGAGGCATTTTGAGAAAATACGTGTGGAGAAAATATGTTGCATAAAGATGTAGCGTGAGGTATTGACATACATATTGGTATATAAGGAAGAGATTTGAAAATGCCCTTTTGAGTACAATTTTACTGTATATTGGCAAAAGTATTTTTCTATCAGCAGAAATAATTTTTTATTACAGTATGCATTCAAGAGGAAGATATTTCAGAGGCAGGGGGGGCAAACATTCTCAAGGAGAAAAGGCAGATTTGCACTGCATTCGCTGCAAAAGAAATGGATCACATGATGCCTCTACATGCAAGCTACCATGGGACAAAATTGAGCAGAAAAGAAATCAACAAAAAGGTAAAACTGATGAT
>APFE031023650.1:431931-464745 GCA_000404065.3 Pinus taeda | reverse complement strand
CAACTCCACTCATGATTGACAATACCTCTGCAATAAAGTTGGCCAAGAACCCAAAGTTCCATGATCGAATGAAGCACATAAATACTAAATATCATCTGATTCGACATCATGTCGAGGCCAAAACAATCCATCTCTGTCATTGTTCCACAAATGAGCAAATTGCAGACATCTTCACCAAAGCGCTTGGAAGAGAAAAGCTTGAAAGATTCAGAACGATGCTTGGACTCACCAACATCCCTTCAGATTAAGAGGAGGAATGTTGACACCTAATCCTCATGATTGGGTGAATTTATGTAAATAATTAAATTAGGAATGTGAATAGTCATCAGAAGATGAACTGAACAGTCACTCCCTATTGTATATAACAAAGATCTACCTGACGGAATAATACACGAATCAATTTTTGCTTTGTGGAGTTACTGCCTGGCCTGACATTGTAGAGCATGTTAACGAGCTTCAATCGAGTTGGTTCCACTTGCATTAGATAAAAAAATATTCTAGTTCATAACAAAAATTAACCCACTGCGTTTGCACTTGATTAGGTTAGGCATTTTTTAGATTTACTAGCTCACTAGTTCTCGAATTTCTAGTTTTCGACTAGAAATGTTTTTCTATTTTTTAACATGGGTTAACAAAGGTCTTTTTGAGTGATACCACTTGGAATGGGGACCTAAGACATCCTAGTTAATAACAAAATTTTTTCCATCCAATTTGGATTTGATTTGCTTGGTCATTCGTTGAATTATAGTAAATCTGTACATCTTGTAGGTAATCATTTAGCATCCTGTAGGAAATCCTGTTTTGAGCCCGAATTGAGAAAAAGCATCATTGAAGCTAGGATTAGGCCTCTACTTGACATCCATGCCATCAAGACCATTTTAACCCTCTTGATCCACACTTAGGTCAAAATTTTTCTAGTTTTCAAGAGTAGGATTTGATTTCCATTTCTTCTATCTTCAGTCTTACATTAGATCTCATCAATGTTTCATCTTATTCTACAAAGTTTTCCTCATGCATGAAGTAGACATCTAGCTCATGAAATTATGTTTCCCTTAGATAATTGAAATTCTTCTTGTTTGCATGATTTTTGGGTAAATGTAAATATTCGATGTAGTGCAGGTGTTTCAGGAGTACAAAGAGATTTCATAGTCAACAACCTCATCCCAACTTCATCCACCCATGGTCCTCAATTTCTTTCACTAAACCCTCACCAATTTCATCATTTCACAAGGAAAGTTCTCCAAGATTTTTGAGCAAACCCATCCATCTCCCAACTTTGGCTTTGAGTTCTGAAGTGGTTCTAGGCACTCCCTTGCCTCATTCCATCCACCAACCACTTTCCTTAAGCTTTCCATCCCCTTCAACATCCATACTTTTGCTCTCGGCTGTATCCTGTAGGTTTTCAGGGAATCTTGTAGGTTTTCAGGACATCCAGTAGGAAATCGTGTAACATCCTATAGGAAACCCTGTTTTGAGGCCAAATTAAGGAAATAGCCTCTAGGAAGCTAGAAAAGGGTCCCTAATTCTCTCCCAAGCCTTCTCACCAATCACCATCATCTCCAAGCCACCCACCACATCACTAAAAGAGATTAGCTTTCACACACATGAAAAAAGAAAAAAAGAATAACAGATCTATTTTATTCATTTACATGCACTGTAGTAGAAGGTTTGATGGTTTGAATCTACATGCTTAGTACAATAGGATTGCATACATGTTAACTTAGCATTCTTTTGAAGCAAAGCCTCTTAGCAGTTAGTTAGACAATAGTGTGTTTTATCATTTGATTTTAGTCTCTTTCCTTGTACTTTCTTTCTTGCAATAGGTTAAGGTTCCATTTCAAACATTTCATTTTCTGCAATTAGTTTAGGATTTGACTTCAGTACACGCACTCCATTCAATCATGGCAGCAAAGGAAGGACACATAGTATGTTGCACATATAGTGCCGATACTTCTTAAGTTTGTCCAAACCCGGGGTTGATAATTAAAATTGGTAGCTTGGGAGTTGCAGCATTCTTGTTGCAATACCGAGGCTCATCAATTTTTGGTGCCGTTGCTAGGGAGGTGTCAAAGTATGCATTGTTTTCTCCCCTAGTTGATTCAATTCTTTTTACTTTTTGCAAAAAAAAAAAACATAATTGCATTAGGCATATTTCATTTTAAAAATAGAAAAGTGCATTGCATTAGAGTTTTCATTCAATCATAAAAAGAAAAAAATCTCCAACACCAACCCACCCCCCCATTTGATCACATGGCGCAGTAAGGACCACATCACCATTCACTTTTGCAGGTACAAGAACAAGATGGCAAATAATGTAGAAGAAATGGATGGAGATGATGACAATGAGGAAGATCCTCTCGGATTTCCCATTCAAGATACTGATGGTAGTGTGCACATGAAGAACATCCCTCCATCTTTTCTTCCAAAATTTCATGGTTTAAGGTCAGAGGATCCGAAAAAATTTCTCTTTGAATTTGAAATTGTTTCTAGATCTTATGGTTACTTATTAAAAACTCAAAAACTGAGATTGTTTCCTACAACATTGAAGGATAGAGCTCTTAAATGGTTCATGAGTTTAGGGACTAATTCAATAAGATCATGGAATGATATGGAAAAGCTATTTGTAGACAAATATAAAGATCATTATCTTAAACAAGAAATGTTTAGAATGAATCAAAGAGAAGATGAGAGTCTAGAGGATCTAATAGAGAGGTTCATGTATAACGTTAAGAGGGGAAAACTACATCATTTAGGATCCCACACACTAAAAACCCTCTTACATAGAACAATTAGGGATGAGTGGATTGATATCCTTAATCTCGTGGGTAGAGGTGATGTATATCAATTATCATTTGAGGAAATTTGTGAAACATGCAAACACATATCAAGAGGAAAAGCAAGAGTAGGTAAATCAACATCAAGATCGGTAAGTCAAGCTAAACTTGGATATTTGTTTGATGATTTTAAAACAAAAATTCTTAGAAATCTAACAAAACAAGTAGAAATGTTAAGAATGCAAGATGAAGGAAAAGAAAATGATGATATTTGTGTTGCAGAATCACATGATGTTAAACATTGCCCATCATTACCAAGGTTGAAGGGAGTTTACCAAGAGGACAATGGAGAAAGTCAATCACCAATGCAACTATGTTATGTAGCTCCAAGAGGACCATGGCAACCTATTCATCCTGATATGATGCAAGAACCTAATTCACAATTTCAAGGTTATGCATATCCACCTCAAAGTAATTGGAACACACCTTTTCCTTGGCAACATTCGACATCTCAACCCCAAAACCAATCTTGGCAACAAGGTTGGAAAGGAACTCGTGGGAGCCATCCACAATATCCTCAATATTTTCCTCAATATCCTCCATACCTAACTCCATGTTATCCCTACCATTCACCTCCACCACAACCACAACCCCAACCACATCCATCTCAAATATACACTCCCACTTAACTACCTGTACCACCATTTCCCAACCCACACATTGAAGTAGCTCAACCCACTTACAATGTTGAGGTACAACACTTCCAAACAACTCCTCTTGAGCTCAATGGTATTTACCATTACTCAGGAAGAGTATTGCAAAAAAGATATTCTCTTGATATCAGTGAAGGATTACATCAAGAAGAAGAAGATTCAAATGAGAAGACCAAAAAATCATGTGGTGAACTTGATGAAGAGTAGACATCAAAATCAGAGATCGAGAGAGCTCCCTCATGGTTACCATCAAATCCTCCATGTATTCAAGAGAATAATCAACAAAAAGAGGAATATTTTAAGGTCATGGAAGAAGAAGACATCCAAGATGATCCAAATTAGAAAGTGGACCAGGGGCATCACAACTATAATGAAATATGTTTCCAGATAGTCATTAAGTTGCAACAATACCCTCTTCTTCAAATGTGCTTGATATCATCAAAGTCAAATCACTTGATCCTTCAAATCCAGGTACATGTCACATACATTTCAACCTCCACATCGTTTTGTCTATCATCTTGATGTGCACATGGCTCCATTGGAAGTATTCTTATACTTGAAAGTGATTTTGTTTTTCAAGTAGGGTAGGGTAAAAAAAATAAAATTTAAATATAAGAGAATAAATAAAAATCTCAGGTGAAAACCTCCTTTGAGGCACCTTAGATTGGCTCATTGATTGGAAACCTCCATGAGGCGATTAATGGGTTGGGAAAAAATAAAAATAAAAAAAGAGAAAAAAAGAAAAGATCCTAGGTGAAAACCTCCTTTGAGGTGCCTAGGCAGACCTATTAGTTGAAAACCTCATTGAGGCGGCTAGAAGGCCTACAAGAAAAAAGAGAAAATAAATAAAAGAAGTCCTTGCTCCATGCATCTCTTTGATGAATGCATGTACTCTCCAACATCTACAAGCAACAAGAACAAGTTGGTACCAAAAGGAAAATTGGTCAACCCTAGTCAAAAGAAGTAAAATTTTGACTTTCTCCTCATTTTCTCAAATGCTCCAACAAGGCCAAGGCCATGCCAATCCACCACCCTCATCTATTCCACCATCCACCCCTCATTCTCAAGCTTCTACCATTCAATTTGCTTGTTGTCCTAAAAAACTACAGGATGCTTTATTTTACTACAGGATACAAAAATACATAGAGCATAAATTTGTTTTTGACATAAATTGAAAACCATGAATCCATTTTCCAAGCTGTTTCAGGGGGAGATGCATATGGATGATGGTAACATGCTCAAGCAATTTAAGAAAATTCTAGTACATAGTTTTCGATAAATTAGCCTCCATCACCTAACCATTTTTGCATTTTATTGATATCCGTGTATCCATTTAAAAAGTTGTTTCATGGGGAGATGCATATGGATGATGGTAACATGTTGAAGAAATTTCAGCAAATTCCAGTGCACGGTTTCCAAGAAATTGGCCTCCATCACCTTCAACCATTTTTAGTTTTTCTCGAGATCCGTGCATCCATTGACCAAAATTGTTTTATGGGGAGGTGCATAATGATGATAATAACATGCTCAGAAAGTTTAAGGTCAATCCATTCTACCATTTGGGAGATATGGACAAAACGAGTCATTGTCCTGAAAACCTACAGAATTCCCTAAAATCCTATAGGATACATAACAACACCTACAAGATTGGTAGTGAGTAGTTTTAAAAATGAAAAACAGAGGTTGGCTTCATCAAGCAGTGTTAAGGAGGTAGGTTCTACATTTCCCCACATTTTTCCAAGTGAAAGGAAGATAAAAAACCCTTCTAGTTTGTTGAAAGTGATTGTAGCATAATGGAATTGTATATACATAAATTTTAAATTTGGTACCAGACATATACAAACCTCCATCCATTTGAGAAGATGATAGGGGGAACCCATCAACACAGTGGGGATTCATCAACACCCTCCTATACCAGAGATATTCACAAGGCACAATTGGATGGGTTTCTTTGAAAAATTGAGGGGATATGATGATGAAGTAGCCAGAGATTTGTAGTCAGCTTAAGCATGGAGATCCAGAGGTCAAAGAAGCTCCTCTAGAGCTTAACAGCAACATCAGGATCATCAACATCACCATCCAACACTTGCACATCAACATCAACTCAGTAGCAACATGCAAGTCTCTCCAACAACCATCAGGTAGGTATAGGTATGCAATATTCTTGATCTCTTCTCTTGAGCATATTATAGTTAGAAATTTGTTTTCAATGCATGAGAGATGAGGTTTTATAAGCTAAGGATGCGTCAGCAGTCTCAACCACCTTCAACTAGATAATTGCAGCTCACTCCTTCACTAATGCAATATCGAAAAGTCAAATTATGAAGGGTGATGATATCAAGGAATGAGGACAACAGATAAAAGAAGAAATTTTTGCAAAGGCCAAAGTCACCACAACAGTCCAAGCCCTCCATCCACGTCATATTCACTATCTATTCATCATTCATCCATCCCATTTTGATTCTTGAAAAAAAAAACAACAACAACAAACAAAGAGAGCATCCTCTCCATTTTCACAAACCTACACTACTCCCTTTGAGCCCTAGCATCATCATCCAACCCCTCTTCATCATTTCTCATCACTCCCATACAGTTAGAAGACCCTGAAAAAGGAGGAATGACTACTACAGGAAGGTAGAATGTTGCAACAAGAAGGAAGAAATGAACAAATTATGTTAAACCCCAAGATGGCAGAGCGTTTTCAGAGAACTCCAAGGCCATTAGGCAGTCATCTAGGCCACAAAAGAGAAGAAGAAGGCAAGCTAATGGTCTCAAGAAATAGTGATTTTTCTTTGCACAAATATGTTTTTGGGCTTGTCCTTGCAAAACTCATAGCCAATATTCTTAATGCACAAGAGAGAGCCACCAGGGCCATGGATGAGGCACAATGAGGTCACTAAGTTGCTAAGAGGATGAGCAACACTTTCAGTAGGGGGTATGATGGGCCTCTAAATTAGACTAAAATAAGCTCCACGCCTCTAATTTAAAACATAAATTAAGGCCTATGACCATCCTTTAGCACATTAAACCTTTCTTTCTACATTATATAATTTATTTTTAACTTTAATATATTCATTAGGAAGGTTTATGAATGATTGGATATTTGTGCCTAATATTATTTATTTTTGTGGAATATTATGATAACATTGGACAGATTATGAAGATTTGGAGGAGGAGAT
The DNA here is from genome assembly GCA_000404065.3 of Pinus taeda. Lineage (NCBI taxonomy): Eukaryota > Viridiplantae > Streptophyta > Pinopsida > Pinales > Pinaceae > Pinus > Pinus taeda. The sequence goes on along the minus strand of APFE031023650.1, from coordinate 458,079 downwards.
AATTTAGGTACTTGTTCCCTACTATAGGAGGATCAATAATAAATAATAAATCAACAATATCTTATGGAATTATGGCACAGATTGTGGAACTCTAATGATTGAGAAAATCTAAGAATGTGTTCCACTAATCAAGGGACCAGTTCCACTAATCAAGGGATTTTGGTGGGGAAAGCTTCCTCCATTCATGGGAAATGATTCCTAATCATTTTGTATAAGTAACAAGTCGAATTTTCCTCTAGATATAGATTTTCATTAGTGTTCTTGTGGAGAGAGCTTGTATTTTTGCAGCTCCATTTTATTTTCTTGCGGGGATGTAATTGTATTGATGAAAATAATGAAGATTGGTGTCATGTTCAACTTCTAAATCTTGTTCTCCCCCATAGGTCTCTGAGTTTCCTTGAGCTTGGCCATCCCAGGAGTCTCAGAGCCCTTTTGTATCATTTTCTTTCCTTCTTTTCACTTCTTATTCACATGCATCTCTTGTTTTTATTTCTTTCTATTTCTGCATTTAGTATTAACGATTTCTTGTTGTAGGATTGAGTTAAATGGTTGATGTAAGTTATTTTGCGGGATCAATATCATTATTTCATCCTTGGAAAATCTTTGGAAGTTCATAGTAATCATTGAGCTGTTTCGATTAGTCTTCATATTCCCAAATCTAGATTTCTGGAACTCCTTTGTGGCAAAGAACAGTAAATTCTTGCTATTTTTTAGAGCATGATAACGAGCTTCAATTGAATTGGTTCCACTTGCATTAGATCACAAAGGCATTCCAGCTCATAACATAAATTACCCCACTGCGTTTGCACTTGATTAGGTTAGGCATTTTTTAAATTTACTAGCTCACTAGTTCTTAAATTTCTAGATTTTCAACTAGTAATGTTTTTCTATTTTTTAGCATGGGTTAACAAAGGTCTTTTTGAGTGATTCTGCTTGGAATGGGCACCTAAGAAATCTTAGTTAATAAATTTTTTTATCCCATCCAATTTGGATTTGATTTTCTTGGTCATTCGATGAATTATAGTAAATATCTACATCTTGTAGGAAACCACTGTAGCATCTTGTAGGAAATCTTGTTTTGAGCTCGAATTGAGAAAAATCATCATTGAAGCTGGGATTAGGCCTCTGCTTGACCTTCATGCCATCAACACCATTTTAACCCTCTTGCTCCACACTTAGGTCAACATTTTTCTAGTTTTCAAGAGTAGGATTTGATTTCATTTCTTCTATATTCAGTCTTACAATAGATCTCATCAATGGTTCATCTTATTCTACAAAGTTTACCTCATGCATGAAGTAGACATCTAGCTCATGAAATTATGTTTCCCTTAGATAATTTAAATTCTTCTTGTTTCCATGATTTTCGGGTAAATGTCAATATTCAATACAGTGCAGGTGTTTCAGGAGTACAAAGATATTTCATAGTCAACAACCTCATCCCAACTTCATCCACCCATGGTCCTCACTTTCTTTCACTAAGCCCTCACCAATTTCATCATTTCACAAGGAAACTTCTCCAAGCTTTTTTAGCAAATTCATCCATCTCCCAACTTTGGTTTTGAGTTTTGAAGTGGTCCTAGGCACTCCCTTGCCTCATTCCATCCTCCAACCACCTTCCCTAAGATTTCCATCACCTTCAGCATCCATCCTTTTGCTCTCGGCTGTATCCTGTAGGTTTTCCGGGGATCCTGTAGGTTTTCAGGACATCCTATAGGAAATCCTGTAGCATCCTATAGGAAACCCTGTTTTGAGGTCAAATTGAGGAAAAAGCCTCTAGGAAGCTAGCAAAGGGTCCCTAATTGTCTCCCAAGCCTTTTGACCAGTCACCATCATCTCCAAGCCACCTGCCTCATCACCAAAAGGGATTAGCTTTCACACTCTCACATGAAAAAAGACAAAAAGAAAATATATTTATTTTATTCATTTATATGCACAATAGTAGAAGGTTTGATGGTTTGAATCTGCATGCTTAGGACAATAGGATTGCATACAGGTTAACTTAGCATTCTTTTGAAGTAAAGCCTCTTAGCAGTTAGTTAAAAAATACTGTGTTTTATCATTTGATTTCAATCCCTTTCCTTGTACTTTCTTTCTTGCAATAGGTTAAGGATCCATTTTGAACATTTCATTTTCTGCAATTAGTTTAGGATTTGACTTGAGTACGTGCACTCCATTACATCATGACAACAAAGGAAGGACACATTATATGCTGCACAGATAGTGCCGATACCTCTTAAGTTTGTCGAACCCAAGGTTGATAATTAAAGTCGGTAGCCTTGGGAGTTGCAACATTCTTGTTGCAATACCGAGGCTCATCACTTTGCAACAAAGCATTGTCAAAATTTTGAGAATCCATGTTTCCAACTACGACACCCTTAAATGGGTCTTTGCATGTTGAGGAAACCTTATTTCTGCAAAGCTCTAATATTTTGATATTTTGTATTAAAGTTGTAATTGTAATATTCACATTGTAAATTATTGTAATATTGTGGACATTTTCCCTTTGGACCCCCAAAATATTTTCTACAATGTATCTAATAATATTTACGGCCAGGATGTGTTTAGAATAGTAAGGTAATCTCTCCATCATTGGTAGAGAAATTGTAGCTACAATTTCATATCTAGTAACCACATCTCCACATATGCCACATCCAATTAATGCCAAAATTATACATGTTTCCAAAATAAAAGTTGGCCTATTTGTTACATTTGAAAATCTCTTTCCAGTAATCATGACTTCATTCATGTGAAATGAAAACATGTGCTCTAAAAATAATACATTAAATCAATTGATATTATTGATGTACACTTAATATTATTGTTGTTAATGTGATTACATGAGGCCCATCTAACAATAATATATATCTTTGTTCTCCAATATTTTGTAAGGCCATACCTATGGAAATTTCAATGCCTTGGATTTCATATAGTTCAATACAAGCCAAAAATTCTCACCCTTTGTAGCTCTTGTCCACCACGTGCAAACAAGATTGGTCCAATCATATGATAAGTGCTCTATCATCCATGAAATTACTATCATCCACACACACATAAGCCCAAACTGCGGAAAACAACAAATCTTACTAATTATTTTGAATTTTGTCTACCCTAATTGTAGTTATTTTTGTATTCTTAAAAGTACTTTGATAAATGATCTCGTTTGAAATGAAAATTGGTCATAAGAATAAAGAACAGATTCATGTCACTTTCTTCCTTTTCTCTGGTTGGGCACTAAGAATTAATAAGTCAACAAGGGGAAAAATCTCTTTCTTTCTGGTACTTCATTCTTCTTATCCTGAACACTAGCCAAGTTGCTTGTTCATGTGAGACCAACCTCAATCATAAGTAAACTTGACCTTGATTGAATTGTAAACCTGCCCTTAAACCCGCAGTGGTGAGGATACCTAAAGAGGGGAAGATACCATGAGAAAGCCTAAGCCAAACCATTAACTTGACATTAATTCCTTGGAGAATTAGTTGGCCCAGTAGCATTAGCGAGGAATGCATATAATGATATGTTAATTCTTGGAAGCTACTGCCATCATATTTTATGGGATTGGAGAGAGAGAGATGATGAGGGTAGAAAGCAGTGAAGAATATGTAGAAAATATAAAATGTGGTTGGAAATGTACGTGATTATGCGCAAGAGTGGGTCCTCAAACTACTGTAGCCTTCGAAAGAAACAATTGTATGAAGAACAAATTTGAATATTATTTTGCATACATTACACATGACCATTTGGCTCTACAGTCTATCATTTTCGAATACTTCATCCTTTAAAACCGCCTTGTTATCCTTAAAGTGTTCACAAAGAATATTTATGGAATTATTAACTTGGTAAAGGCGTAGAAATTAGGTCGCTCACAGATCTGTTACCCTTTCTCAGGACAGTTACACACCCATCTAACTTAGATTTTTTATGTAGTTGCCTCTCACTATGCAAAGCTCCATATTCTTGTAACATCCAATAGGTTCACATACATTAACCACTAAATTTTATGGAATTGTCGGTTATCTCTTTAACGTTCTTTACAACATTTTATGCCCCTATGTCCTTATCATCTTTGTCAACAGATGCAATGTATATTATCAATGTAACACATATCTCAATGAAAATTTGAAATGTTAGTTCTGCTTCTCATAATATTTCCATGGCTTCTAGAGAAACCATAATTGTGCCAACATTCCCTTTACTATACTTTGTAATGCCTCTATTTTTCTAATGTACAATGCTTTGTAACAATCTCTGCAACTTCACTGGTCAAGTTATGTTTCCACTGACCAAGTCATACCACTTTTCTCCTAGACTCTTCATCATATCACATGACTTTTGGGATTTGCTTGGAGACAACCTCGTTCTAGTTGTTATTCATTCATGTAGAGTGTTCATTATTCATGGTTATTTATTTCCCCCATTTTTGGCATCATTAACACTCATAATTTTTTTTTTTTTTTAATCTCATTTCACTACCATGGTTTTTCCTTTCATCATTCTCTATTTTTCCATTGTCTACATAGATATCTCTGCACATAGCTGGTTCCCTTTTATGATGCTTCTCTTTAATAAATTAAATTGAATCTCCATTAGAGAGGTAGACAATGGCAATAGAATTAAATTTGACATCGTTTCGATCATCGACAAATGAATAATTTATATTTGAATAGAAAATGGTTGAGACACCATTTCTCTTATGAATGAGTTAGGTTGACATCTTCTAATCACCGAAAGACAAATCACTGATATTAGAAGAGAAAGGGAACCCAAATAAGTTGAAAGCATCGACCCTTATTATGACTAAGTTTGCATGCTTTTCTCTTGTAATTATTCACATATTATGTTGGTTATTCACATATTAAGTGGCATAAATATGTATCCTCCATTGTGATAGTTACAAAGTGTTGATGTTCCTTAAAGGTAGTATGGACATGTGCTTCCCACCATAATATCCATAGCATAAATCTTGATATTGAGTAATTTCTCATTTTCCCTCTAAGTTTTGAATTAGTCCTTCGTTCTTGCAAGATTGATTATTATATAGATATTTGAAATAGACACTATCATTGTGCATTGGAACCAACTCATCCACTCCACATCAGATTTAGATTCCTTAGTGTGTTCTTTCAAATACTTCAAGTAATTTTGGGCTTTGGAAAGTCATTGTTGTTTGCAAGAATGACTGGTCCTCTCCAAAGCATGTCTTTATCAATTAGTAATAAAAACGGTTGCAGCTATCATTGCTTGAAATGGTCCATGGATATGAAATCAAAATGTGTGGTTTCCATCGTAATCAAGAATTCCTATAATTTTTTATACACTTCCCTCAATGTTCCTTTCAAAATTTTTACCTTTGAGTAACATAATAGACATTCTATCATTTTTGTGGAAATATCATAGCTATGTGAATTCATTTCTAGTGAAATCTGCCTACTATCAAGATTTTCCATCTTGGGAGCAATTATGATGGAAGAATACCCACAATAGGTTCCGAGCTCCAAGACCAAATTGGGATGATATCTCTGTACTACAACATTCAAAATATAACCCTTCTCAATTCCTATAACTGGAAACCATGTATGGAAAGTAAAACTATTTATTTTTTTCAGAACATACTATGCATTTCCCTTCTCTGCATTTTCCAGAACATAGTTTAGTTATTCCCTCTCTCTGGAGTCGGGGACATGAACTGCTGAACTTTGTTTTCTATAAAATATAAATGTTAGGTATGAGATGATCCTTGAGACCAATTCAAATGGAATGGTTTTTATTTTATGGAAATAGGCGATAATCTTCATCCAAGTTTTTTTAAATGTAAGTATTCATTCTCCATTATTCATTTATTGAGAGATCACATTAGATCGCATGTAAAATCAAAAGTTTCGAGCTTAAGATTGAAAAAGGACAGTATCTAGCTACCCATTTGATGTTGGCTAATTCTTGTTTGTTCCTTCACAATTGAAAAAGGACAACTGGAGAAAATTGTCATTCATTACTCCTTCATTAGAGTCCAACATTTAGAACACCTCCCACTGCCACCTTTTCCTTTTTACTGTACACAATTCTTCTTGTTAGACTTAGAAGATCCTCTAGGTAAGATGTCAAAACCATCGACTTTTTTTGCAACAAGTGAGAAAAATCATTTTGTTATTGAACTATAAGTGAGGACGCACTGGCCTTTCATAGAATAAATTATGAATAATACAACTTTAGATGTTGGTCAAGCCTTTATGTCAAACATTATTTTTTAAATATTCAAGTGGTACATAGGTTTCACAAGCCTCTTTAACCATTCTCTCAATGGGTATAACATGATGTTGAGACAAACTTGATAATTGTTGATTATAACCCTTGATGAATCCCATATACACTATATGTTTTTCATATGAAACTACAAAAAACCTATAAAAATTGAGGCATTTAATAAGTTCAAGATGTGGATAATTTTTCCGATGATAATAATTGTGCAACAGTATGATTTCCTACATCTGCTTAACAACTTGTTTCTATGGAACATCAAAACTGCATAACACTGATATTTCAACTAGGGTCGACATGAAAGCTTTTATACTATCCTCCATGGTTGGAATTTCAACCAACATTTCTTTTAAGGAGTGATACCAATATTGCTTCAATTTATTCATTTTCAAAGCATATTGTTGATTCACAATTTTTATACTAGACCAGGCTTGTTCTTGAACCCTTTTAGGTATCCATCATTTGCCTTTTCTAGATGAATATATTGTGAAGAGAGCTTCATATAGGTCATTCTACTCTTATTTTACTGTTTTCACAAATGTTTCCCCTCTAGCACAATTTAACATAACCATGAATAAAATCCTCTGCATCCTTATCAAATACCTTGGGATGTATGTATTTTTTTGCATAGATGATATATGAATTTATGTCTAATATATCCAATGTTTCCACTCTTATTTCCTTAGTCTCTTCATAATACAATGCAAAAGACTCCTCTGTCACATGTTGTGTGTAGGTTTAGTATCCTGATATTTGTTATTTCTTCCAAGGCATTCTTGGGGTTTCTCTCGCCTTGAGATGGTGTTCCAATGACATAGACCTAGTTCTTCATTGCTTCCTTAAGAAGCTCCCCCTAAGGCCATGTTGACTCCACTTTGTTATTGAAGTCACGTGTTGCTCCTTTTTCTTCCTCTTCCATAATTTAGTAGGTTTCCTTTTGTTTTCTGCATTTCCTTCATTATTTTGTCTACTTGGAGTTGCTTCCATCTTTTATCTAGAGCCGTTTACGAAATATGGCAGCTTGGAATCTTTTCCTTCGTGCCCACGGTTACCACACACATATCATATTGCATGGACAAGAATTGGAGGAAATAATGTGTGTCTTCTTGTGCTCATGTTATCCTTTGTACACAATGTACATTCAACAAATTTATATGCAAATCCATTGCATGAATATAAATAACCATAGAAATGATTTTTGTACTTGGTGGATGGCTATATTCTCTATTTCCTTGCTTGAAGGAGCCTTATTATTTATTGCATATTCTATTTATTAAACTTGATTTCCTTTGTCTTACATTCTGCTGCAACATGTCTAGATTCATGGCAAGAAAAACACTTGATATATTTCAAGGGAGAACAAAATCTCCTTTGGGATATTGAAAAATTTCTCAACTCATCTCCAAAAGTAAATGAGCTTCTTGTAGATGAACCTTTCTTGACCTCATTCTTTCCATTTTTGGTTCTGCTACTTTCCTTTGTCTCTTTCCTTACTAATCACACTACTTGTCCCTTCTCCTACATGCTGTTTTAGGGTTTCTTCATTATCCTCTATGTCTTTATTTGATCTACTGCACTTTTATGAGTTCTTCATGAAGACCATCTCATGTCTAACTTTTTACACAATTTATTCTTTTCTTCTAACTAACTTTTGCCTGAAACAATCTCATCTACTAATCCTTCACATTGTTCTTCTTTCTCCTTTAGTTTTATACTCTTCATCTCTTCTATTCTCATTCCTTCTTCAAGCTATGTCCTTAGGTTAATAATTTCCTCCTTGAACTCATGTTCTCTTTCATCACATATCTGCAATAGTTTCTTAATTTCTATGCTCTCATTTGCAAGTATGTCTATTTCAACCAATTTTACGTCAACCCTAGCTTTATGCTCATTTGTCTTTCTTCATGAGGATTGGGTACATTTGATTGACCACTTTCTGTTCAACAAGAATTTTTCTTCTTCCTCTTTTTATTCTCATTTTTTATAGTGTTGATACTAGTGTCTCCTTCATGCATGAGTTTTAACCTTTCCCAAATTTATTTTGCAGAATTTAAATCTATCACTGTCTCAAGATCCTTATTGTAAAGGTTGTTATACATTACACATTTTTCCTTAGCATTCCACTATTGTTCTTGAGTAATGGGGAAGTAATATTTACACTATCCATTACATACAAGCTTCGATACATCAGATCCATAAACTATTAGTTATTATTTTACCTTATCTCTCCGTTCATGAAATTTTATTGTACGAAGCACATGTACACTTTGATAGTCAATGATTCAACCAAATCTACCTCCAAGTTGTTAGGATCACATAAAATGAATCCACCTTGATACCAATTATTGGAAACTTAACTAAACTGAGAGGGGGGGGGGGTAATCAGTTTAGAACATTCATGGACGTTAAATAATTTTCTTTCCAATCGTTAACTAAACTATTAAATGAGAAACATACACCTTGTTAACAACAAATTTAATATATAACCAACCTTTAACATGTAAATCAAAACATAAAAATCAACACACAAAATCATCGCATATGAACTCCAGATATAAGTGGAATCCAATAAAGGGAGAAAACCATGACTTTTTTATTGTTGTGATGCAAAGGACATCTCCTACTCCCTTCTTAAATCATATTTTCTCTAGGCTCTAACTTACAGGAGGATGATGTCTCAATTTCTTCTAAAAGCTACAAGTTTCAAGGAACCTTCAACTCCCATTAATTTTTAGTAGGCTAGAACCCACAAGAGGATCCTACATCAATAGTATCCAACTCTTTATTTTTCAAGTTTAAACTTGAAAGGATACTACAATCCCCTATTACATAACATAAATGTTTACCTAGAATTTAGCTCTTCATACCTTCATTTATGTTTTTGCCTCTTCTCTTCTTCAAATCTTATTTACTTTAGCTTCATATGTTCTACATAAATCACAAACAGTAATTCAATTAGCTCACACACACTCTCTAACCTTAAAACCTTCCAAGCTTACACATTTTTATAAACAAGATTTAATGGCTATTAGTATTTTATACAAGAATATGAAATGATAAGTCTTGTATCTTTTCATTCTGTCTCTTCAATTCAAAAACTATTTGAACTCTTTGAATATTAAGAATACATGAAATGAATTTCAAAATATTCAAATAACAAGCATTAATATTCTTCTGAAACACATGAACTTGTATTCTCTTGCATCATAACACCTTTGTTCTGATCACAACACTTCAACAAAATCACCAAGAATCTCCAAGGCCATCCCTTTATAGCTAAACTTCTTTCCAGTGAACATTTGAATAGGAACTTAAGTAAGGGAACAAGAATTACACTACGTGAATAGGAAAACTTCAGTTGTCACATGAACACTGCAACCAGTTCTTCAACTTGAATCTCTGCAACATACAACAACAACATTTGCAACATTCCTCAGCAATACACCAACAACTATAACACCACAACATCACAATCATAACAACATTCTTCATGCATTTTCCTCACATCAAAACATCTCAATCATCATATGCATGCATGCCTAACATTAACCACTTTTCTAGATGCACATGATATGCCTCACTAATGAGCAGAAATCAACACAATAAAAAATGCATACTTAAAAAACACATACTCATCAATCAACAATATATACTAACCGTCACAACACCTCTTCCAAACAAGCATGACATGCATACACGTACCAAGGTCATTCATTAAGCACTTCCCTGTAACAACATGATGAGCCTCGGTATTGCAACAAGAATGCTGCGACTCCCAAGGCTACCAAATTTAATTATCAACCCGGGGTTCGTACAAACTTAAGAGGTATCAACACTATATGTGCAACATACAATGTGTCCTTCCTTTGCTGTCATGATGTAATGGAGTGCATATACTGAAGTCAAATCCTAAAATAATTGCAGAAAATGAAATGTTTGAAATGGAACCTTAACCTATTGCAAGAAAGAAAATACAAGGAAAGGGACTGAAATAAATGATAAAGCACACCATTTTCTAACTAACTGCTAAGAGGATTTGTTTCAAAAGAATGCTAAGTTAACATATATGTAATCTTGTTGTCCTAAGCATGCAAATTCAAACCATCAAACCTTCTACTGCTGTGCATGTAAATGAATAAAATAATATTTTTTTCATTTTGTCTTTTTTTTTTTTCATGTGAGAGTGTGAAAGCTAATCTCTTTTGGTGTTGTGGCAGGTGGCTTGGAGATGATGGTGGATGGTTGGAAGTCTTGGAAGACTCTTAGGTGACCTTGTGTGACTTCCTGGAGGTTTTCCCTCAATTCGGCCTCAGAATAGGCCACTATAGGAAAACCTACAGGATGTACTAAAAACCCACAGGATCCCCTAAAAACCTACATGATATGGCCGACAACAAAAGGATGGATGTTGAAGGTGATTGAAAGCTTAGGGAAGGTGGTTGGTGGATGGAATGAGGCAAGGGAGTGCCTAGGACCACTTCAAAACTCAAAACCAAAGTTGGGAGATGGATGGATTTGCTCAAAAATCTTGGAGAAGTTTCCTTGTGAAATGATGAAATTGGTGAGGGTTTAATGACCAAGCAAATCAAATCCAAATTCGATGGGAATTTTTTTTTATTAACTAGGATGTCTTAGGTCCCTATTCCAAGTGGAATCACTCAAAAATACCTCTATTAAACCATGCAAAAAAAAAAAAAAAACATTACTAGTCGAAAATATAGAAATTCAAGAACTAGTGAGCTAGTAAATCTAAAAAATGCCTAAACAAATCAAGTGCAAATGCAATGGGGAACCAAGTTGATTGAAGCTTATTAGCATGCTCTAAAAAATAACAGAAATTTATTGTTCTTTGCTAAAAAGGAGGTCCAACAATCTAGATTTGGGAATAAGAAGACTAATCCAAGCAGATCAATGATTACTATGAACTTACAAATATTTTCCAAGGATGAAATAATGCTTGTGATCTTGCAAAACAACTTTCATTAACCATTTAACTCAATCCTACAACAAGAAATCATTAATACTAAATGCAGAAGTAGAAAGAAATAAAAACTAGAGATGCATGTGAATAAGCAGTGAAAAGAAGGAAAGAAAATGATACAAAAGGGCTCTGAGGTTCTTGGGATGGCCTAGCCCAAGGAAACTCAAAGACTTATGGAGGAGAACAAGATTTAGAAGCTGAACATGACACCAATCTTCATTATTTTCATCAATACAATTACATCCCTGCAAGAAAATACAATGGAGCTGCAAAAATACAAGCTCTCTCCACAATAACACTAATAAAAATCTCACCCTAGAGGCAAATTTGACCTGATACTTATACAAAGTGATTAGGAATCATTCCCCATGAATGGAGGAATCTTTCCCCACCAAAATCCCTTGATTAGTGGATCCGGTCCCTTGATTAGTGGAACACATTCCTAGATTTTCTCAATCATTGGAGTTCCACAATTTGTGCCATAATTCCATAGTATCTTGTTGATTTATTATTTATTATTGATCCTCCTGTAGTAGGGAACAAGTCCCTAAATTATTTCCTCCTCCAAATCTTCATAATTTGCCCAATATTCTCATAATATTCCACAAAAATAAATAATATTAGGCACAAATATCCAATTATTCATAAACCTTCCTAATGAATGTATTAAAGTTAAAAATAAATTATCTAATGCAGAAAGAGAGTTTAATGTGTTGAGGGATGGTCATAGGCCTTAATTTATGTTTTAATTTAGGGGCATAGGCCTTAATTTATGTATAATTTAGAGGCCCATAATACCCCCTTGCTGAAAGTGTTGCTCATCCTCTGACCAACTTAGTGACCTCATTGTGCCTCATCCATGGCCCTGGTGGCCCCCCTCTTATGCATTAAGAATATTGGCTGCAAGTTCTGCAAGGAAAAGCCCAAAAATATATTTGTAAGGAAAAATCATTGTTTCTTGAGACCATTAACTTTCTTTCTTGCCCTTATTCAAGATGAGTTCTTGAATATTTTTCAGTTTGGCAAGGTCTTCCACACCCTTATCAAGCTTCTGCTACCTTGTTCTGCCATTTGAACACCTCTAACACCTTCAAAATGAATTTAGATGAGAACTAGGACATCCTGTAGTAATTCTTGCCAAACTACAAGAAACCTACAAGCAACCTTGTTAAAACTACAGGATACCAGTTTTGAGCATAAATGATAGTTCGAGGTTAGGGAAGGCCCTCAACTTGACTCCCATGCCTTTTTCCCATTTTTAGGGCTTGGACAAAAGCTAGAAAGGGATTGGAGACCTCTTGGAAAACACCTTTTCATCATTGCAGTTTGAGTTTTGTTTTGATGGTGAATGCCTCATTTCCTTTTGTTGCCTTCTTCTTTTCTCTTGTGGCTTGGATGATTGCCTAATGGCATTGGAGTTCTCTGCTTTGATTAGGTCTCTCTTAAGCTCTGCCATCTTGGGGTTTAGCATAATTTTTTCATTTCTTCCTTCTTGTAGCAACATTCTGCCTTCCTGTAGTAGTTATTCCTCCTCTTTTAGGGTCTTCTAATTATATGGGAGTGATGAGAAATGATGAAGAGGGATTGGATGATGATGCTAGGGCTCAAAGGGAGTAGTGTAGGTTTGTGAAAGTGGAGAGGATGCTCTGTTTTTTTCTCAAGAATGAAATGGGATGGATGAATGATGAATAGATAGTGAATATGAAGTGGATGGAAGGCTTGGAGTGCTGTGGTGACTTGGCCTTTGAAAAAATTTCTTCTTTTAACTGTTGTCCTTGTTCCTTGAAATCATCACCCTTCATAATTTGACTTTTCAACGTTGCATGAGTGAAGGAGTGAGCTGCAATTAACTAGTTGAAGGTGGCTGACACTTCTGACCCATCCTTAGCTTATAAAACCTCATATCTCATGCATTGACAACAAATTTCTAACTATAATATGCTCAAGAGAAGAGGTCAAGAATATTGCATACTTGTACCTACCTAATGATTGTTGGAGAGACCGTCATGCTGCTGCTGAGTTGATGTTTATGTGCAGGTGTTGGATGGTGATGTTGATGATCCTGATGCTGCTGCTAAGCTCTAGAGGAGCTTCTTTTACCTCTAGATCTCCATGTTGAAGCTGACTACAAATCTCTAGCTACTTCATCATCATATCCCCTCAATTTTTTAAAGAAACCCATCCAATTGTGGCTTTGAATATCTCTAGTATAGGAGGGTGCTGATGAATCCTCACTATGTTGATGGGTTCCCCCTCCTTATCAATGCTTGATGAAGCCAACCTCTATTTTTCCCTTTTTTAAACTGCTCACTGCCAATCTTGTAGGTGCTGTTATGTATCTTGTAGGATCTCAGGGAATTGTGTAGGTTTTCAGAACATTGACTTGTTTTGTCCATATCTCCCAAACGGTAGAATGGATTGACCTAAAACTTTCTGAGCATGTTTCCATCATCATTATGCACCTCCCCATAAAACAATTTTGGTCAATAGATGCATGGATCTCGAGAAAAACTAAAAAAGGCTGAAGGTGATGGAGGGTGATTTCTTGGAAACCGTGACCTGGAATTTGCTGAAATTTCTTGGGCATGTTACCATCATTCATATGCATCTCCCCATGAAACTGATTTTAAATGGATGCATGGATATCTAGAAAATGAAAAAATGGATGTAGATGATGGAGGCTAATTTATCAAAAACTGTGCACTAGAATTTGCTAAAATTGCTTGAGCATGTCACCCGCATCCATAAGCATCTCCACCTAAAACAGCTTGGCAAATGGATGCATGGTTGTCAAGTTATGGAAAAAACAAATTTCTGCTCTATGTATTTTTGTATCCTGTAGTAAAACAGAGCATCCTGTAGTTTTTTAGAACAATAAGCAAATTGAATGGTAGAAGCTTGAGAATGATGGGTGGATGGTGAAAATAGATGAGGGTGATGGATTGGCATGGCCTTGGCCTTGTAGGAGCATTTGAGCAAAGGAGAAGAAATTCAAAATTTGACTTCTTTTGACTAGGCCTGACCAATTTTCCTTTTGGTACCAACTTGTTCTTATTGCTTGCAGATGTTGGAGAGTACATAACTACATTGGTGATTGACTTCCTCCATCGTCCTCTTGGTAAACTTCCTTCAAACTTGGTAATGATGTACAATGCTTAACATCATGTGATTCTGCAACAAAATATCAACATTTTCTTTTCCTTCATCTTGCATTCTTCACATTTCAACTTGTTTTGTTAGATTGCTAAGAATTTCTGTTTTAAAATCATCAAACAAATTTCCAAGTTTAGCTTGACTTATTGATCTTGATGCTGATTGACTTACTCTTGCCCTTCCTCTTGATATGTGTTTGCATGTTTCACAAATTTCATCAAATGATAATTGGTATACATCACCTCTACTCATGAGATTAAGGAGATCAATCCATTCATCCTTAATTGTTCTAAGTAAGAGGGTTTTTAGTGGGTTGGATCCTAAATGATGTAGTTTTTCCCTCTTAACATTATACATGAACCTCTCTATTAGATCCTCAAGGCTCTCATATTCTCTTTGATTCATTTAAAATATTTCTTCCTTAAGATCATGATCTTTATATTTTTGTAGAAATATATTTTTCATATCATTCCATGATCTTATTGAATTAGTCCCTAAACTCATGAACCATTTAAAAGCTCTATCCTTCAATGTTGTCGGAAATAATCTCAATTTTTGAGTTTTTAATAAGTAACCATAAGATATACAAATAATTTCAAATTCAAGAGAAAGGTTTCTGGATCCTCTGACCTTAGACCATGGAATTTTGGAAGAAAAGATGGAGGGATGTTCTTCATGTGCACACTACCATCAATATCTTGAATGGGAAATCTGAGAGGATCTTCCTCATTGTCATCATATCCATCCATTTATTCTACATTCTTTGTCATCTCTTCTTCTTGTACCTACAAAAGTGGATGGTGATGTGGCTCTTACTACACCACGTGATCAAATGGGGGGATGGGATGGTGTTGGAGATTTTTTTGTTTTTGTTTTTATGATTGAATGAAAACTATAATGCAATGTAGTTTTCTACTTTTGAATTAAATATGCCTAATGAAAATATTTTGTTTTTGCAAAAAAAAAGAAATGAATCAACTAGGGAAGAAAACAATGCATACTTTGACACCTCCACGGCAATAAGGCCAAAAAGTGATTAGCCTCGGTATTGCAACAAGAATGCTGCAACTCCTAAGGCTACCGACTTTAATTATCAACTCGGGGTTCGTACAAACTTAAGAGGTATCGACACTATATGTGCAACATAGAATGTGTCCTTCCTTTGTTGTCATGATGTAATTGAGTGCATGTACTGAAGTCAAATCCTAAACTAATTGCAAAAAATGAAATGTTCGAAATGGAACCGTAACCTATTTCAAGAAAGAAAGTACAAGGAAAGAGACTGAAATCAAATGATAAAACACACCATTTTCTAACTAACTGCTAAGAGGATTTGCTTCAAAATAATGCTAAGTTAACATGTACGCAATCCTACTGTCCGAAGCATGCAGATTCAAACCATCAAACCTTCTACTGCTGTGCATGTAAATGAATAAAATAAATATATTTTTCTTTTTGTCTTTTTTTCATTTGAGAGTGTGAAAGCTAATCTCTTTTGGTGATGTGGCATGTGTCTTGGAGATGATGGTGGATGATTGGAAGGGTTGGAAGACCCTTAGGTGACCTTGTGTGGCTTCCTAAAGGCTTTCCCTCAATTCGGCTTCAAAACAAGCCACTATAGGAAAACCTACTAGATGTACTAAAAACCTACAAGATCCCTTGAAAACCTATAGGATATAGCTGAGAGAAAAAGGATGGATGTTGAAGGTAATGGAAAGCTTAGGGAAGGTGGTTAGTGGATGGAATGAGGCAACCAAGTTCCTAGGACCACCTCAGAACTCAAAACCAAACTTGGGAGATGGATGGATTTGCTCAAAAAGCTTGGAGAAGTTTCCTTGTGAAATGATGAAATTGGTGAGGGTTTAATGACCAAGAAAATCAAATCCAAATTGAATGGGACAAATTTTGTTATTAACTAGGATATCTTAGGTCCCTATGCCAAGTGGAATCACTCAAAAAAACCTCTGTTAACCCATTAAAAAAAAATAAAAAACATTACTAGTCGAAAATCTAGAAATTCAAGAACTAGTGAGCTAGTAAATATAAAAAATGCCTAACGAAATCAAGTGCACATGCAATGGGGTAACTTTTGTTATGAACTAGAATGTTTTTTTGATCTAATGCAAGTAGAACCAACTCAATTGAAGCTTGTTAGCATGCTCTAAAAAATAACAGAAATTTACTGTTCTTTGCTAAAAAGGAGGTCCAACAATCTAGATTTGGGAATAAGAAGACTAATCCAAGTAGATCAATGATTACTATGAACTTCCAAAGATTTTCCAAGGATGTAATAATGCATGTAATCCTGCAAAATAACTTTCATTAACCATTTAACTCAATCCTACAACAATAAATCATTAATACTAAATGCAGAAGTAGAAAGAAATAAAAACTAACGATGCATGTGAATAAGCAGTGAAAAGAAAGAAAATGATACAAAGGGCTTTGAGGTTCCCGGGATGGCCAAGACGAAGGAAACTTAGAGACCTGTGGAGGAGAATAAGATTTAGAAGCTGAACATGATACCAATCTTCATTATTTTCATCAATACAATTACATCCTTGCAAGAAAATACAATGGAGCTGCAAAAATACAAGCTCTCTCCACAATAACATTAATCAAAATATCCCCCCTAGAGGAAAATTCGACTTGGTACTTATACAAAATGATTAGGAATCATTCCCCATGAATGGAGAAATATTTCCCCACCAAAATCCCTTGATTAGTGGAACACATTCCTATATTTTCTCAATCATTGGAGTTCCACAATCTGTGCAATAATTCCATAATATCTTGTTGATTTATTATTTATTATTGATCCTCCTATAGTAGGGAACAAGTCCGTAAATTATCTCCTCCTCCAAATCTTCATAATCTGCCCAATATTCTCATAATATTCCACAAAAATAAATAATATTAGGCACAAATATCCAATTATTCATATACTTCCTAATGAACATATTAAATTTAAAAATAAATTATCTAATGCAGAAAGAGAGGTTTAATGTGTTGAAGGATGGTCATAGGCTTGAATTTATGTTTTAATTTAGAGGCATGGGCCTTAATTTATGTCTAATTTAGAGTCCCACCACAACATATGAACAAACCTTTGTTCTACGTTGATGCTCCTTTGTTTCTTATTTACCTCATTACTAAGCATAAAAAAACAAAAGCATAAAAGCATATCAAGCATACTGTGTTTCTCATGTTGTTTCTTTGCCATCAATGAAAACAATTCCAACAGAATATGGATTCCCATGGAACCTGATAGGTGGAGGCATGTTGTATTCAGGATTTTTGTGGGATTGTAGGTGGAGACACTATGGACTTAAGATCCATTTAGTGTGAATCAGATGGATACACTGTGGGATTTGGATTCTAGTAGTGACTGTTGGGTGGAGCATTTTGTGCTCCAGATTCCCTTAAGTTTTTGAATGGGTAGAGACACTATGTGATTTAGAATCGTGAGTACTAGGCAGAAGCACTGCATGCTCTGGATTCCCATGTGATATAGTTGACTTGTACTAGTGTAAATTCCATTGAGCACTTTATTGGGAATTAGGAATTATTGAAGGGGGGGGTGAATAAGTAAATAACAATTTTTCTTTCTTTTATGTTGATCACTTAAATTTTCAATGGAATACAATCATGTAACACATGAGAGAAAATAATTCAAGGACACAATGATTTAGATGGAAACCATTCCAAGATAAAAACACTAATTATTGTTTTGTATTATAATGATAATCAAGGCACCAACTTTGATTACATCATATTTTTGTGAGAACCCACTCTTAGGAGCCCCAACATGCTTCAGGCAATTGCTCTACCTTTCATACAATTTTCAAACTGAGAACAATGACCTACCTCAGTATTACAATTAAATCATGACTATGGTCTATTGTCATTCTACAACTGCTTCTCCTTTGCTCTACTACCTCACTTGGTTGTCTCTGCCTTAGTTTCTTCTAGTCTATTGCACTTTCTGCTCTTCACTGAATAAATATATTATCAACACACATCCATACAAATTCCTCTGTAAATCTTACTCTATTTTTACACTCTATTTCATATCATACATGGCTAACTCACACACACAACTCAATTCCCCCACCTTAGAATTTTTCATTACCATGGTATATAAAGATTTTCCTCACACAAATTCACAAAGTTCGAGAACAACAATAAATGTAACTGATATTGTAGGTAATAAATATTGGATCATAAAACCAATAATCATAATCAACTTTATTTTTCTTACACGATATAATTTCCATTAAATTCACAATATGGCTTCTCTTGTCGATTAAATAACTATAATACTTGCTAAGAGTCTGTTAAACATATACTACCTTCTCAATCGTAACCATTTGATACTTGTGGTTAAGATCCTTGTCCTTGAATATTATCTATCCAAGATTGAAGAAATCCCATTACTAAAACATATGCGGTATACCTATCACATTAACTATGATCTGCGACCTTCAATCACAACAACTCAATTTTGTGTAAAGAAACGAGAAATTCAATTTACAACTGTGTACTAGAGATAAGGAGGACTAGTGGAATGCATATAGTCATTTCTTAAGTCACATGATAGGATAGAAAATCAAATTTATCTCACTAATGGAAGTCAAAGGTGGCAATGTCATTCTCAAAGAGAATACATTAGGCAGAATAATGGGAAAATGACTAGTTAGTCTTGACGGTGAAGGGTAAGTCAAATGGTTGTTAATGGACATGAGGTCACATTCTCATCTAAATGATGTAAAATAAGGAAGGAAGAATCTAGTCTATTGGTAGCATCAACAACTAAGACCTCATGCAATCTATATGTCCTTAATAAAGGTAAGAGAAAATATTTCTATATGAGAGTGTTATCTCTCTTAGATTATCAATAAGGACAAGTGAGGGAAAAAAGAGCATCAAATTTTATCAAGAAGGTATAAATCATTGAACTTGTGTTACAAGAGAAGAATGATGAGTTGAAAAGACCACTAAAGAATTCTTATGAGTACTAAGTGAAGTTCATTTGGCTAAAAAACAATACGAACAAGTGAATTGAAGTAAATATGGTGTCAAAAGTAAAGAAAAGTCCATAGGAATATATAACAGGAAAAAAGGAAATAAGGAAGTTACAGAGAAGAACATAGTGTTGGCATTATGACACAGGTTTGGCTCTATGACATAGGTATTGTCCTTGATGGCAACTCACTCAAATGGCAGATTACAATTCAGGCTCTCAGTATGAAAGAAAATGAGCTATACGCAGGTTCCTCTTAACAAAGTTGTGTATACACGCGGGATTACGGATCAAAAGGCGCATATACGTATGCACGCACTTTCATGCAAAGAAAAGCGCGTACGTGTGGGAAAACTTATGTTGGTCCATGGTATTTAGTCCGACATATTTGATCCTATGGTTTTGGTACTTGGTATTGCGTCCAAGTGTTAAACCCAGGTATTGGGTCCCTAGTATTGGTTATCTATGGTTTTGAGCCATGGTTTGAGTAAGGCCAATACTATAAAAAGGAGGATATCATTTGGCAAAGGTATTGACTAAAGAATTGAATATCTTATGAGGAGCAAGATCTGGAATACTGGTTATTTATTTATGGTGCATAGCTGGATCTGAATCAAGGAGGAACCTGAGCGTTACAAGATGGATAAGTTCTATTGATGGGTCAAATCTCAAGGCTTGAATAGTAGTATCTTTGGGTGATTCTGATCTGTTATATTTGATGCATGAATTGATCTATGAATTTGATAATCTGGGTATAACTAATGCTTGAATACTTGAAAAGGGAAAACTGTCTTTCATAAATATGTATGCAAGTTCAGCGTAGTGAAGGCACGTATACACGTTGGTTCAGTAATTCAAAGAAGCGTATATGCAGGTTTTCCTTTATACAGAAGCGTATGCACGCAGGTTCCTCATCTTGAAGTAGCATACGTCTCATAAAATATGTTTTAGCTACTTCGGTTTATTGCTGCAATATTCTGGGTTCAGGATTGGTGTTTGGTCACTGTTATTATTATTTTGGTTACATCATTCAGAGCAGTGATTGCTTGATTCAGTATTGTGTTGTACAAATAAGATTGGTTGATGCAGATATACTTGATGTTTGATTGATGTTATTCATGGATCCAGTTTGAAAATTTATGAAACGTGGTCCCTGGAAGAAAAAGAGAAGGTTGTAACCTTCTGTAGGTCAGCACCTATGTACTAGTACCTCAGCTAATACAAGAGGTAAGGGGGTTGTAGCTCCCTTCCAGGAGAAGTTGAAGAACGAGAGAAGGATGTAGCCTTCTGCAGGTTGCAGCCTGCATACTGGTATAAGACTGCACTAGTACAGAAACATTGTAAAAAGAAGTTTCTAATTGAAAGAAGATAGAGACAAATTGCAGCAGGTGGTTTTCACCCACATCGTGTTTCCACCTTATATCTTGTGTTCTTGTGTATGAATGTATGCTCTATTTTTCTTTTCCTGGTTACTGTTTATATGGTTGTGACACATAGATATATGATCAACATCTAAAGAATAAGTTAAAATATAAAGTCTGCAACCTATACACGAGTTTCGTTAACTAAAGTTACGTATATATGCCGTTTTCACTAACTGAAGTAGCGTGTACAAATCTGTGTATGAAATGAAAAATAATTGACTTGATAATACTGATTCACCCCCCCTCTCATTATTATTTCCAACACATGGAATCAACTCAGGGGGAGTTGCTATATCAGAAGTATATTTTGTTCAAGGGTAGTTGATTGCTCAAGCGGAAAATGAAATAAAAAGTTTAACAATCCTATATGTTTTGTCTTACTTCATTCGTATAAGTGGTTGAAACAAGTAGGTGTCATAGTCATAAGCATGTGGTTGAAACAAGTAGGTTTAATAGTTTTTGCATATGCACTTTCAAGAAATGATGAGGATGTGGAAGCATTTCTTTGTTCCATTTATATTATCCAACCTGATTCGATAGTCAAAGGAAGGGATGAATGTTAGAATGCCAAAGAGGTGTGGATACTCATTCAAAAGTTGTAGCAAGATATCAGCATATCTAATACATTTAGCTAGAAAAATGATTCTTTATGGTACAAAGATCGCTTATATATTTGTAAGAATTCCCAACTCAAATAAAAGATTCTTTTGGAATTGTACACCTCCCCCTTAGGAAGGAACATAGGATTTTTAAAACCTCACCATAGGGCCAAGACAAAATATTTTTGGATGGTCGTAAATCTGATATTCAAAAGTTTGTTGCATAATGTTTGGGTTTCCAACAAAATAAAGTTGAGACAATTAAGACCTCGGGTCGGTTACAACCTTTAGCCATTCCAAGTCAGCGCTGGGAGGAGGTATTAATGAATTTTATCACAAGTTTACCCAATTATGAAGGAAAAAGTGTCATCAAGGTGGTAGTTGATAGAATTGGGAAGTATGCACACTTTTTTGCATTATTTCATCCTTTTAAAGCCAATACAATTGCTAATGAATTTATGGAAACAATTCAAAAGCAACATGGAAACCCAAAGATTATTGTAAGTGATAGAGATCACATTTTCATTGGAAATTTTTGGATGAAGTTATTTTCTTGTCTTGGTACTCAATTTGCTCATAACTCATCTTATCATCCTTAATTTGAAGGGAAAACCGAGATAGTGAACAAATGTTTGGAAGGATAATTTCATTGCTTTGTATATGATAAACAAACACAATGGGTCAAGTGGTTACCTCTAGTCAAATGGTAGTATAACATTTCCTTCCATACGAAAAAAAATCACCTCATTTGTGGCACTTTATGTATATTATCCACCGTCCATCACATCATCTTTAAGAGAAAATTCTAAGGTTTAAGCAATGAAAGATCACATAGAGCATCAACAACAAGTTCTCCAACTCTTAAAGGTATCTTCATGACAACATATGTTGGTATTGAGCGCAAATGAAATTGATTACATATGATATCATATCATAATAACAAATTTGAATATCATCACGAGAAACATTAATTTGTCATAAACTTTGAGAAAAATGTTCCAAGGGGTTTTTGGCGCCAACTAGATACATTCTAGACCCATCATTATCTCCTTTGAACATGAATTCGTTTATGTAACGCAAACTTGTCATAATGTCAATTTCCTTTATGGTGAAACGTTCACATCATCTAAACACAACAAAATTGAATTCAATGGAATAAGATTGAGTAAAACTTAATAATTGAATCATAAGTTGTTTGTAATCTTTGACACCATCCTCCACCGAATTAAGAGCTTAACATTAATCCAAATATGTTAATATGAGATCTCTACATTAGATTATAGAGATTATCCTTAAACTCAAACCATATTTTTATTTATATCAAAGTCTTTTTTCCTAATATTAAATCAACCACTTGGAAGTATTATAAACTTTATGAATTGATATAATTTAGTGATTAGAATAAGGTTATATTAACAATCTAAATTCAAATTGGTAAACCCAAAAAAATAAGGTTATATTAACAATCTAAATTCAAATTGGTAAACCCAAAAAACTGAATTATATTATAGTGATTAGAAATTTTGATGAGACATGAGTTCCTTAAATTTAATTATAATATCTAATTTCATATAAAAGGAAATTATAATATCTAATTTCATATAAAAGGAAATTATAATATCTAATTTCATATAAAAGGAAAAATATTATTATTAGACATTTTTAGTAATTAAATGACACAAATTTGTGATTAGGATCACACATATTCACTTTGATAATTTAAATTCAAATTTAATAGACTCACAATCTTAGAATATAACATTTAACTATAATATATTTTTTTTGACTAGGTATTTACATATGCTCTTCAGTGATATGAATTAGTTGGAGTTTGAACTAATTACTCTTACATTAAGAGAATTAGTTGGAGTTTGAACTAATTACTCTTACATTAAGAGTAACTTGATAAATACTCCATTACCAACTAATTTATATTTAGAAAGGTAGTAACTTATTTCAATATTATAATGGAAAAAGAAAAAAATTATGAGTAAGCACAATTATTTACAAGGTTGCTACATTTAGGTGGAATATTGTAACAAATATGAAGAGTAACGGTGTTAGGAAGTTTTGGATTTTGATTTCATATATGTTTAGTACAATATCACAATGTAAAAGGAAGAATTTCAATTTTAGGTAAAGTTTACCTGTTCATTATGATATCCAATTTATAATATTGAGTGTTGACATGAATGGGAAGAACATGGTGAGGTGCGGAGGTCACAAAAATCATTGGAAAATTGGTTGTGATTTTATGGTATGGGAAAAATTTGTAGTGATTTTTATCCACTGCATATTCTTATACCACAAAAGCATTGTTCTTTAGGCCTTGGCCCCCTCTTCTCATGTCTTCCAACCACCTTGCACTTACTCCTTTAGATGTGTGGTTGCTTTCTCTTGTAAGGTTTTTGCTGGTGAGGGATGAAATGGCTACCAATGCTGTGTAAACTTAGGTTCACACTAATATCTAGCCTTAGGTTTACTTCAACCACCTCACACTTGCCCCCTTCAGATGTGTGTCTCCTTCTTCTTGTAAGGTTTTTGTGGGTGAGGGAAGAAATGGTTTCCAATATGGAACTTTTTCTAATTAATACATTCCAACCTTTAAACCGAGATTTTTAAATAGAATCTAAACTCTCAATTAAGAGATTTAAATAGAATCTTAACTCTCATCCAAGAGTTTTATAATAGAATCTAAGCTCTTGGTCTAGATTGTGCCTGAGAAATTATTTTCAACCAAACTTTTCTCCAACAGAATAAATTAGAATCTACGACTCTTGGACCAAAGATTTAGTTAGAATCTAAACATTTGGTTGAATTTTTATTTTTATTATTATTATTATATTATTATTTTTTTGTCTGAAAACTCTCCATCTATTTTTTTTTTTAATTCTCGACCGAGAGTTTGCAAATTGTAGATTAACTTTGCTAAACTCTTAACCAAAAGAGTTTCAAACTCTTGGCCAAGAAACAATCGAAGTGTTAGTTGAGAGTTTTCCAACCATAGTCAAAATTCTCTCCACATACCAAAATATGTTTCCCAGTTTCGCATTTTCACGCAAATACACTCTAGAATAAGATATTATTATTTTATCTTAGTAAACACCCATAAACTTAGTCATATATTCATCATTTCATGATAGTAAAGCTATGGTAGCTTAAGCTAAGACAATAAAAGCTAAGGTAATCATAAATGTGATCTAACCTATATGCATAAAATTATTTAATATTCCATGCAAAGGTAATGTCGTCTGTATTCATGAGAAGCCCATGTATCCCTCTTTTGGGACATTGAAAGATATTTCTTTTTTTGGGAGGCATTGGTTAGAAAATGTCTTTTGGTGTTAGTCACACGTGATAGTTTATGCAAGAGAACCATAGTTTAAAAACACATTGTCCTTTATACATTCTTGGATTACAATTTAAGGTGATATAAGTCAATTCATAATGTCTCAAATGAATGGAGTGTAAGCTCACTTGTTTTTCTTATTATTGGAAAATTCCTAAAATGCAAGGTTGCTTCAAGTTGTCATGTTAGAATTGGAATTAATGATATAGTGAGTTGTGGCAATAGAATTTCCCTCATTGATGATATTGTGGCTCAACTTCAAGATGATGTATTTTTAACAATGTTAGTGTGGATACTCCTTACTGTTAGGATGAACTAGCATGGTCTTACAACAACTCTTGGATAAATACACGATTAGGTTAGGATATCAACCTATGTCAAATTTGAGTGATGTTTTAGGTCAATGCTAGTTCAAGAAGACATGGAATCTTGATGGAATATTAGAAGATATTCTCTTCCTTTTGATTGTGTGAGTGATACTCTAAGTGAATGCTAGTTCAAGAAGATGTGGAATCTTGATAGCATATTAGAAGATATTCTCTTCTTTTCGATTGTGTGAGTGATACTATAGGTTAATGCTAGTTCAAGAATATGTAGAAGCTTGATGGCATATTAGAATATATTCTTTTATTTTCCATCGTGGTCAAAAAAAGAGTTTTAAGGTGGTATAGATTACAACAACAAAACAAAATGGGGTTGGGTTATTGTTCTTTGTCAAAAGGATGTAGAAATTTCAGAATAATATGACACTAATTCACAGAGATTATCTTGATTATACACCATTTGTGGAATCATGCATAATACATAACCTCCTCTACGTTGATCATCAATTTTGCAATATTAAGAAACAATCACATGCGCACATTGAAGCATCAATCACACATATCAACACAGTATATCACGGGGAAAGCATAAAGCTGAAAACCCCCAACTATCTATATATTATATTGATTGAGAACATGTAACAATAAATAGTACAATACTCCTCACAAATACTCAACACTATCTCCACCTGTTACAGACAAACTAGCTCAGATCTGAATCAATCACTGGCTCAAATCTCCTCCGCTGCTTGCCTGCCTCCACTGCGTAATACCTGTTGAGAATAACACCAAATGTGTGATCCAGATTCATATTCCCTTTGGTTATACCATGCAATCCTCATTGGAAATACTCAATCCATTGATTGTGCAAATCACATGCACAACTATAGTCACAACTGACAGCTGTCTTGCCCTTTCACTTATCTCTAACACTTGTCTCCACTGAACTGTCCATGCACTGAGTTAACTGATGTATTCTTTAGTTGATTTATGAGTTAATAATTAGTGAATTAATTAATAATTAATTCACATCACTCATCACT
>APFE031023650.1:393926-431911 GCA_000404065.3 Pinus taeda | reverse complement strand
ACTAGTTCAACTAAGTCAAACTAAACACAACTCCATCAACTCCTCATTCAACTCCACAGAACTCAATCACTGAAGTTCTAACAGAAGTCCTTCATGCAATAGCTCAACTAACCCATAAGAAAAGCATATTTCCTTTTGGAAGCTACATGTGCCACATCTGTAGCTCGAACTGAAGTGCTCCAAGGGAATAAGATAATGTTTATAGTCCAAATATTATTAAGAGCTAATAATATTCGACTGTTCTATTTTTAGCCTGGCAGTCTAAAAATAGACTCCGCCCATATGTCTAAAAATATAGGTCCATATATTTTTACCAACATGACCAATCATCCACAAATAGCATCCTGCAACTCATAGACCATGATCCATATGTCTAAAAATAGACTCTGCGCTAAAAATAGCCTGCAGGCCCACTTAGTGAAGGCAACTTCTTTTCACTAAGCTCCATCATCTTGTTGCATTTTCAGCAAAGGAAATAAGAAACAACAACATTTCACCTACAACATTTATGGGTTAATGAAAAGTTGATAGAAATTTTCCATGTGTATTTTCTTTGAAATTCAGAATGTTTCTTGCTCTAGTTGCATGGGTTGTTTATTTCAACGATAATCCTAAAATCATTTACCTTCTTGTTACAAGAATTTGTAACCCATTAAAATTTAAAAGATTGGAGAGGTCATAATCAACAAAATCATTCCTTGGGGCAAAATTATTCCTTGGGGCAATTTGAGGGCATGCTAGGGGACCAAACCTTCTATTTTTTTCAAATTTTCATTATGACTACTAAAGAAAATTCAAAACATGGAGTTTCATGTCTTTGGAGATTCAAAATTGACCATTAATTAGATGAATGGTGAAGTTCAAGTGTATATTTTAAATTTACAACAAATTGCTAGATATTAATGTATTGAAGAAGCTAAGGCAGAGACACTGGAGTTGGCTGCAAGTAGAGTGGAAGGTCTACAACATAATTATGGAGATAGGAATTAAAACTACAAGAAAATAATATTAAGAAACATCATCTTCGCGGTTTTGGGAAACCGTCTCTTTACAAAATACATAAACATAATGAATTGAAGAAGAGAGTGTACAAACTTAACATAAATACATTGTCCAATTGTCATTCATCCAATTTGTAGAGCCTTCATTTGACCTTCATATGTGGCCTTGGATCAAAAGCCACGCTCTTCAAATCATCATAACTAAATCCAAAGGAAGGTGAAGGACAGCTGGGAAGCCAACTCCATGACTGTTTCTTCAAATCATAAATTGCAATTTCCAGTCCTCCTCTAAAGCACATGTAACAATCCCCCAATCCTATGTAGTGAAACCATCTAATGGGACACTTCCTCCTAAAATCCTTTACCGTGGAAGGAGGCATCGTTGCAATCTCCTCCCAATCTGACTCCCCCTTTAACTCTAACCTCATCCATCATCATTGGAGGAAACCTCTCCTTCATCATTAGAAGAAACCTCCCCCTTACGTCGAAATATGTCCTTGGTGTTTAGAATTCGCAACCCGCAGGTGAGAAATTGAGGATGCCAAATGCCACGAGTCATCACTGGCAACGGGGTTAGGATGGAAGTCCCGTCTTTGATGCAAAATCATAGAAGGATTTGTTGGTCATGAATGTGACCTTGTCGATCATTAATGTCACCTAACATGTATATACCTCCTGCATAGAAAACCATTCTTCCCATTGACGATAAACCACGGGGCAGTGCCCCTGCAACCCTCCATGATTTTTCAGAGGAGATGTAGATTTCCACTATCGTCATTTCACTTTGACAGGCCAGACTACCCATGGCCACCACTGTGTAGGTCTCTTTTGGACTATGCTCATTTCCATCGACTATTAACCTTGAAGGTAAAAGCCTAATGGATGCAAATGCATGAAGTTTTAAGGTGGTATATGTGAGAGGATTGCAAACTATATTGAGATTTGCTACATCTATGGCAGGAAAGACATCTACCAAAAGCAATTAGTTAGAAAATCATCTAAGAAAACCCTCTTAGCAGTTAGTTAGAAAATGGTGTATTTTATCATTTGATTTCAGTCTCTTTCCTTCTACTTTCTTTCTTGCAATAGGTTAAGGTTCCATTTTGAACATTTCATTTGTTGCAATTAGTTTAGGATTTGACTTCAGTACATGTACTCCATTACATCATGACAACAAAGGAAGGACACATTGTATGTTTCACATATAGTGCCAATACCTATTAAGTTTATACGAACCCCGGGTTGATAATTAAAGCCAGTAGCCTTGGGAGTTGCAACATTCTTGTTGCAATACTGAGGATCATCACTTTACAACAAACCATTGTCAAAATTTTGAGAATCCATGTTTCCAACTATGACACCCTTGAATGGGTCTTTACATGTTGAGGAAACCTTGTTTCTGCAAAGCTCTAATATTTTGATGTTCTGTATTAAAGCCATAATTGTAATATGCACATTGTAAATTATTGTAATATTGTGGATATTTTCCCTTTGGACCCCCAAAATATTTTCTACAATGTATCTAATAACATTTACGGCCAAGATGTGTCTAGAACAGTAAGGTAATCTCTCCATCATTAGTAGAGAAAATGTAGCTACAATTTCACATCTAGTAACCACATCTCCACATATATCACATCCAATTAATGCCAAAATTATACATGTTTCCAAAATAAAAGTTGGCCTATTTATTACATTTGAAAATCTCTTTCCAGTAATCATGACTTCATTCATGCAAAATGAAAAGATGTGCCCTACAAATAATACATTAAATCATTTGATATTATTAATGTACAATTAATATTATTGTTGTTAATGTGATTACATGAGGCCCATCTAACAATAATATATATCTTTGTTATCCAATATTTTGTAAGGCCATACCTGTGGAAATTTCAATGCCTTGGATTTCATATAGTTCAATACAAGCCAAAACTTCTCGCCCTTTGTAGCTCTTGTCCACCATGTGCAAACAAGATTGGTCCAATCATATCAGAAGTGCTCTATCATCCATGAAATTACTATCATCCACATGCACATAAGCACGAATTGCGGAAAACAACAAATCATACTAATGATTTTGAATTTTGTCTACCCCAATTGTAGTTATTTTTCTCTTCTTAAAAATACTTTGATAATTGATCTCGTTTGAAATGAAAATGGGTCATAAGAATAAAGAACACATTCATGTCTCTTTCTTCCTTTTATCTGGTTGGGCACTAAGAATTATAATTCAACAAGGGGAAAAATATCTTTCTTTCTGGTACTTTATTCTTCTTATCCTGAACACTGGCCAAGTTGCTTGTTCATGTGAGACCAACCTCAATCATACGTAAACTTGACCTTGAGTGAACTGTAAACATTCCCTTAAACCCGCAGTGGTGAGGATACCTGAAGAGGGGAAGATACCATGAGAGAGCCTAAGCCAAACCTCAACTTGACATTAATTCCTTAAAGAATTAGTTGGCCCAGTAGCATTAGTGAGGAATGCATACAATGATATGTTAATTCTTGGAAGCTACTGCAATAATATTTTATGGGATTGGAGAGAGAGAGATGATGAGGGTAGAGAGTAGTGAAGAATATGTAGAAAATATAGAATGTGGTTGGAACTATACATGATTATGCACAGGAGTGGGTCCTCAAACTACTATAGCCTTCAAAAGAAACAATTGTATGAAGAACAATTTTGAAGATTATTTTGCATAGATTACACATGACCATTTAGCTGTACAGTCTATCATTTTCGAGTACCTCATCCTTTAAACCACTCTGTTATCCTTAAAGTGTTCACAAAGAATATTTATGGAATTATTAACTCGGTAAAGGCATAGAAGTTGGGTCGCTAACAGATCTGTTACCCTTTCTCAGGTTAGTTACACACCCATCTAACTTAGATTTTTTATGTAGTTGCCTCTCACTATGAAAAGCTCCATATTCTTTTAACATCCAACAGGTTCACATACATTAACCACTAACTTTTATGGAATTTTCATTATCTCTTTAACGTTCTTTGCAATGTTTTATGCCCCTGTGTCCTTATCATCTTTGTCAATAGGCACAATGTCTATTATCGATGTAACACATATCTCAATGTAAATTTGAAATGCTAGGTCTGATTCTGATAATATTTCAATGACTTCTAGAGAAACCATAATTGTGCCAACATTCCCTTTACCATACTTTGTAATGCCTCTATTTTTCTAATGTACAATTCTTTGTAACAATCTCTGCAAAGTCATTGGTCATGTTATGTTGCCACTGACCAAGTCATACCACTTTGCTCCTAGACTCTTCATTATCTTGCACAACTTTTAGGATTTGCTTGGAGACAACCTCATTCTAGTTGTTATTCATTCATGTAGAGTGTTCATTATTCGTGGTTATTTATTTCCCCCATTTTTGGCATCATTAACACACAAAAAATAATTATTTTTTCATATCAATTCACTACCATGGTTTTTCCTTTCATCATTCTCTATTTCTCCATTGTGTACATAGATATCTCTTCACATAGCTGGTTCCCTTTCATGATGCTTCTCTTTAATAAATTAAATTGAATCTCCATTAGAGAGGTAGAAAATGGCAATAGAATTAAATTTGACATTGTTTGGATCATCAACAAATGAATAACTTATTTTTGAATAGAAAATGGTTGAGACATCGTTTTTCTTATGAATGAGTTAGGTTGAAATCTTCTAATCACTGAAAGACGAATCACTAATATTGGAAGAGAAAGGGACCCAGAGAAGTTGAAAGCATTGACCCTTATTACGACTAAGTTTGTATGCTTTTCTCTATGTAATTATTCACATATTAAGTGGCATAAATATGTATCCTCCATAGTGATAGTTACAAAGCATTGATGGTCCTTAAAGGTAGTATGGACATGTTCTTTCCACCATAATATCCATAGCATAAATCTTGATGCCGAGTAATTTCACATTTTCCCTCTAAGTTTTGAATTAGTGCTTTGTTCTTGCAAGCTTGAGTATTATATAGAAATTTGAAATAGACACTATCATTGTGCATTGGAACCAACTCATCCACTCCACATTAGATTTAGATTCCTCAGTGTGTTCTTTCAAATACTTCAAGTAATTTTGGGCTTTGGAAAATCATATGTTGTTTGCAAGAATGATTGTTCCTCTCCAAAGCATGTCTTTATCAATTATTAATAAAAATGGTTGCAGCTATCATTGCTTGAAATGGTCCATGGATATGAAATCAAAATATGTGGTTTCCATCGTAATCAAGAATTCCTTTAATTTTTTATACACTTCCCTCAACGTTCCTTTCAACATTTTTACCTTTGAGTAAAATAATACATGTTCTATCATTTTTGCTTCAATTTCCTCTATGTCTTTCTTTGATCTGCTGCACTTTTATGAGTTATTCATGAAGACAATCTCATATCTAACTTTTTACACAGTTTATTCTTTTCTTCTAACTCACTTCCGGCTGAAACAATCTCATCTACTAATCCTTCACATTTTTATTCTTTCTCATTTAGTTTTATACTCTTCATCTCTTCTATTCTCCTTCCTTCTTCAAGCTATGTCCTTAGGTTAATAATTTTCTCCTTGAACTCATGTTCTCTTTCATCAAATATCTGCAATAGTTTCTTATTGTCTATGCTCTCATTTGCAAGTATGTCTATTTCAACTAGTTTTACGTCAACCCTAGCTTTATGTTCATTTGTCTTTTCTTCATGAGGATCGGGTAAATTTTATTGACCACTTTCTGTTCGAAAAGAGTTTTTCTTCTTCCTATTTTTCTTCTCATTTTTTATATTGTTGATACCAGTGTCTCCTTCACGCATGAGTTTTAACCTTTCCCAAATTGATTTTTTAGAATTTAAATCTATCACTATCTCAAGATCCTTATTGTAAATGTTGTTATACATTACACATTTTCCATAGAATTCCACTATTGTTCTTGAGTTGGGGGAAGTAATATTTACACTATCCATCACATAAAAGCTTCAATACATCAGATCCATAAACTATTAATTATTATTTTACCTTATCTCTCCATTCATGAAAGTTTATTGTAATAAGCAGATGTACACTTTGATAGTCCATGATTCAACCAAATCTACCTTCAAGTGTTTAGGATTACATAAAAGGAATCCACTCTGATACCAATTGGAAACTAACTAAACTGAACTGAGGGGGGGGGGGGGGGGGTGAATCAGTTTAGAACGTTCATGGACATTAAATAATTTTTCTTTCTGATGGTTAACTGAACTATTAAATGAGAAACATACACCTTGTTAACAACAAATTTAATATATAACCAACCTTTAACATGTAAATCAAAACATAAAAATCAACACACAAAATCATTTCATATGAACTCGATATATAAGTGGAATCTGATAAAGGGAGAAAACCATGACTTTGTTATTGTTGTGAAGCAAAGTAAATCTCCTACTCCCTTCTTACATCATATTTTCTCTAGGCTCCAACTTACATGAGGATGATGCCTCAATTTCTTCTAAATGCTACAAGTTTCAAGGAACCTTCAACTCCCATTAATTTTTAGTAGGCTAGAACCTACACGAGGCTCCTACCTCAATAGTATCCAACTCTTTATTTTTCATGTTTAAAATTGAAAGGAGACTACAATCCCCTATTACATAGCATAAATGTTTATCTAGACTTTAGCTCTTCATACCTTCATTTATGTTTTTGCCTCTTCTCTTCTTCAAATATTATTTACTTTAGCTTTATATGTTCTACAAAAATCACAAACAATAATTCAATTAGTTCTCACACACTCTCTAACTCTCTAACCTTACAACCTTCCAAGCTCACACATTTTTATAAACAAGATTTAATGGCTATTAGTATTTTATACAAGAATATGAAATGATAAGTCTTGTAGATATCTTTTCATTCCAAAGGCGTCTCTTCAATTCAAAAACTATTTGAACTCTTTGAATATTAAGAATACATGAAATTAATTTCAACATATTCAAATAACATGCATTATTTTTTCTTCTGAAACACATGAACTTGTATTCTCTTGCATCATAACACCTCTGTTCTGATCACAACACCTCAACAAAATCACCAACCATCTCCAAGGCTATCCCTCTATAGCTAAACTTATTGCCAATGAACATTTGATAGGAACTTAACTAAGGGATCAAGAATTACACTATTTGAATAGGAAACCTTTAGTTGTCACAGGAACACTGCAACCACTTCTTCAACTTGAATCTCTGCAACATATAACAACAACATTTGCAACATTCCTCAGCAATACACCAACAAATATAACACCACAACATCACAATCATAACAATATTCTTCATGCATTTTCCTCGCATCACAACATCTCAATCATCATATGTATGCATGCCTAACATTAACCACTTTTCTAGATTCACATGATATGCCTCACTAATTAGCAGAAATAAACATATTCAAAAACACATACTCACCAATCAACAATATATACTAACCATCACAACACCTCTTCCAAACAAGCCTGACATGCATACACATACAAGGGTCATTCATTAAGCACTTCCTTGTAACAACATATGAACAAACCTTTGTTCTACGTTGATGCTCCTTTGTTTCTTATTTAACTCACTACTAAGAATAAAAAAACAAAAGCATAAAAGCATATCAAGCATACCTTGTTGCTCATGTTGTTTCTTTTCCATCAATGAAAACAATTCCAACATAATATGGATTCCCATGGAACTTGATAGGTGGAGGCATGTTGTATTTAGGATTTTTGTGGGACTATTGGTGGAGACGCTATGGACTCAAGATCCATTTAGTGTGAATCGGGTGGATACACTGTGGGCTCTGGATTCTAGTAGTGACCGTTGGGTGGAGCATTGTCTACTCTAGATTCCCTGAAGTTTTTGAATGGGTGGAGACACTATGTGCTTTAGAATACTGAGTAGCAACATAGAGGCACTGCATGCTCAGGATTCCCATGTGTTATAGTTGACTTGTACTAGTGTAAATCCCATTGAGCACTTTATTGGGAATTAGGAATTACTGAAGGGGGGGGGGGTGAATATGTAAATAACAATGTTTCTTTCTTTTATGTTGATCACTTAAAATTTCAATGGAATACAATCAATTAACACATGAGAGAAAAGCATTCAAGGACACAATGATTTACATGGAAACCATTCCAAGAGAAAAACCACTAATTATTGTTTTGTATTATGATGATAATCAAGGCACAAACTTTGATTACATCATCATTTTGTGAGCACCCACTCTGAGGAGCCCCCAGCTTGCTTCAGTTAATTGTTCCGCTTTTCATAAAGTTTTCAAACTGAGAACAATGACCTACCTTAGTATTACGATTAAATTGTGACTATGGTTTATTGTCATTCTAAAACTGCTTCTCCTTTGCTCTACTACCTCACTTGGTTGTCTCTGCCTTAGTTTCTTCTAGTCTTTTGCACTTTCTTCTCTTCACTGAATGAATATATTATCAACACACATCCATACAATTCCTTTGTAAATCTTACTCTATTGTTACACTCCATTTCAGATCATACATGGCTAACTCACACACACTAATCAATTCCCCCCATTAGAATTTTTCATTACCATGGTATATAAAGAGTTTCCTCACACAAATTCACAAAGTTTGAGAACAACATTAAATGTAACCAATATTGTAGGTAAGTAAATATTGGATCATGAAACCAATAATCATAATCAACTTTATTTATCTTACACGATAAAATTTCCGTTAAATTCACAATATGGCTTCCCCTGTCAATTAAATAACTATAATACCTACTTTGAGTCTATTGAACATATACTACCTTCTCAGTCATAACCATCTGATACTTGTGGTTAAGATACTTGTCCTTGAATATTATCTATCCAAGATCAAAGAAATACCATTATTAAAACAAATGTGGTACACCTATCACATTAACTATGATCCACTACCTTCAATCATAACAACTCAATTTTGTGTAAAGAAACGAGAAATTCAGTTTACATCTGTGTACCAGAGATAAAGAGGACTAGTGGAATGCATATAGTCATTTCTTAAGTCACATGATAGGATAGAAAATCAAATTTACCTCACTAATGGAAGTCAAAGGTGGCAATGTCATTCTCAAAGAGAATACATTAGCCAGAATAATGGGAAAATGACTAGTTAGCCTTGACAACAAGAACATTAAGGCTAAAGGTGTCTTGTTTGTTGAAGGTTTAAAGAAAAATGTTTGAAGGGTAAGTCAAATGGTTGTTAATGGACATGACTTCACATTCTCATCTAAATGATGTAAAATAAAGAAGGAAGAATCTGGTCTATTGGTAGCATCAACAACTAAGAGCTCAGATAATCTATATGTCCTTAGTAAAGGTAAGAGAAAATATTCTATATGAGAGTGTTATCTCTCTTAGATTATCAATAAGGATAAGTGAAGGAAAAAATAGCATAAAATTTTATCAAGAAGGTATAAATCATTGAAGGCGAGTTACAAGAG
The DNA here is from genome assembly GCA_000404065.3 of Pinus taeda. Taxonomy (NCBI): domain Eukaryota; kingdom Viridiplantae; phylum Streptophyta; class Pinopsida; order Pinales; family Pinaceae; genus Pinus; species Pinus taeda. Next base: position 422,422 of record APFE031023650.1, on the reverse strand, counting down.
AAGAATGATGAGTTGAAAAGACTACTAAATAATTATTATGAGTACTAAGTGAAGTTCATTTGGCTAGAAAAAAATATGAACAAGTGAATTGAAGTAAATATGGTGTCAAAAGTAAAGAAAAGTCCATAGGAATATCTAACAGGAAAAAGGAAATAAGGAAGTTAGAGAGAAGAAAATAGAATCAACTCAGGGGGAGTTGTAATATCAGAAGTAGATTTTTTTCATGGGTAGTTGATTGCTCATGAGAAAATGAAATAAAAAGTTTAAAAATCCTATACGTTTTGTCTTATTTCATTTGTATAAGTGGTTGAAACAAGTAGGTGCAATAGTCATAAGCATGTGGTTGAAACAAGTATGTTTAATAGTCTCTAAAAATGTTGTTGCATATGCACTTTCAAGAAAGGATGAGGATGTGGAAGCATTTATTTGTTCCATTTATATTATCCAACTCGATTCGATAGTCGAAGCAAGGGATGAATGTAAGAATGCCAAAGAGGTGTGGACACACATTCAAAAGTTGCAGCAAGATCTTAGTATATCTAATACATTTAGCTATAAAAATTATTCATTATGGTACAAAGATCGCTTATATATTTGTAAGAATTCCCAACTCAAACAAAATATTCTTTTGGAATTGTACACCTCCCCCTTAGGAAGGAACTTAGGATTTTTAAAACCTCACTATAGGGTCAAGATGGAATATTTTTGGGATGGTCATAAATATGATATTCAAAAGTTTGTGGCATAATGTTTGGGTTTCCAACAAAACAAAGTTGAGACAATTAAGAACTCGGGTTGGTTACAACCTTTAACCATTCCAAGTCAGTGCTGGGAGGATGTATCAATGAATGATATCACAAGTTTACCCAATTCTGAAGGAAAGAGTGTCATCATGGTGGTAGTTGATAGAATTAGGAAGTGTGCAAACTTTTTTGCATTATTTCTTCCTTTTAAAGCCAATACAATTGCTAATGAATTTATGGAAACATTCAAAAACTACATGGAAACCCAACCCCTTGCAACCTCCCCATGGGCAAAATCTTATGTTGGTTCACATTCATAATTGAATAGGGGACCATTGTAACACGGGCCTGCCCATACGTTCCCATGTCTGCTTCGGTAATACGTTAGCGTCCAAAGCTAGGTCTAGGATTACCTGGTTGATTTCATTCTCGCCAATCTGTACCATCAATCTCATTTTTGTCCTAGTGCATAATGCATGCTTCCCCACTAGACTACATGTGGTTCCCCTGACCCCGTGCACTTGGTGATCAACTCCTGTAGTCCCTTAACTACCTTATTGTCGTGCAACAATTTCATGCACATCTCCAAAAAGGTAGTAAGCATAGAAGGATCCATCCCTAGCTCTGGTTGATCCTTACTACCTAAAGTGGAGGCCTCCACGAAGCTCTTCTTAGCTTCCATAAACGTCTCCTTTGTGCATTCTAAGTCAAACTCAGGTTCCTTTGTAAGAGCCTTCCAAACCCATGTATCTTCCTCGGGCTACTTCCCCTTATCCTCTTCTGTGGTCACACCGCTTCTGAGCACTATGTTCACATTTGAGTCTTCTTCATGTGGTTCAGATCTCATCATTTGGATATTTTGAGTAGGAGTAGGATGGAGTACCCCTTTTTCGTGCATCTGTGCAATCAATGTAGGGAAATATACTACTTCATGATCAAACTGAGCGCAGTATGAACAAGATACTCTCCTTGGGTTGGTACAATCACAGGTGTAGTGCCCTAGTCCTCTGCAATTGTAAAAAAATAATTATCTGCAGCCCCTTCCTGGGCCCATCCCTCCTTGTCCTCGACCTCGCCCTTGAAATCTAGCGTGTGCCATCCTCACGGCTGGGTCAAGGCCTCGCGTTTCTGTTTGCATTCTATAAGTTAGGGTATGATCCATCATTAACTCGTAGCTACGACAAGTATGCTCGTTGTGGCCCACTGACCTACATAAATTACAAAACAACTGCTGGGGAGTCTATGTATACTTCTACAACAAATGAAAGTTATTTTTCATGTGCTTTCCCCCTATCTGATAGATGATGCACCATAGCATGGGTGTCGCACTCGGCCCTGCTTATGCCTCTGGTCACAATGGCATTGGCCCCCCTCTTACCAAGTAGTTCACGAATATCAGACAATGATCCTTATTGTGGCCCTGGCCTTTGCATTTTATGCACCACACTTCCCCACGTGCCTCTGGCCACGGTGCACTATCCTGCTTCAAGCTCTGCATTTCCAGGCAAAGATTCTTTAGTTGCACCTGGATTTGGTGAACTCCCAACCCCAGATCTTGTATCAGTGTTTCATGCAACCTCATCACCATTTCAAATGCTTCGGCCTGGGTTGAAAGCTTCTGTTGTGACAATGCCGTCCTCAGGTGTGGTGTCAAAGATTCCACAAACCATGCATGGTGTTGCACATTAGTTAGCATCATATTACCCTTGCGGATCATACTCTTCAATCTCTGATCGACGTCCCAAGGGGTCTCGCTTGGAAGCATCGAGACCTCTTTGAACTCGATGATTGACTATGTCTCTGATTTCAGCCAGCTAAATTCTCTGTTCAGTGCATTATAGATCTCCACTATTCCTGCATTTGCGTGATCATTAGAGTGCTTGATATACCATGGCATCGCGCGAACCTGCAACACGCTCACCAATGTAGCCATCTTAATGTTGTCATCTATAACCCCTTGTGCTTCCCACACTTCTCTTACCATGAACCACAACTAGTCCGGATCCTCATTCCCTACTCCTCTAAATACAGGTAGCTTGATTGCGCTTGCCATGCTAAACTGCAGGTTTGGTTGAGGTGGGGTGGGTGAGGATGGAGGTGAAGTAGGTGGTGGCGTAGTGGAGGTGGTAATTGTGGAATGTGTTGCCTTATCAAACTGACCGTACTTCTCGGAGAGACCCGAGAGAGCTTTTCCTCGCTCTCCTGTGAAGGTGAAATCAAGGGACTATTTCCTAATTCCCCGCTACCTTGGTAGATCCTCTCTCTCCACGTCGTTCCAAACATTAATGTATTCGCATCACCCATTTTTCATAGAACAACATCTTAATCCAGGTATTCAAAAATTTAATGTACTTACCTCGCGGTCCCTTGAGGAAACGTCTTTCTGCTTTGTTGTAGCTCATGGCCATGTCTATCACAAATTCAGTGATAAACCCCCTATTATCCGGTCGAGCCAGTGGTCCACATCTCGTGCAATCTTATCTTCTGATGCCTCTAGTCTACGCACTAACTCTAGAGTCCACATTATCAGTTGGTCGAGCTTATACCTTCCCTGGCTGTCAGCTAACCTCGCGATCCACTGATATAGTTTAGAAGGAACGGATGCAAAGAATATCTCGTGGATTTCCGTATATACGTAGCAATCCACCCACCTTTTCTCGGATATCTGTGGAGTTTTGTTTTCCTGTGTCAAGAATTCGTGAAGCTTTTTGTCCAACCACTCTTCAATTTCCTTCTTTGTTGGGTTCCAATGGCATGACATCAGAAATCCCTTAGGCAGATCCTGATCCTGGAAACAGAACCATTTGTTGGATTTATGGTGCCTGACCTACGTTTAGAAGTGATTTAGCCAAACAAATCCCAAAACTACTGGCCCTTTCGGCAATAGTCCATGTTGGGCAGACTGAGGTCTCACCCGAGGTAGTATGGGAGGGTGCTAGAACAAGGTTTCTTCACCCTGGGGATATCTTGATGAAGTCTAGGAAGTTTGTGAACTGAACCTGTGCACTTGCGCTGCTCTATGTATCCATCTGTCCCTCACAACTTATGCAACATCTTCTGCACAACTCTATAAAGAGTGCGAATAAATTCTATCTAGATCCTTTATCCTTACTGTGCTATTATTATAGATCTTAACTTAATTGCGTGAACCCAATATTCTCATTAGCCATTCAACATTCATAACCAGTGCGCGCAATCATAAAACTATAAAAACATGCATAAATAAAACAGAAGCGTAGATACAAAATATTTGAGAATCAACTTATCTTTTATTAATCCACTGTTCAAGTACAATCCCAACTTTTCCCTGTGCATTCAGCTGCAGGGGTCTGCACACATAGTTGCAGACTCTACCAGGCCTCTGCACACATAGCTGCAGAGCCTCTTCTTACTACTACAACCCAAGACTCGGACTTACAAACTCAAAGCTTAATTCACCATCCAAAAGAACATATTCGACTTAAGACTGAATTTACACTTAGAGCCTCACTCTATTTGACTCCCATGGTCCGTGGACCATGGGTAGGTCAACATACCATACATTAAGTTACATTATTTTAGGGCAGACAACCCTAGACTCTCGTGCTCTGCACCTGCATTTCGTGGGGTCTTACGTTACCATTGACCAAAATCCATGCTTCAAGCCCTAGAAACCCACTATGGGGGGATGCACTACCCAACAATTCATGAAATATATAAAATTTCTAATATTCCCATTCCGTTCCTAACTTGGATAAGGTTTGATACCCATTTGGAATATCTAACTGGAAAAATGATTTTGGCCTTGAGCAATTTATTCAATTAAGTTTTAATCCGTGACTCAAGATTGGGATGAATTTTTCTAAGCTCCTGTTGTCTTGTTTTAAGATTTTTCAACATTAGTATTGATGTTGAATGATAGAAGTATCATAAGTTTTTAATTCATCATAAATCCAAGAAAATACATCTTTGTATCTCCTTAATAAACAAATAAAATCAAGTCTTTCATCAGGAGAGAGTTTGATTCCTATATTAGTTTTTAGTGGTTTTTATTTAGACCCTAAATTGATGAGGTCAAATATTAAAAAATTCTTTGGAGATTTCAATTAGTTGGTTTTTAAAATCTATCTTTCAAATAATACAGATCTTCTAATTTCATTGCAGGTTTTGGCAACGACTTTTAATCCAAGGACATATTTATATTTCTATCATGCTCATCCTCATCAATAATTTGTTCTGTGTATGTTCCTTCTGATGTAAGAAAACTCAGAACATTAGCATCATCATTAAACACTCTCCAATTAGTAATATTATCGGGGATGGAGGGTCTAAAAATCAATTCAATAGAAAATCTACCAGGACTAAATTCCTCAGGAGGAATGAGCTTAGAAGCAATGTTTGCTAATATATTTTCACTGCCATTGTGGATTCGAGGGATAAGAGATATACTAAATGCCAATAAATGAGAGTCTAAGTTTGGAATCAAACACTGATAATGTTTTAAGTGATCTGAAAGACAATGAATAGTATTTTGTACTTGTTTAACAACAATTTCAGAATCACTAAACACTTTGAGAAATTTAATATCAAGGCTAATAGCCTTCTATATCCCTAGAATGAGTGCTTCATATTCAGCCACATTATTAGTACACTAAAACTAAAGCCTATAGGCAAGCATAGTTTTTTCTCTATTAGGAATTACTAATATGCAACCAGCTCCTACACCATAAATGGAATTAGATCCATCAAAATAAAGAGTCGAAAATAAATTATCAAAATTATTTATAGGTAATTCTACAATATTTACACATCTTGATAAGTTTGTATGGGAAATTTTTTCAATATGTGATGCAATATATTCAACAAGAAAAGGAGAAGGTTGAGGAGGAAGGTTTCCAAAGAAAGATTCAAAAGAATAAGTGACCAGGATATTATTAGTGAAAGATATAATCTCATTTTCTTCATCAATATTAGACACAATATATTTCATGTGTTTCACCCTATCAACTCTGATCTGATTAGCCAAAGATGAGACCAATCTGTAGCAAAATAGCCATGTAACATTTTAGACCAATCCCTACTTAGAATAATTCCATAGAATTTAGGGATACATGCCACCAAAATATCTATAATTTGAAACAAATTTGAATTGGAGGATAGTCTAATTAAAACTTCACTCCTCTCTTCTATAACTTTAACTTATGTTCTATCAAGTTACACTATTTTTATGATATATTTCTGCTTTTTTACATTTAATTTCAAACAAATCGAATAAGGCATAATATTGGAGGAAGCACCCGAATTTACTGGGAAATTGTGAATGTTATTTTTGAAAAATTCCAAAGATAAAAGGAAAGGAGGTGTATGTGAATTAGACCTATTTCCAATTACAATCGCATTAGAAAGATCAAGTTTACCAGAAGAAAGATGAGAAAGCTTATTCTTTCATTTAGAGTCTTTAGTAGTAACAACAATTGAAGGTAATGGAGAAACAAGAACAACATTTAGTTCATCAAGCAATATTTTTGTTTTGTTTTGTTTATTTAGCTTACTGACCTCGTATAGAGAAATATTAGCCTCATTTTTCTTCATATCCTCAACTGTGTTATATTCAATAGTGTATAAGACTATTAAAATCTTTGATGTAGGAGAAGTAGCACGAGGAGTTTTAGGAGTATTGGATGTGGACTCTAAAGATTGATTAGAAGACTTTTTGGATGTACATTTGTCATTTGACAAGATGTTTTGACTTTTTTTTTATTTTTCTATGATATATCTGCAAATCCTTTTCTCCGAGTATTAACAAGGAGAGCTTCTTCTTCCTCCTCATTTTATGAAGTAGTAAGGATGAAACACCACATGCCATTTGCTTTAGTTACTTCATATTCGTTTGCTTCTTCTATTGATACTATTCCTTCCTCCTCCTCTTCTTCATTTGATTCTGCAATAGCTATTTGAGAAGATGGTTGAGATTGAACAGATTGATTCCTTTTGATGGGTCTTAAAGGTCTTCTTGTTGATGTTTCAATTAGTTGCTTCTTCAATTCCACCATTTCATTGGATATAGATTTGAGGAATTTTTGTAAACCTTTAATATCAAAAGGATCTTTGGGAGTTTTATTTTCAGGTTCTTCTTTGAAAGTTACCTTTTTAGCTAGTTTTCTTTCGTCAACAACAACTTTCTTCTCAAGGGCTAATACCCCTTTTTAAACAATTAGAGCTTCTTTCATATTATCACTAAGAACTATATTTTCAACTTTGTCAATGAACATAGTGATATTTGAAGGTAGGGAACTGATGTACCATTTTATCTAAACATTGAAACCCATTCTGGATGCAGTTGGGACCTTTTTTAGAATTTTGCTATATCTTGAATTAAAATCTTTAGCCTTCTCATTAGGTGAGGCTTTCAGATTTGATAATTCATTAATTAATGTTGCTATTGTTTATCATCTCCGAATTTATTAAGGAATTTTTCTTCAAATGTATTCCAATCATTAATTGATCCAACTGGTAAAGAATAATACCAAGATCCTGTTGATCCTTCAAATTTACAAGGAAATAATCTACACACTACATCCTCTCCAGGAACTCCATTAAGATTAATTTCCAACATAAAATTGTGTATATCTTCTTCTGCCAGAATTACACCATTAGGATTAAATTTAGGAAACCATTTCTTGGATGCTTAGGAAGAGGGTGTAGAGGGGTTCACCACTCCTCCTGGGTTGTTCCATGGTTTTATTGCCATTTTGGGATTAATAATTTGACTAGTGGTTGATGAGGTAGATCCAAAAGTAGAAGTACTGGATATAGGGGAAATTGAAGTATTAATGATGGAAGAAGTTTCCCCAGTAGCATTACTAACAATAATAGCATTGGTTTATTGAAGATAAGAGATAAGAGTGGATGAAAGTGTCAAAGGATGATAAGAAGATAGTAAAGGAGGATGTAAAGGATTGGGAGAAGGAGTAGGAAGAATAATAGGGATATGAGGTGGAGAAGACGTAATGTTCTCACTAGTCGAGGATTTGACACCAGAAATATGCTTATTTTTCTTATGAGTTGGTAATGGGAATTCAAATGATTTGACTCCAAGTTTCTCACTTTGTGATTTGGTAAGAACTCTAGTAGATTTTAATGAAGAAGTAAAACTACCATCAGAAGGCTCAGATTGAGTAATTTTCTCTCCAGAAATGGGAATTCCTTCCAATTACTATATGAGAATTTGAAGTTCAGGAGCTTCAATTGGATGATATGAAAGGAGTGTTTATAGAGGATTCACTAGTTGACTTTCTGACAAGGCTAGGATACTTAGAAGATGGTTCACTAACTTCAGATCTAGAATCAGGTGACTTGGAATTTGATCTAGAAGTTGGAGGAAATTTTGAGGGAGATTGAATCTTAGGATGGATTCTTGATTTAGAGTTAGACCTTCTTTCCATTCATAGTCTATTGGCCCTCCTTCTAGTGCCAAAGTTTGATGGTCTAGATTGACCTCATCAACATTGGGGAAAACCACCCACTCGGGACCCTGATTAGACCTTTTCCATTTGGATAGTGGCTCCGACTAGAATTATGAGACCGATTTTTATTTAAAAAAATTGTGCAAAGTGGGATGGATGTTGGTGATAGTGGATCTATTAGGAATACTACCATATTTTTTAACAATGTAAATTACAAATTACTACAATCTATTATAGTACTTGGGTAAGCTCAAAAAATATGTGTTAGAAAGATGCTGTAACAAACATAATAATTTAGATTATTACAAAATTACGATATTAATTCGATTAATGAAAAATTATTTAATTTAATAGTTGATTTAATTAATTTATTAAAGCATCCCATATGATATAATTCTCGTTGTTCACAATATAAATAATTTTTCAACCAAACATGTCAATAGTGATTATGAAAGATTGATTAGAACATATATATGTGAATAGTATCAATGAAAAATCCCATTCAAAGCTAAGAAACAAAAGTAGTGGATAGTAATACCTGAGAAACTGCAAATCGTCTCATTATGGAACTCCAAGTGGTTCAACTTTAACCTAAGAAAACTCAAAATACAATAGTGAAATTTTAAGTTCCTTCCTATCAAAATTCATAATCCCTTCTCCATCTTGGATAGGTTAATTTGTAGTTATAATAGAAATAAGATAAAAACAAACTTCTCCACAAATATCTCAATAGAAACTAACAGTAAAAGACTAAATGGTAAATTATCATAATAGTCTTTGTTATTCGGATGATTATTGTCCAATAGTGAGATGCCACAACCTGCATATGTCCAACATACTGGTGATATATGAAGGTTGTTTAGGCTCTATCCTCATATCAATGGTGAAAATAGTAGACGTCAGTAGTGACAACATCTATTTAGAAACATTGGAGAATCAACGAAGTACTAACCATTGACCATGAGGATTAACAATAAACTACTAATGATGCTCCTGGTCAATTTTAGATTGGTAGACAAGAGCAATATTGAGGGGAAGGGGGGTTGAATCAGTAATACTGAAATATATAAATTATTTCTACAAATATAACTTATTCAGAATTTTACTTCAAAAAGGTATAAGAAGATCATGCACATGAAAAAAACAAAAAATCATCACATGTAGACAGTTTGATTTTAGGTGGAAAAACTCCCCTAGAGGGAAAAAACCCATCGAATTGTTTCTCACTTCTTCTTATTACCTATTCCTTCAAAATATTCTGATTTAAATTACATAGATAGCACCTACTAGTAGTGGAGCACCCACCCCTAGACTAAAATGAGAATTGTTGGCCACAACCAACTCGGAGCACCCACTCCTAATAGACAATTAACGTGCACTTAGCTTGAAGTCCCCACTCCAAGTACACAAAATTATGCTATAAGAAAATATATTCATAACTAAAAATATTGTTGCATAAACAAAACATGAAACAAATAGACAAACTCATACATCCACAATCCACACTCTAATTGAGAGAAAAAATCTCTCAACACACATTCTCCAAACTAATCTTCAATCTCTACACACAAATTTGAAATAATGCTGACAAATAATCTCTCAAGCACACTGCAATTCTAAATTTGTGAACTCACTCCAAACTCACTGGTTGTACACTTGCGCTTCATGCACAATCACTCACCCACACTATAAGGAACCAACCAAATGAGCTTCCTACCTTCTCATATTTGTATTTTATGAGATCAATTAATTCTTCAAGTGATGGATCTTTCCCAAATCCTCTTCACATCCTTCATATTTGACTGAGCTAGAATTTTTTACCAAATCAAGCCAATCATTCCATTAGCCTTTTGATAATTTTAACTTTGATCACTTTATGGAGGCCCCACAACTTGTCCTAGCCTTTTTCTGGAAATTGTTGTCAATACCCTTCACTAAAAGAAATTAGTTCCAGATGAGAGGGAAAAATCCAGATATCTTCTTTTGTTTTTCCTTGGTCAATCGCACAACATTGATCTGATTGGACCAATAACTCCCATAATACAACAAGCCAGTGAGTGGATAATTTCAGTCGTTCCAGTAGGCCCTTGTCCATGCGACTCAGGCAGAGCATAAGATAAAACCCGAGATCCAACCCTCAAACATGAAACAAAGCTACAGGGGAGTGAAATGAGCTATAAAAAAACCTTTCAAACCCAACTTGACATCAAGAAACTAACTACATAACTCAACAATACTATACTCACATCATCAACTAGACCTCTAGCATACATGTAGCTTAGCTTGATATGAGGCCTTAATACCTCATGACATCTCTTCTACACACCTTCTAAGACTTATGAAAACATTTTACATTGTCATGACACCCCTAAACAAGTGTACAAAAGACTTAAGATGATATAGAGGGACTCATGAGTACATACTTGAACAGGTGACATCAAAGGAAACACAAATAGGCCAACATAGGTAACTTCTTAATCCTCTCAATTATTGTTGTGTTATGTTCCACCCAAGTTTTCAATAGTGTATTGGAATATGTAAGTAAATCTTCTAAGCAGTTAGAGATCAAATTTGATTGCAACAGAGTATCATTAACTAATTCAATAATATAATTGGAAATATCTCGGTCCTCGTTCACTATGATCTCATCTTGTTTCATTCTAACTTCCCACTCTAGAAAGAATATTATCTTTTATGTCTCATAAATTTTAGGCAGATTTTCCTCTTTTCCTTCTACACTTTCTTGCCAACTTAGAAAATCAGTTAAGTAGTCATTAACTTCATCGAAAGAATTCATCATCTCGTTCAACGCGTCTATAAGATAATTTTCTTCTACATTGATCTCGACTCAACATGAGATGAGTGCTTTGTGAGGAATGCGGTTCTAAATGTATGCTACACAATTAATAGCTTCAGCCCATATCTTAGGAGCTAATGATTTGGATTGTGGCATACAATTGACCATCTCTTTTAACGACCGTTTTTTCCTCTCCGTGACACCATTATGTTGTAGTGTATATGGCACTGTGTTGTAGTTGTATACCTGCATCAATACAAAGTTGCTGCACATCTTTTTTGACATAATCCCCCCCATTATCAGTACATTATATCTTAATCTTACAACCAGAATCATTCTCAATAAGTGCTTTAAATTCTATAAGGCATTCAAATACTTCCAATTTTAATTTCGGAAAAAATACCCAAGTAAAGCGATAGAAGTCATCTATGAAGGTGAGTACATATCGAGCCTTATTGGTTGAAGGCTATGGGAATGGGCCCATGATGTCACTGTGAATCAGCCCAAGAGGTGAAAAATCTCTCTGTGCCTTCCCTTTGTTAAAATTTTTCTTCGGATGCTTGCTAAGAATGCATCCTTGACATACACCACTTGTGAATTTAATAGTGCGCAATCCTTCTAGCATGTTTTCCTTGCTGAGTTGATGCAAGTACTTATAGTTTAGATGGCCAAATATTTCATGTCATAGCCTGTTGATATCATTAGATTGTGATAGAAATACAGTGCTAATATATTTAGGAACAAAGTGGGAGAAGAAATACAAACAAGAACCGTGATCTGCAATTCCATGTGCAAGCTATGAGCCAGTGGAAATGTCGGTAATCGTTGCGGAGTTCGGAGTGAACTCCACCTTCCTTCCAGAGCTAGAATGAGTGATCTGATATATCGAGAGAAGAATTTTGGACAAAAAGGGAACATGAAACACATTTGTGAAGCAACCCCCTTCAAGGTCTACACTTCCTTCTCTGCACACCTTTGCGGGTGTGGCATCTCCCAAGTAAATTGGGGATCTTGTGCTTTCTTCGATGGAGGAAAATTCATCTTTGGATGCAAACATATGGTTCGATGCACCTGAATCAAGGATCCAAGTTGATGGAATGGATGTGACAACCATTAAATCATGACCATCTCGTGTTCTCCCTCTCCCTCTCCCATCTCCCGTTTTGCTATCATCCTTCCTCTTTGCATTCTCAGGCACAGTGAGATTGTGTTGCTGCAATTGCTTAGCCATCTCATCGATTGTTTTCCTCATGCAATTTTCTTTGGGATGAAAACCTTTGGAAATTAGGTGCAAAGTGTTCTTTCCTTCTTCTTCTTACCCGTAGGCAAATAAGAGTTGTCTGAAGATTGTACGGGTCTCTCCTTCTTTGATTCATTAAATTTACCCTTCCCTTTTTGCCTGTCTATTCCACTACTCTTTGGAGCATTAGTAGCCACAAGTGCTTGGTTCTTTGAACGCTTGATGACACCCATTTGGAATAACTTAGATTCCTCTTGAGTCAATGCTACAATGAAGTCAATCAAAGGAGGCATTTTCCATTTTTCCTGAGTCAATTTAGATGCTTGAAAAGACAATACAAATACGAAATATTCAAGGCCTAATTTTGAGAGAATCGAAAGGATGAGTTGATCTTCCTCTTTCTTGACTCCACATGCATCAAGTTCGATGAGGAGGGATTTAAACTTGGTGAATTATTCTTGCAAGTTGATGAAATGAGTTGGAGTGAGGGATATGAGTTCATTCTCCAGTTGATGCACTCTCATTTCATCTTGCTTGCTGAATAGTCCTTCCAATGTGGTCCAGACTGCATCGGGAGTAGTGGACATGAAAGAGGAGTTCTATGGAAATTGATAAGCATATCCTCCAAATTTCTTCATCTAATTTATTGAAATACTTTATCTTCTCCACTTTAGAAGTCGGTTCAGTCTCTGTTCCCATTGTTACCCTATAAATTCCTTTACTTCGGAGGAGCAGAGTGATCTCTATCTTCCATTCGAATTACTTGAAAGGATTTAGAATGATTTTTGTGGGCCGAGAGAGATGATCCATTGCTTCTTGCTGCACCTCCTAATGATCTATACCTCGAAATAAAACTGTGTACAATCCACTAGATTCGAACTAGCTCTGATACCATGTAGAATTCCTCCAGAAACTCTGATAGATCTAGAATTCTAGTTAAATTAAACACAAGAAATTTGCTGATATTCAAGAGAGGAGAGAAAGAATTTTCTCCATAAAATAAATGTATTAAATTAATGAAAAATATTAATACATGAGCAAACAAACCTATAATCCCAAAGGGACGTGGCTATATAGAAATTGCCGAATCTAAAAAACTAGGAAAAAACTAGTTAAAACCTAGAAAAGGCTAACAAAAGCTAAAGGGAGGCCTAAAATAGCAATAATGACTCAATACAACCTATGCCAACTATCAGCCACGAAGAAAGAATGAGGATGGGCACATTTCCCAAGGAAGGAAACTTTAAAACATGCTAAAATGGTCTAGCGGACCAAATCCCTTGATTTAAGGGGGAATCTTCATGTGGGGCACCAATCCTCAAATAACTCAAGTGGATGAGGTATGGTTAGGTGTGAACATGAAATTAGATGTCTAAATGGTTTAGGAAAGTGGTTGGACCAATATTTCCATAATATTAAGCCTTTAAAGGCCAAAAACAAGGGAAAGTTGGTGGATCGAGCTAGTTTACCAAAAACCAAGTGTGAACATGATTTTTAGTGCATGTGGCTAAGTCAAGGATACTTAGGCTAAAAGATAAATGTAGATGTTAGGATTATATTCCAACACATATGAGTATCCTTTTCATGTTGTAGTTTTAATGTATACAATTTTTTTGATAATTTTTCTAACTGATTCTTCCATTATTCAATATTTTTTTTTTTTTTTTTTTTTGTATTCAATTCTTGTTCTAATGATATTATCTTTTCTGCTTTCTCATTTAGAAGTTCTTGGACTTATACTTCTTTGTCTATAGTGGTCAAAGCACAGGCTCCTGTGAATTGATTTAGCTTTTCTAACACTTCTATTGGCCTGGCAGAGGAACATTTCCACAAAGCTTCAAAGGAAGAGACCTTGTTGGGTACCAATGACTGAGTTTGATCAAGTTTTATTTTCTTTATTCCTATTTTTACCACAATCTTATGTTTAGGACTGTATAAAATAAGGAGGAATTTAACATTGAGAGTAAATTCGGAAGTAGGGAAATAAGGAATAAACTCAATATCTTTCTGATCATGAATAGAAGTCTTACTAGGAATCTCTTCTAACCTTGTATCATGTTCAAAATTCTTTGGAGTACCCTAAGCATCAACTTGTTGTGAATAAGTTGCAATTTAGGAAGATGTAGTATGACCTTTGGCCTTTGGATTTAGAGTCATACTAAAATCATTTCATGTCTGATTTAATTCAGGACTAAAAAATAATTCTTCTACCTAAGGTGGAGAATAAATTGTAATGACCTTTGGCTGACCCTAAGGAGGAATCACTGATTGTGAAGAAATTTCAGGTTGAGCGATAGACATTGATGTCTTCTTTGTTGTTAAGTGTAGAAAATATAGTGGAATATCAGTTACCCTCTAATTTTTGTATTGCATAAACAATTGTTTCTCTTCTACACTCAGTCGTTCATCTACTCATCTAAGAATTGTTGCATAGGAGGAAAAATGTGCAAACATATCATATAATATGTCTTCTACATGGATGAAATATCTAATTCCTTGATATGAAGTAAAATTATTTGTGAATGCATTTGGATCATATTGTTTTTTAGGAAAGTGGGAAATTTGAGAGCTTGAATAGCCAAGATTTCTTTCTCAGCATGATGATAATTGTCCAATGACAATATTCCAAATCTCATAGGAAAATCATGACATGCCCTCTTATTTGACTCTCTCAACACTTTGGTAATACCATAACCAATTGCTTGATAATATACTTCTCTGTTGACTAACTTATCCAAGATGAACAAAGGAAAAACATGAGGGGGAGAAAGGCTTCCCCAAACTTTGATATAAGTGAAAAATTCTTTGCCAAACCAATTTCCTACCTTTTGAAGATCATCCATAGCTTCTTGAGACATCCTAGGTAGCCGAGACTAAAAAATAACCTCATAAATTAGGACAATAACCTTGTGACAAATCTGGTAGAGATGTTCAAGATATTTGGATTCTCATAGAATGTCATGATAAATGTGGATATGCTTTGGATCCTGAATGGTCCACTTCCAACCCATAGTAGGAAAATACATAGTAAACCACAATGCATCCATAACATAAGTGAACATGTAGAAATGGGTTAACTTGTCTTAAAAAACATTTCTAGCTTGCTGGAATTCTAAGATATGAGTAGCTAAATTATTAGAAAGCATGGTAGTTTGGTCAATGATATCACCTTCGGAAGCCCCATCAATTAAAGGTACCCAGGTGTCGAGGAGTTTCAACACATTACGCAATGCATTCAATCGACACATCATGGTTGTGAATTGGGAAAAAGGAGTAACGAGGGTATCGAGTGAATATATACTAATTTCCACCTCTTTATGCACGTTTGGGTTTGTCTCCACTATCTAATTTTTTCTGATGAGTATCCATGATCCTTTATAAAAGCCTCAGTGTACTTCTTATTATATATGTTCTAAGGATTTAGCAAATGGTACATGCTATGAAAATCCTTACTCGTGAAGGGCCTAATTATTCTTCCCTTTCTAGTTTGAATTTGTCTTTCTGAAATGTATATGTTCTCTACTACCCAATGAACCATGTCCATGTAAGGAAATAATTGTGGTATTGTTGAAATTATATGAAGAAAAGAGTTGGTGGAATCCCTTGCAGTGGCTTCTAAGAAAGGAGTTATATCATCAGCTGTAATTGTTCTAATAGTAATCATGGGATCCTCACTTTCGAAATATTGATAAATTTCTTCCCAATAGGGAAGCCCAACATCTCTGGTACATATAGTATCTGAAAACAATCCGGCTCGTATAAAATTTTCATCAATATCTTCCACAAATGGGCCTGCATACTTCTACATGAAATCTCATAGACATAAAGCTCTATGATGTGAAGTCCCAAGATATAAAGTTTTGGTACATGAAAGTTCTGGTATATAAGTTTTTGAAATACAAGGTCCAAGATACAAGAACTCTGAGATATGAAATCTTCGACGTATAAAAGTACTTGGAGGATTTTAATCTTGTAAGTTATTTTAATAATAATTATTATATATGAAAGTCCCGATGAGCAAAGGACCGATATGTAATAACTCAAAAAAAAAAAATATCTCGGAACCTTGGGAGGTCGGGTCTTAGAGAGGAAATACCTCGTAACATTTTACTAAAAGGTTCTGATAAATATGTCCTGAGAATGTTTATCCCGATGAGTAATTTACATTGGTTTTATCTTTTTAAAGTGTTTTAAGACTTCTTTAAATTTAATTTCCTTTTATTCTTATTTTAAGTCCAAACTAAGATGGTTTAAAAACTTTTAAAAATATATAAAGGGTCCCCATTATTGATTATGTCTTAAAAAAAAACTAAAAAAAATGGGGGTTTGTTGTTTTCTACAACACGGCTACAGCTGGATTGGTTTGCACGTAATAGGTTGCTTGTATGATTTCCTTGCTGATTTATGGATGCATGGTATATGCATGTGATTTTGTAGTTAGATGTTGTCATTGGCATGGACATTTTCCTGGATTGAGAATGGCTTTAACCTTGCCTTTCCATTTCCTGGATAGCCATGGTGTTGTGGTTTCTTTTCCATTTGATTGTTTGTTGGATTGTTCTCATACTTCCTTATGTTTTTGGGTTGGAAGAAATGCTTTGGAATCTCTGGAACAACTTGGGTTGAGTTACTAGTCCTAGAGCCGATGTTGGATAAATTATTTGTATCCCTTTGTGGGTTGAGCTATTAAACCTAGAGTTGGCTTGGGAAAATTATTTGGAGACCTGGAAGGTTGTGGGTTAAGTTACTAGTTCCTGGAGCCCTAGACAACTTGGGTAGAGACTGATTTGGTTGGTGTTGGTGATGTCTGATTGTGAGGTGGAATCACTGGTTGAGGTTTGATGTAGTTTGGCCTCTAAAATCCTTTTTTTTGTTGTATTCCATGACATCCCACATTCACACTTAGAATATGGCAGGGTGGTGATTTCCTGAAGGAAATATTTGGTTTAGCCCAATATATGTTCGGGTGGTATGTGGAAGTTCCTGACTTAGTTGGTACATTGCACATGTTAATATATGTTATTCATTATTGATGATCAATGAGAATAATTGTTGATTTAATTTTGTTTACATGGTTGGTTTATCATGGATTTATTGTTGGTTAAGTATATCCTTCATGCATGGTGTATTTATTATTATAGAATGTGCTCTCGATATAGATCTAATTCACGGGATCTTGGTTAATTTATATGGATGCTTGTTTTTTGTAACAAGTATGAGAGGGAAACAAGCCTTCTTGATGAACACTTGATGCAACTAATATAAACAATGACCAAACTATGCATCCATGACATATAAGTACTATGTATGCAAAGTGTTTGTAAAAATGAATAACTTGTGTTGGCAAGTTAGACCCCATTTCCATAACTACATCTTGGAAGCTGAGTCATGCATAGTAACTCTCATCTCATAATACCCTGGAAAGTATGTTAAAGTGGGTAAATGTGGGGTGGGGTGTTACATGGAGGCATCAAGAGGGGGTCGATCACTTCCCTCAATCCTTGTTAATGCTAAGTACCTTCTAGATTTGTGTTATTTCTTTATGAACCTACTTTTGTTTAGATTTATAATTTTGATTACTACTACATGAATATTTGTAATTTTTTACTTCCTAATGAAGAGTGATAAGTGGATCATTCTTGAGGATCATTTGGATGCTAAATAGTGTAGGAAAAGAGATATAGCGCAGGAAGAGAAAAGTTGGATTAGAAAGAAGAAACTAGAGTAGGGAAAGGAAACCGATGCAAATTTATTTTGTGAACTAGTGAAAACTACACTGGGTATATGTGAGATGAAAAAGTGTATATGCTAACCAAGTGTTATAAGTTACTAAGGTATCTGATCATTACAAGGTATGTATAGTAAAGCATAATTGTTAAAATGTTTCAATTTAACTTCAATATTAGGATGAAAAGTTAAGCCCCAAGGTAGGAAACTAATATCACCCTCACAGAATTTTGTATTCACACAATACTTTTGAGTGATGCATGCTAATCACATGCATATGTGAGTGACTTTGATTCGTAGCACATGTCATATACTAGTTAACTTCATGGTTTATATGTCCTTGATATTTGGTCTTGACTTTGATTTATGGTAACTTGATATTGTTGACAGTACTTGTGATCAATATGGTAACCCAAATTGTATGACACTAGCCCTTTAATGAATGATTGATGAGATGTATCATAATGAAGCCAAATTGAATAATGATGATGCATTTATTTGACTTTGTGACTTGATATATTACAATCTTATATGATCAAATATGGCTATGAATGATTAATTTTCTTAATGCATTGATGATGACTAAAGAAGCCTTCCCATTTTGAGTGAGAGACCCTTAATGATATCCCAACACCTATTATTATTTTCATAATTATTGTAAAATTGAGTCTACCCATGATTGCAGTTTGAAATAAGTCTTATCGACTTAGATTGATGAACATATGATGTTGTTGAAGGTATGTCTTTGTTAATTAATTTTTTGTGCTAATATTTCACTAATAACAAGCCTAATCTACCCCAAGAAGTTTCAAGATCCACTTCTTGTAGAAAAGGAATTCATTGTTAGAGGCAGTGTAATGTCATAAACATGCATGTTAGATTGCATTAATGAATTACTTCTACTAGATTTGGTGGATCGTATGATAAGAATATCAGTCAGATGGTTCCATGTGTTGCAAGAATACACTTTGAGCTAGATAGAGTCTAGACATGTATAGTTAGGGAAAAGACATCTTCATGGACTGCGATAATGTTGTTGTATGAAACAAGCTTAGGCTTGTGGTTGGTTCCTCCTTATATGAGAAGGAGAAATGATGAATATGGTATTATTTTCTTTATTTCATGTATTTACTTGACATAATATTTGATTTGATGTCATTTATGAATGAAACAATAGAGGAATGTCTCTCAAAACCAATGCATAAGGCAGTATGATTGAAATCTTTAGTGATTTGTTTGAGTTTGTATCAAATATGAGCATGTCGATATGTTTCTTATCTTAAGAGAGAACATTTGAATGATTGATATGACCCTCCTAGGAAGGGGTCAGGGTTGACCGAGGACACTTAGCTTATGATCTTCCCCTTTATTGAGCTCCCAGGGTGAGGAATTGAGTTGGAGAGCTCCTGGGTTGATGGAAATTTGGACAATATGATAGTTTGTCATCCTTACCTCTTTGTAAGTCATATCCTTCCTATTGTTGAGAATTATGATATTCAGTGATCCTTACCTTCCACAACAAGTTGTATCATACCTATTGTCTCTCTTTTCTATTGACAGAGCATACCCCAGTTGGAATACAATTTCCCACCCATCTAACCAATGGGGGTTGGCTACTTGAGTTAGACGTGATCCTTACCATTTATGGTAAATCGCATCTTACTCAAGCTAGAGATGTAGGTGTTCTACCACTTGAACATTGATGGTCGATATGGGTGTTAACACCCAGGTTGTTCCCTATGACTCCCAAGGGAATACGGCCGGGGTAACCACTAACCAATCTTTGGACTACAGCTTCTAGCCCAGCTGTAATCAGAGAGGGCTCTCTCTTTAAGGTTTGTCTCTGTTTCTGTGGAGATTTTAGGCTAGTTATGAAGTAAGGGTTTTGGTTTATGTTTGGCTGGAAGGATGTCTTTCTGTATCTGAAGTGGAAATATGCAGATAGTGTTAGTCCATTGGGCAATGGAGTCTGTGGCTACTGGTTGTTGAAATCTTGAGTTTGAGCAGCTGGAATTACAGGGCCATTTATATACTTCATAAAACAAACTTGAAATTATGCTGGTGAAATGAAAACAACCAGTGAAAAGCAATTAAGATTTTTTCACTAAGCTGGGGTGTGAGAAAGAGATATATTCCTCAGGAGAAAAACTTGAATTCCTGAAACAATAATCACTCTGAAAGATATAGTGTGAAAGGGTAGCAATTAAGAATTACACCTTTATTACTATAACTGAGGAAAACACTTATAATAGCTTAGATTGAGTTCAGGGTAATCTGTGATTAAATCCTGGACTATTCTTTTTCCTTGCCATTCACTGTAAGACACAGGAAACATGAAAGAGATATGAAAGATAACAAAACACATAACAAAGAGTTATAAGAAAACTTATTGTGCCATGAAATACGCAGGAATCCTGTAACTTTCAGCTAAACACCACAAAGCATCAAGCAACCCAGAGCTTTTGAAATTCCATCATCTTTTGTATTACTTCTCTGAGAGTTTACAATAAAGAACAATAGAATAGGTATGAACAATATCCGACATCCAACGTCCAACCCCTGCTAACATATGCGAGGGGGAATATATAGACGTGTTTCATACAAAATATCTTAGGCATTGAGTCATCTGAGAGATAAAATATCTTCTTTAACTCGTACAGAAATAGTAGATAAGAAGTTATTACAAACATAAATGCTCTTTACTCCTGTCAGAAAATTTTGGCCTTTGGAGCTCACTGAGTCGGTTGAACGCTTTGTTATAACTGTTGAATGACGTGTCTGTGCAGCTCTGTCCTCCTGTATCTTTTCGGCTCTGTCACCTGTGACTGTCAGTGATGCTATGGTGGCCGAATGGGTGTGCTGAGTTGGCTTAGCCTTTCCCTGCATACCTGCTGATGTGTCCTTATTTTCCTGTGCATGACAATTTGTATATTTCAAAAAGAAAAACATAATTACTGACTTTGGTTCAGCAGTAATTGTATCAAATTATTCCAGACTTCCTGTGTAGGCAATTGATGCCTCAAAATTGACCCCATGGTCTCATCTGCCTCTGTATATTTATAAAAATTGGGAGGCTCATCAAATAAGTGAGTAATTTCATTCATAATAAAGAATAAACTCTCCACCCTGTTGAAAAGGGTCTGTTCTGATGCTGGCCCTGTTTCTGCTGATGTGTTGGCTATTTCTGCAATCTGATTAGCAGCAAAAGGGTTGACCCTCTTGGCATATTTTTCATGTGAAAGTAGCCTTCCTGAGGGCTCCATCAAGCTAGGAAGGCCTCTGTTTTGTAATGCCATGAACTTGTCCTGGAATTTATTGATATCTGCCTGCATATCCTGGCTTCTTCTTTCCAAGGTCTGTACCAGGTTTCTTAGTGTCAGGACCCTTTTGACCATTGAAATGGTCTCAGTCCTATTGGCAATTCCCATTTTGATCAGCTGGGAGCTTGTCCTGTAGTTCAACACATTTATCATTCTAGTGGCAACCTCAGGCATGCTGCCTAGAGATGCCCTTGCCCTTTGGATTTCCCTGTGTGCTTTTCCAATGAGCCCCATTTTCTCATGAATAGCCTCAATGTACTCCCACTGGTCTGTGATGGACTGGCCAATATTGGCCCATAGGATTCTCTTGAGTTCAGCTATTACCTTGTCCAGTGTGAGCTCCTTTTCTAGCTCATTTATTCTCTTTTTGAGAGATTTTACCTCTCTTTCTCTCTCAGCCACATTTTGCTTGGATTTGTCATATTTTTCATTGATCTTAGCCAGAGTTTCTTTGGCTTGATTTAACTCTGACATTTGGGTCTCCAAGGCTTGAATTTCATTTCTCAGCTTCTGCATGTCAAGGCTTTTAGCCTGCTCTGTTATTGGTGCTAAGGTGGAGGGTGCTGCTTCTTGTGTCTGCTGACTGGGAGGGGCAGTGGATTGAGGAGCTTCCTCCAGATTAATTGTTTCTGGAGGAGGTTGTGAAGTTTTTCCTGCCTCCTTTTGCTGCAATGTTGCCTGAAGGGCAGCCTCTGATTCCTCCAACCTCTCCTGTGTCTGGATGAGCTGTTTGTATAATGTTATCAGCATAGCAGCTGCATCCTTGTCTTGTCTGAGCTGGGCAACCTCTTCAGTTTGAGGATGAAGAGTTGCTGGGAGTTTTATCATCTTCCTTAGTGGTGCCATATCAGCATCCCTCAGCTTCAGCAGCTGCTGTACTGCTTTGACATCCTTAGGATCATGCCCAAGCTCTATTATGATGTCCTATAGAGCTTTGATCCTGTTATCCTTTGCTTGAGAGGAAGCCCTTTCCAACTCAAGTTGTGCAGTGGTGTTATTTAGGATATTTTGTAGCCTATAGTTCACCAAGGTCTTGTCTGCCAAGGAGGCATACACCATCTCACCCGTTTGTTTGTGTAATTCGATCTGATCCATTGGGTGGATATCCTTGGCCAGGACCTCAAGGTTGGTCCTGATGTAATCGGCAGCTGACTGTGGTTGCTGCACTGCTGGTGTGAAATGGCTCATTATCATTTTACCCTCATGTGCATCATAAGCAGACACGAGTCTTTGCTGGTTAGTGGGAGCCATCTTCAACAAATGATTGTACACTTGCAGTCTTATAGGTTCATTTCTCTTCTTGATATCCTTGAACTGCTGCTTGATGCTCTTTTCCCCTTCCCTCTGTTGGCTTGAGGAGCTAACTTCTCCTCCTGCGGCCCTCTCTTGTTCCTGCTGGAAGGAACTTGCTGAGGCCTCCATGCTGGGCAGGCCCATACCCGAAGTTTGCCCTATTGGCATTTCTTCTTCTGAAAAAGCGTTCAACCTTTGCCTCTTCTCCCCTTGAGTTGTTGAGGTAGTGAGGGGAGTCTCTCTGTCCCTTTTCCTGCTTATGTCCTCTCTTTGTGGGGTTTGGAGGACAGAAGTATCAATCCTTGATTCTTGCCTAGGAGGCACCATTCGTACTGGTTGCTGCTCTGTGACCATTGGGGCCTCTGCTGTTTGTTCTTTTTGCCCTGGCTGCTCCTTTTGTGGCTATTGTACCTGTTGAGGTTGCTGAACCTGTGCTTGCTGTACCTGTTCTTGCTCCATCTCTTTTTCTTTGCCTTTGCTGGGAGCTTGACTTGTAGTTTTGACTGCCTCCTGATGTGCTGTGGAGGATGAGGCAGCTGCTCCTACTTCAGGTTTTGGCAGAGAGAATACCTGTGCAGGAAGTTCCAAGTCAGCCATTTTAAGAAGATTTCTTCTTGCTCTCTCATTTAGCTCTTCTTGTGTAATAGGTTCCTCTAGTGTGCCTCTTTTCCATTTTGATTGATTTGCAAATTGTTCAATGTGAGGCAACCTTATATGGTCATAACTAGAGAGCCTATATTTGACCCTTCTTAATGTTATGAAATGATTGGGGTCATAAGGTTTCCAGAGGAAACTGGTCTTTAGGCCAAGGCTTTCTAGCATTCTGTCAGCCTCTTTCCAGCCTTCCTCCCTTTTGTTCAAAACAAGGTGACCCAATTGGTTTTTTACTTTCAGCTGTGCCTTCTTGCCTTTGCCAGAGAAGTGTATCATATCAGCATTCCCAAATTGCCTGAAGTATTCAAGAGCAAATAGTCTCATGGGCACATACTTGGGCAGTCTGTATGGGGGTAACTCACAACCATATATTCTGATAACGGTGTAGTTTTGGTAAAAATACCAATCCCCAATGCTGTATACTTTGGCCAATTGAAGGATTCTCTGCATCTCATCTGTCAGTCTTGGAGGAGGCGAGCTCAGGAACAGAGACATGGCTGGGTGGATGAAGAGGTCTATAAGTTCATAGTAAGTGTATGGAGAATAGGCTCTGCAGTGAAAAACTGAGCTCCAGTACACTACAGACCTTGGATTACCTTGTGCATCCACTCTTTTGACAATGAAGGAGAATTTCTCATGCTGATAATATAAAATTAAGTGGTAGATGTAGGAGGTGTATCTGAACATCTTTTCTCTTGATAGGTTCAACAACTGCTCATGTATTTTGTCTGATATGTAAGTGGCATAGTCATAGCAGATTGGAGTTTTGCCAGGGGAAAACATGAGCATCATTACCAGTACAGTTTCATCAATATACTCAACTGATTTGTAACCCAGGATGGAACTGATCATATCTGCAAGGTCTATGCCCAATTGGTTGAGGTAGCCAACAAAAATAGGAGGATGATGCACAGTATCAGAGTTGATAAACAGTTGGTTCAGTTTTGTGATCTGAGCATCTGTCATCATTCTAGCTCCTTGGTTTATCAGATCCAACAAAGACAGGGGGACCAATTTCTTCTCAGTCTTAAATTGCAGCATCTCTCTGATGGCCTCAGGGGTGATGTAGAACACAACTGAGCCTGAAGGGTCAAGCACAACCCTCTGAGTGGGATCATAGCATACAACACATAAGTGAATCAGGTCAGGGAATTGGTTGACCTGAGGAAGCCTGAAGATTGGGAGGAAGGAATCCCAAATGCCCAATATATATGTCCTATCTTCATGTTTGGCCTTTAGTTCATTTAGCAGGTGGAGGTGGAACTTGCTGCGTGTCAAGGAGTCTTCTGAGATTTGGTAATCCAAGTCTGCTAAATCCTGCCACTCCAGTTCTCTCTGAGGGGCATTCAAAGGGGCAACATTGAGGGCCACAGGTGCAACTGGAGTCTCCATGGTTACTTAAACTCTGTTTTGTATGTAGACTGATGTTACTAGACTGGGCAACAAAAAAAAGAGTATTGCTTGGATGAAGAGGTGAATTGAGAAACAGAGGAGGATAGGGTGAACTTGCAGCAATTGAAATACTGCACACAGTCACTTGAGAAGGCAAATACTTGTCTTTAACAGACCTTTCTCAATACTTAGGTGTAGGTTCCGGGTTTCCTGTTCACGACTGCGCGAACAGAATGCAGGTTTTCAATGAAAGTTTTGTTTAAATAGGCTCAGCTAATGAATTTCGACCGTTCAATTTCCAAATTGGAACTGGGTGCAGGGAATTCGCCGATGAATTATGTGTTTTTTAGCGTCTTAAGTGAATTTTCACCTACTGTAGACAAAACCAGGCTCAGAGAAGATTTGCAGGGATAAATACCTCGTAAACTCGACGGTCCGGGTCATGAATGCAGGTGGGTAGGCGCGCCGAAGGTTTCCAGGTCGATTTGAGCAGGTTGGTGCAATTTTGGACGTAAAATGCATGCAGAAGGCGCAACAATAGTTTTTGCAAAAAGTGCAAAAAACGCGAAAAATTGGCAAAAATATGGATTTTTGGGACATTCGCGCTTTTTTCGGATGACGTCAGCATGATGTCATTGGGTGGCTCAGGGTCGGATGACGTCAGCATGACATCATCAGGTGACGTGGTGGCTTATGAGTGGTCCACGGGGGTTGTGAGGTGGCAAACAGGTGGAGCAATGACGGACGGGGGTTGCGGACACGGCGATGACGCAGGCAGTGACGCGGCGATGATGCTGGCAGGCGGATTGGCGGAAAACCGGAAACCACGGCGGTATCATATCACACCGCTTATGATACGGAAAGGAATCTGTCAGAGGGGGCTCCGATACGATTTGGGGGCGACGCGTGGCCGAGGCCTGACGTCAGCCTCTGACAGATATCGGACGATATCTTTCGGACGTCGGGGCCGGTTCGATATCCACGTCAACCGTCAGATGAAAAGCGCCCGATCGGACGGTCGACGGGCCGATGAAATGTGCGGATGATACGGCGTCGGGCGGGCAGTAAAATATTATTTTCCATGGGAATCGTGCCCGGCGGGACCCTTCGAATTATTGGCGAATTGCGAGGTTTTGTAATGTATTTTTATAAAGGCGCGCTAATTGCAAAACTTAGGAAAAATGGGTTTTTTTATGAAATTTCATTGCAAAATCGCGTGCACCTCAAACTTTGGATAAATGCCAAAACAATGGTTTTTCAATGTATTTTTGTATCAAACGCGCATAAATCCCGAACTTAGGATAAAGTGGAAAAGTGGGTTTTCAAGGTATTTTTTCCTTTTGAGCGGGTTAAAGGGTGCAAAAGGGTTTTTCCAAGGTTTTTTAGGCAAAATGAAGGGTTGAATGGGTAAATGAGTTCTGAAGGAGAAGAAGAGGCAAGGCTTGGGTTCTTAAACTGACCAGATGTCAATTTAATTCCCTGGTAGTGAATCATATGGCTATAATGCCAAGGGGGGGATATTTATAGAATGCTTAGGGTTTATACACCATGGTGTTATAATAGTAGGGAAAAGGTGATATTAGGGAGTTAGATAATAGAAGTTAAGGGTTAATACGGAGGGAGAAGGTGAATGAGGAGTGTTATCACTAAGTTTATTTGAAAACAACTTAGCTTAGGGAGTAGATCAAAATGAAAAGAATTTTGCACAAGAAATGTGGCTTTTAAAGGAAACAAGAACCAACATAAAACCTTGAATTCTTTCATAAACACAATTGGTGGAGGGATGTTAGTAATGAGTGTAAAACAAGGAACAAAGGGAAGTTAGACATGCTCCATTGTGTTGCTTTCTTTGTGTTGACCAGCAAGATTCAGTTTGAAAGGAACACCACTTCTGCAACCCCATCTACCTACCCATCTACTTGCCTAGCATTTTTTGTTTCTTCTTGGAGGGTGCACTTAGACTTGCAGACCCTTTATGTGCCTTTTCTTTTCCACTGGATTTTTATTTTGATTGCCTATCTAATACTACCCTTATTACTTCCAAGGCCCTAGATTAAGCAGTTGGGAACCTTAACTTCTCTGCCTAACTATTAGTCTGCCAAGATTAAACAGTTTGGACAGACTTCTTTCTCTATTCTACAACAGAAAATTGAAACATGGCATGATCTAGATTAGACTTTTGGACCATCCATCAAAATTTAGTAAGCATGAAGGCATGTACACACCTTGCCTTGTCTTGGAAATATGGGATCTTTGTATCAGCAAAGCAGAGCATATTTGGCATTTGAATTTGCCAATCATGAAATATAAAACCTATTGGTATAGGTATCCAACAATGGGAAGATCAAATAAGACAATAGGATAGGTTTGATCCTTACCTCTTATGGTAAGCGTCATCCCTCCTATTTTTTGTGGATCCTTAGTGGTAGAAGAGGATCCCTAATGGCGATTCTCTTGAATAGTAGCAGAGGGTCCCTGATGGTAAGGATGGTAGAAGAGGCTCCCTAATGATGTTTCCTTTAAGCTATGGTTCCTTAGATTTATTGGTAGAGTGGTTGTTTAGTTAGCCTTTTAGCTAAGTATATGCATATTCTTAGCCTTCTCACAAAGAAAATTCTTGGTATTGGATTCGGGGTGGTAGCTAGAGCTCCCTTGTAGTGGTTCATATTCCTCATATTTAAAATTATTTATTGGATGGAGATGGGAAAATATGAGTCAAGACATGATATGACGTATGTAGGAATTTATAGGGTAAGTTCCTCAGACAGAACACCAAAGGACACCGCTCACAAACAGATCAAAGATCAATACACCAATATTTTGACGTGGTTAAAATCCTCAAAGAGGGAAACAGTCCATGGCCTGAGCCAATGCGACCACTTCAGGGAATTTATTAATAAAAGAATGAAAATTTAAATAAGCTTCTCTCGTGAACAATTAACCTACAAATGACCCTCCATGCGCTTTAAATAGAATTCATGGACCAATCGAGTGTTAAGCCACAGATCAAGTGTCGGTAATACCGAGGAGAGAATGAACCATTGGATCACTAAATATCATGACCGTCGGATTGTAAGTTACCAATGCACATAGTAAAGAAACACACTTTACCTAACTCTATACTAGACCAAGTTATAGTTAACTATTCCTATGTGTCGGAATATCCTAACATCCCCCCTTAAGAACAACTTGGGATAGGATTGAAGGATTTACAAATATGACACAATAGGAGAAGGAAGGAGGCACTAGAGCCTATCCCCCCTTAGTGACAACTTCCTGAACTCCAACCATAAATCGAAGTTTAGTAAACTTCGCCTCTGTGAGAGCCTTTGTAAAGATGTCTGCAACTTGATCATCTGTTGAACAATATTGCACTTCAAGAACATGGTCATGAATG
Source organism: Pinus taeda (assembly GCA_000404065.3). NCBI lineage: Eukaryota > Viridiplantae > Streptophyta > Pinopsida > Pinales > Pinaceae > Pinus > Pinus taeda. The sequence continues at coordinate 394,414 of APFE031023650.1, read as the reverse complement.
AGCTTTCTGATGAAGTGCATGTGTAGTTCAATGTGTTTTCTACGCTGATGCTGGAATGGATCTTTGCATAGTTGAATGGCACTTTGATTATCACACCAAAGTGTAGTCGGATGCTACTGCTGAAAGCCAAACTCTGATAGAATATGTCGAAGCCACAAGGCTTCCTTACTAGCTTCTACAACACCACGATACTCTGCTTCTACTAAAGAAAGAGAAATGGCAGCTTGTTTCTTGCAAGCCCATGTAATAGGTCCTGAACCAAGAGTGAACACATAACCGGCAGTAGACTTCCGATCATCAAGGTCACCAGCCCAATCGGAATCAGTGAAACCAACCAATAGATGAGATGCTTCATCACTATAATGAATTCCAAACTGAACTGTACCTCGAACATAACGAAGTATTCTTTTAGCTGCTTTCCAATGACTTTCACGTGGGGTTTGCATAAACTGAGCAACAAGGCCAACAGCAAAGGAAAGGTCAGGACG
>APFE031023650.1:333972-392840 GCA_000404065.3 Pinus taeda | reverse complement strand
TAGATTGACGCATACAATTAGCCATTTCCTTTAAGGTGTGATTCTTCCTTTCAGCTACACCATTTTGTTGTGGAGTATATGGAACAGTATGTTGCATTTGAATTCCATTCTCAGTGCAAAAGTTGATGAATTCGTTTTTAACATATTCTCCGCCATTATCAGATCTTAGCTTAAGAATTTGATGTCCAAATTGTTTTTCAACAAAGGCCTTAAAAGGCCAAGAATTTGTTAAATACTTCACTCTTGAGTTTTAAGAAGTATACCCAAGTGCGTCTGGAGAAATCATCAATGAAAGTTAAGAAATACTTGTAGCCAGAGAAGGAAACAACTGAAGAAGTGGACCACATAAATCACTATGCACAAGCTATAGAGGGGCCGAGGCGTGCCAAGAGGCACGCTTTTCAAAACTGTCCCAATGATGTTTTCCGAGTACACATCCGGAACAAACACCATCCCTGCAAGATACCATGGGAAGACCTGTCACCATATTTTCTTTACATAGGTTCCGAAGAGAGCGATAGTTTAAGTGACCAAATCGCTCATGCCAAAGTTTGCTCACTTCATCATTATGAGCAACAAATACTGAGGGAAGATTTGATGACCAAAGTTGTGAAACTTATACAACCTTGTGGAATCATCAGCAATGCTAGTGGCTAAAATCTGTCTAGGATCCTTTAGGTCCTTAATTACAACATCGTGAGGTGAAAATTCAACGATTTTACCTTCACCTGAATGAGTTATCTGATAAATAGATAGAAGGTTGGAGGATAAGGTTGGAACACATAATACATCATTAAATTGACCATTGTCTATATGAACAGTTCCAGTCCCTACAACACTAAGAGATCTATTATCACCAACATATATATTTTTGGTGTTACAATCATTTAAAGAATAAAACATGGCTTTATTTTTGGCCATGTGATAAGAAGCTCCAGAATCAATGAGACATTCATGAGAATGAGAGGACGAAGAGACATTTAATGCATAGCCGGACCGAGATGCCTGACAACCACATGCAGAAAGTGCCATTCCTGAAGATGAATTTGAAGAGTGCACCACATGGATGTTATGTTTCTTCATTGCTACTTCCAAGGCTTCCATTTTCTTAAAGCATTTAGATTCTAAGTGGCCATCTCGATTACAAAAGTTGCAATGTCTATCAGTCTTCTTGCCTTTGTTTTTATTTGCCTTATCATTCTCGTGAAATGATTTTTCATTTTGAGGCTGAAATTGCTTAGGACCCTTGTTTGGTTTAGGACCATTCATTTTAGGATATGACTTCTTAGGATTCTTTGAGTTTGGGTGCTGCTGGGCGATTAATGCTTTCTTAGAAGAGTTTCCAAGATTAAGAAGACCAAGGTGTAAGAGCTTTTCTTGTTGTCTTATTAAAGAATCACAAAAAGCATCAAAGGAAGGGGGCCTGTAGTCATGTCCTTGAGAAATGAAGGCTTCGCTTGTAGAATGGAAGGTGGAAACCAACACAGAGTAAGCTGGTCCCAACTTAGTAAGAATGCAATAGATAAGGGCACTGTCTTCTTTCTTAACTTTAACACCTTCCAAGAGAAGTCTAACGGTCTTGAACTTGGACAAGAAATCTTCAATGCAAGAAAAAAATCATTGGGGTTTAATGTAAGCAACTCATTTTCAAGCTGATGGGCTCTAAGTTCATTTTTTATTTCAAAAACTATAGTAAGCTGCTCCATTGCTTTATCAGGAGTATCAAGTTCAGCAATATGGAATCTAAGATCGGGAGAGATAGACATCCCTATCAACCCACGTGCTTGATCTTGCCTATTTTCCCATTTGGCTGCTTTCTCTTCATCTTTTGGCTTGGTTTCTTGGCTTGTGGCTATTCAGTAAAGACCTTTACTTCTAAGTAAATCCACAATGTAGGACCACCATTGGAAGTAGTTGGTTCTGTCAAGGATAACTTGGCATGAACTTTCCATTTTGATAGAAACTGAAGCTATATATGCTGAAACTAAGTGTTCCAATGGAAAGAGCTCAAAAAATTAGGTTGGTTCAAAAAAACGGTTCTGAAAACGGCTTCCGGATGAAGAAGTTATGACCCTTTTAAAAAAAGTTGATGAAGGCGCCGACAAAGTGCGGGAATGTGCGGAAATGAAAAAAACGCTCATTTTTTCAACAAAAAGGAGATTTGAACTCAAGACCTCTACTCTCTTAAATTAGCTTTGAACCAAGTGAGCTATACAAAAAGATAGATGAGAGAGAGAGAGAGAGAGGGGGGGGGGGCTTTGTTTTCTTTTAGTCACGGATGCTTTAGATTGCGTGCGTGCTTGAGAAAGATCTTTTTCTCCCTACAAAACAAAAACACAAAACCCAACACGGACATGCAAAAAAAACAAGCTTTACGGCTTAAAATTAGCTTTACCCAGAAACTAAATATTTTCCTCAATGTTTCTGATTTACCGAGATCACACTAAGGTGCAGGGAAAAGAGCATACGCATGAGAAAAATTCTTCCTTTCTATTTCTGATTTGCCCAGATCGCATAGAGTCGTAGGGAAAAGAGCATATGCAGAAATGAAAGGTATAGATCCGGTAAAAATAATAGCTAAATAAACCGAAACCGAAATAAACAGAGAGAAAATAACAATGAACTGTAAATAAACACTGTATACCTCCAGATCTAAAAAATGACACAGTTAGGGCTACCGGAAACCTTTTCGCGTGAAACGAAAGAGGTTCCACACTGAACCAGATGCTCCCAACACAACAGAGCAGTCCTCTTGGCCCGAAAACAATCAGAAACAACAGATCTAGGAGATGGCAGTCGCATGTAGTTCTACTGGCTTCAGATTTGGATCAACAACGGACGCGGCCCTCAAATAGCTCTGATACCATGTAGGAATTTACAGGGTAAGTTCCTCAGACAGAAAACCAAAGGACACCGCTCACAAACAGATCACAGATCAATACATCAGTATTTTGACGTGGTTAAAACCCTAAAAGAGGGAAACAGTCCACGGCCTGAGCCAACACGGTCAGTTCAGGCAATTTGTTAATAAAAGAATGAAAATTTACATAAGCTTCTCTCGTGAACGGTTAACCTACAAATGACCCTCCATGCGCTTTAAATAGAATTCATGGACCAATCGGGTGTTAAGCCACGGATCAAGTGTCAGGAATACCGAGGAGAGAATGAACCGTCAGATCACTACATATCACGACCGTCGGATTGTAAGTTACAAATGTACATAGTAAAGAAACACACTTTACCTAACTCTATACTAGACCAAGTTATACTTAACTATTCCTATGTGTCGGAATATCCTAACAATGATGATGATTGTGTTGATCTAGGGTGGTAGTTGAAGCTCGCATGTGATGATTTTTCTTCTTCTATTAGATCAAGATTCTTTAGCTGATGAGCAAAGGAAAATAAGACAATATGGGATGAGATGGATGTTTTATTGATATGAATGAGATAAAATTCACAAGACTTGACCTAAATATTGTTAGGTTTTGGAGGGTTGATCTCCCCTACCATTAGTTATGGAGAAGATATGAGATGGGCCTTGTTACAATTGTCTATCTTCCTTATTATTGAGATATGTTCGCTAAAAATTCGTCATGATGCAACTATGATGATATATCCTAGATGAGGCTTTTAGTGCAGATGGAAATTTCTCCCTAATTGAGAGGGAGTGTTGAATTTGGGAGCCAAAGAGAAATTCCAAATACCCCTCCCTTCCTACATTGGATTGTATAAATAAATATCAATTATATTCATTTTGGGATCAAAGGAAAATATTAATATCCTAATTTAAGCTGGCTCCAACTATTGGAGGGAAATTATCTAATTATAAATTCAAATTTAGAACAAGTCAACTCTTCAAGTGACATGACCTTTATTATATATAAATTAAATATAAATACCCCATTGGGTTTATCTCTAAAGGTAATTCAGATAGAATTTTGCTCTGAGGATTTCAAATTACACATATATTACAATGTGATTTTTTAGATGGCTCATTTGTTTTACAATTTTTGTCTAGCTCTAATATTTTTTGGAAGTTTCTTCTCTCTATATTTTCCACAAGGGTTTTGATCTAGTTACATGACTCATGTATAGGAATAATCTCTCTCACATGTCCAATAGGTTTTGGCTCATAGTTCCTTAGAATTATATGTGGCATCGATATACAATTCCTCTAGATTATATGTATTGTATCTCTTGTATGTCATAGGTATCACATCTCTCACATTTGGCACATGTCTTGCATCTCAACATTTTGCAAGGAAAGGATCTTTCTCTGGTATTATCTCACCATTTTGGAATACGTTCTTGCATATGGTATGGTATCTATAGATAAGGTCTCACATTGGTCTAGATCGATACACTATATTTAATGGACATTATACACTGCCTCATATACATGATTGGCATATTTTGGACCTCATGATCATTATATCATATCTGGTAATGTCTAGTCATCAATATATATAGTTCTTATGCTATATGAATCTTTCTCTAAATGTATATCTATCATAAACACTTTGATATATATGTACTTTATAGATACATTTGAACAATGGCATTATCTTATATATCTCACCTTAACTTTGAGATATATGTCTCCAATAACTCTAAAGAGAACCTATAATAAGGACATTGATCTAGATTTAAATATATATAAAGATATTGTTAGGTTATGACTGGTATACATGTGACAAGCATTAAGACTTAGTTTAATATGACTTTGATTTCAATATGAATAATTATGTGAGTGTATATCATCTATAGGAAAGTTGAACAATTATTTTGGTAACAGTGAATTCATGAGAGTGATTTTGGTTCAGGATAATGCCCTATATCTAATTGTTAATAGTATGAATATATGATAGAGTGACCTTGTCATGTAGCATAGGACAATCCTTTTGCTTCATGAGAGATGATGATAATAGCTATGATGCCAGTGTGGACAACGATGAATATGTTTACTAGATACATGATGTCATTATCATTGTATGGCCACATCCTTGATAATGATAGTGCCTCTATGTCATATATGATAATGAAACTTTTGTATTAGCTTCGTTCAATTCACAAATGAAGTTGTGAATTGACTCTTGCTGGCCCTAGGAGGCCTCATGTGTTTGATGTTGATTTCTCGTGACTATTGTACTTTATATCTTAGTTGAATAATTGATGATCACCTAATAGAAGAAGAATAATTTTGATGGGATTTCCCCCTTGTGGGGTTTTTCCTGGTCCCTTACCTAAATCTTGGTGTCTTCTTTATGCATGATTTTTCTTCTGTTTTTATTTTATGTTTCATTGCAATATTTATGTTATTGTTATTTTTATATAACTGATAATAATTTTAAGATGTTAAAGGGGTGAACATGATGTGAATGACGGAATTGAACTATTTAAAGAAAACAATAATAATTCTCTTAGAAAAATTAACAAGGGCTGAAACTATGACATGTGAAATTTTGTACAAGTTCGCTCTAGTAAACCAGTCCATAAGTAGGTTATCCTGGGAGATTTGGATTAACTTTACCTTGAAGAATTTAACATCAGTCTAACTGGTGGTGTTGGAAAGAGGACATAGATGGTTACCACAGGATGAAATTTCAAACCTTGGGATGCCAATATTACATAGATACAATAGTTTCAAGATCAAAGCTCCTAAAAGCAGTAAAAAGGTGTGTATTTTTTTTTTACAATTTGCATAAGTTTTGATTGAAAAAATAGCTTGAAGTGATTCAAAGAGAATATTGAAGAATAGTTATCATTATTTGGTGCTACAATACCTCGAAGAAAAAAATGGATACACCTAGTAATCCAATAGAAATCTCTACTATAACACATGATGAAGAGGAATAAATTCAACATGATATACAAAAATTACGAGACGAAGTGCAACAAATTTCACTCTCGCAAAGAGTAACCAAAAATGAATTGGAATCGATGATAAATGTTAAGATGTATGGTTGAAAAGGGGACATGGATGGTTTTCAAGGTTACATGGATGGTTTAGAAATAAAAATAAAAAGGGACATGAAAGGTTTGAAGGATGGTTTAAAAACATAAATGGAAGGTTTGAAGGAAGGTTTGTCAAATGTGCTACGAGAAATGCTTCCTAATGGAGACAAGGAATTCCATGAAACTCATGATGAGAACAAATGGGTTATTAATCATAATTTTAGAGACTCTAACTCAGGGTTGAAGACCAACCACATTCAAAATTTCGATATCAGGAAGTTTGACGGAAAAAATTTGGTAACATGGATACTATAGATGGAGAAGTTTTTTGATCTACATGATGTGCAACACATAGAAAAGGTACAAACTTCATATTTATATTTAGAACCCAATCAACTTGTATGTTATCGATGGATTTTTTCTCATAAATCACTAGTTACTTGGACAATTTTTATAAAGGAATTGATAATACATTATGAGGATACAAAGAGAAATACCTTCTTTAGTCAATTTATAAATCTCAAACAAAAGGGTTCAATGGTATAGCACATTGAGAATTTCCAAAGATTGAATATAAAGGTAACTAATATTCCAGAAGAGCATATGATTGATCTCTTCATAGGGACTTTAAGGGATAACATCCAACATGAGGTTCAACTTTCAGAACCTAATTCATTAGAAAATGCATTCAGGGTGGCGAGAAAAGTTGAAAGAAAAATTATGGAAGCAAGGAGGTCTACCACTCAAAACAATAAATATGGAAGTGTTTCTACTCCTAGTCTCCAATAACATACAAGGTTGAGACCACAATAACTAGAGGAAGGAAGAGAAAAATGGATTTGTTATAGTTGTGATAGGAAATATACTAAAGGTCATAAGTGTGGTAAGGATAAATTATTTTACATAGATTGTGAAGAGGAGAAAGAAAAGGAACAAGAAACATCAAAAGAAGAGGATATAAACAAGGAACCATCCCCAAAGAAGGAAGAAATGAATCCAATAATATCTTGCAATGAATTAGCGGGAATTACCACTCCTCAAACTATCAAGATAGAATGATATATAAAGAAGAAAAAGGTAATGGTGTTGGTTGATTTAGGTAGTACCCATAATTTCATTCATTATAAGATAGCCAAGGAATTGAGTTGGTTTCTATTTCTAGCACCAGAGTGTCAAGTGGTGGTTACAAATGGAGGAACTATAAATTTCTTATGGAAGTGCCATAATATCAATTTAACCATGGGGGAATATATATTGAATATTCCAATTCTTTCCATTCCAATGGGTGGTGTTTATGTTGTATTAGGAGTCCAACGGTTACAATATTTGCGAATGATAACTTTTAATTTTCAAGAACTTTTCCTGAACTTTTTGTAGGAAGAGAAGGAATTAAATTAAAGGGTATCACAGGGAAACCATGGAAGATAATAAACTCTAATGGCATGAAAAATATTTTGAAGATATAACAATAAGGTGTAATTGCACATTTATGCTCACTCGATGTTCAAACATTTAAATCACCCATTTCTCCATATCTCAAAAGAGTTATGGACAATCATTATAAGGTATTTGATACTCCTAGAGGTCTCCAACCTATCCATGATCATGATAGTGTTATTCACTTGATTCCAAGAAGTGTTGTATCAAACATCACACCATACAGATATCCCTATGCAATGTTTGGTATGTGTTATATTATTCTCAGAGCTAGAAATGTTGTGCTGGGCATAATGGGGGGTGTGGTAGCCCTCTTATGCAGGGTTTGGGGCATCACCCCATGATTTTTTTTTTTTTTTATTTTTTTTTTTTTTTTTTTTTTTTTTTTTTTTTAATGTGGATCAAGGAAATGGCACCAAAAAACCCAAAGCGTGGGAGGAATTTAGCCCATGGCTTTTATGCATGGTTTGTACACATCTTTTTGGGCATGAATGGTTTCCGGCCAAAATTGGTGTTTGTAGATCTATTAAGGGAAATTATGGTATGGTTCTAATCCCACGGTTAATATATTGAGTTATAAATTCTTCTATATGTAATAATATTATATATAATATAATATATATATATAATATATATATAATAGTATATAATAATATATATAATAATATTAATAATATATAAATATATATAAATATATACTATATAATATGTATTGTAACATTTAAAGGAATATAATGAAAAATTAATCTAGTAGTCCCAATTTTGGGATCCAGGCAAAAATCTCTATGTATATTTGCTTTTCTATTTTCGTCATTAATATTTTTTCTGTTTTAAGAATTCATTATCAGGTGATTTCTATACAGGGTTAAAACCTACATTTGGCATCAGAGTTGTTACGACTTTAAGGGGATGTGTTTGTTTCTGGGGGCTTTTGCTCAGACCTGTGGTAGACCCTATTAAAGTGGGAGATCTGTGGGATTGATTCTTGTAATGAAAGGAGATATCGAATCGTGGAAATATAAAGATCAAAAAATTAAATTGACAAAGTTTTGAGTTGTGGAAGCTCAAGAAGAAGGATCTTTTGGTGGATATAAATTAGTGGATTGTTGTACATACAAGTACAACACCAACAACACTATTGATAGGAGGCTGGGCGAAGTTAGATCGGGAGTCAAAAAGCACAATATGATTGTGTCTCTGAGATTTAGTATTGTTGAATGTATTAGGGGAAGCTACGACGAAGGATTTGTGGGGAAATTTAAGGAGTTTGTATGAATCTAATTATCTGGTGAAAAAATTGTTCCTGCAGAAAAAATTGTATAACATGAGGATGAATGATGGAGACTTGGTGACAAAGAATCTCCACGCTTTTAATACTATGGTAAGGTAGTTTTTATGTGTTGATATTAAAATTATATATGAAGATAAGTGCATCAAAATATTTCCTTTTCTACCATACGTGTGGGGTAGTCCGGTTGTTTCTATAGGTAGCAATACAACTACCTTGAAGTTCGATGAAATAGTGTCATCCTTGATGTCGAAGGAGATGAGGTAGAAAAATACAGGGAACCAGAATGGATATGCCTTGTCTATAAGAGGATGGTCCCAAAATAGAAACAAAAATAAGTCCTCAAGTGGGAGATCTAAATCTAAAGGGAGATCTAAATCTCCTAGAAAACCAGTAAAGGTATGTAGGGAATGCGAAAAAGAAGGGCACTACAAAAAGGATTGTAGATCTAAAACTTCTGAGAAAGGAAAGGATTTGATGATTATGCTTCTACAAGGATGAAAACCACCTCATATGGAGGTGGGCACGTTTACTTGGTTTCTTCTTCAAGTAAAAATATAGATCATGAGGCATGGTTGATTGAATCAGCTGCATTCTTTCACTTCTCTCCCCATAAGGAGTCGTTTTGTGAGTATGAGAAATATGATGGTGGTGATGTCTTCCTAGGGGATAACAGGAAGGCTAGACTCATAGGATGCATAAAAGATAAGTTGAAGTTGCAATATGGAAGGATTAGAACACTTATTTGTGTTCTTCATATTCCTACATTGGCTATAAATCTAAGTTTTTTAAACAAGATGGATGATGCAGGGGTAAAAATAGTGTTTGAGAAATATACCTACAAGATTGTTAAGGGAGCATCGATATTGATGTAGGGAGTTCGGATTGGAACTCTGTACAAGCTTCTAGGTAACATTTTTATTCACGGGTGTAATAGTTTTGTTGTTCGTGAAAGTGGAGTAGAAAAACAAGTGGTCTATGGAGAGAAGACTATCTTGTGGCATCAAAGACTTGGACATATTGGAGAGAAATGCCTTCGAATACTGCATGGTAATGGTATGGTAGAAGGTATTTCTAATTTCTCTCTCGATTTCAATTTTTTGAAAAATTTCGTATATTGGAAGAAGAATCATGTGAGTTTCAGCTTTGGTGCTATGAGGGCAAAAGGGATTTTAGAGTTTGTGCATAGTGATGTGTTTGGGCCTATTTCAGTTCTTTCTATGGGTAATTTTATGTACTATGTATCATTTATAGATGACTTCTCAAGGAATACATGGATATATTTCCTCATGAATAAATATGAAGTCTTTGGATGGTTTAAAGAGTTTAAGGCTCTGGAATAAATCAAACATCGAAGAAGATCAAGGTGTTGAGGAAAGATAATGGTAGAGAGTTCTACAAGAAGGAATTTGAATATTTTTGTACGAAGTGTGGTATAGCACAATAGAATATTACTCCATACACACCTCAAGAAAATGGAGTTGCAGAAAGAATGAACAAGATATTGATGGAAAAGGAAAGAAGCATGCTCAGTGATGTCGGGTTAGGACAAGAATTATGGGAAAATGCAGTGGAGACTACATGTTAACTATTTCACAAATCACCTCCATTGGCGTTGGAGGATAAGAATCCAAATGATCTATGGGATGGTAAGAAACCCTCTCTCTCACATCTCAGGGTTTTTGGTTATGATGCATATGTACATCTTCCAAAGGAGAAAATAACCAAGTTGGATAGTAAATCTAAATGTGCTTATTTATTGGGTATAAGGATGGTTTAAAACGTTATAATATTTGGAACCCAAAAAAAAAGAAGGTTCTGTAAAATCAAGATTTGGTGTTTAGAGAGGTAAAATATGTTATTAATAATGAATTCTTACTAAAGGAACCTGAAAATATAGAGTTTGAACTAAAGGAGGAAGAATCGGACTCTATGGAAGAACATGAATCAGAAGAGGAAGAGCCACAGACTCCAATTTTGAGAAGATCAGTTTGAGAGAGAAGGAAACCATAAAGGTATAGTCCATTTTATTTTTGTTCAAATTTTTCTTATCTATTACTGATGATGACAATGAAAAACTTTGGAAATAGTCCATGCTTGATGAAATGGTGTCTTTGGACAAAAAAGAGGCATGAGATCTAGTGGAGTTGTCATCTAGAAGGAAACCCATTAGTGGCTAATGCGTGTTTAAGAAAAATATGAATGAAAAAGGAAAGGTGGAGAAATAAAATGCTCGGTTGCTAGAAAAAGGTTATGCCTAGGTGTCAGGAATTGGTTTTGGTGACATTTTTTCTCTTATTTCCAAGTTAGCTTCTATTAAATTAGTTTTATATGTTTCTGCTACTTTTGATTTTGAGGTAGAATAGATGGATGTGAAGACAACATTTCTTCACGGTGACCTTGAAGAAGAGATCTACATGAAGAAACCTAAAATATTTGTAGTGAAGAGAAAGGAAGAGATAGTATGCAAGTTGAAAAAGTCTTTGTATGGACTAAAGTAGTCACCAAGGATGTGGTATCATAATTTTGAATCATATATACAGGGACTTGGGTTCAAAAGGAAAAAATCATATCATCGTGTGTCTTTTAAATTAATTGGTGATCATGTTATTTATTTGGTCTTGTATGTGAATGATATGTTTTTTTGGAAATGAAAAAAAATTATCTAGGATTTGAAGACATAATTTACCTCCAAATTTGGCATGAGGGATCGTGGTGTTGCAAACTATATTTTGGGCATGGAAATTAAATGAGATCGAGCAAAGAGGAAGCTCTTGTTAATCCAGAGGTAGTATGTCAAGACAATATTGTAGAGGTTAAATATGTAGGATAGTAAACCAGTGAAAGTTATTATTCCTATAGGTGTAAATTTATCTACTAAACAATGTCCCAAGACATAGGAAGAGGAAGAGGACATGTTCCATGTTCCATATATGAGTGTAGTTGGTATCCTGATGTATGCAATGGTTTGTACTAGACCATACATTACACATACAGTGGGAGTATTGAGCATGTTTATGACAAAACTAGGGAAGGATCATTGGAAAATAGTGAAGCAGGTTTTTAGGTATTTGCATGGCACTAGTGATTATGGTCTGTGCTACCAAGGAAGACCAATATTGGATAGAGATTTGGACATTGGTGGCTTTGTTGATGTTGATTGGTATGGAGATCTAGATTAGACAAGGTCTTGAAGTTGGTATGTGTGTAACCTATTTGGAGGAGAAAAAGATAGAATGTAGTGCCAATTTAAACTATAGAGGTTGAATACATGGTATCCACTCATGCAAGTAAGTAACTAGTTTGTTTTCAAAGATTGTGTTCAAGTATGGGCTTGGTACAATGAGCTATAAGGATATATTGCGACACCCAAAGTGCAATTTTCTTGGAAAGGAACCCCAACTATCATTCAAAGACAAAGCACATTGATGTTTATTAGCACTTTGTGAGGGATATCGTAGAAGACAAAAAAGTGTCACTAGTAAAGGTGAATAGTTTGAAGAATGTTGTAGATGCATTGACAAAGTGTGTGAGCACTAAGAAGTTCTCTTGATGTAGAGAAACAATGGGCATTACAGTCTTGGACCAATGACTAAGATCTCTTGCAACCTCCTGTGTGGAAAGAAAACAACAAGTGGGAGAGTGTTGGGTATGTGTTATATTTTCCCCATGACTAGAAACGTTGCATCAGGTGCAATAGGGGGACAATAGCCACCCTACACGGGGTTCGGTGTAGCCCCCTAGGAATTTTTTTTTTTTTTTTAATACAGTCATAAGAATGGGAGCATATAAAATGATGGTGGGTGGAACTACCCATGGTTTTGTGCATGGGATTTTCCCATGGTTTTGGGCATGGTGGTTTTCTGCCCATGGTATTTCGAACATCCAGTATAGGGAACTATGATTATGTTCTAATACAGGGTTAATGGATTGGGGTTTATGAATTCTTCGACATGTATCTATATATACATATATATTGTAACATTGAAAGGAATATAATGAAAAATTAATTTGGTAGTCCCAGTTTTGGGATGCAGGGGAAAATCTCTCTGTATATTTGTTTTATGTTTTCACCATTATATATATTGTTTTTGTTTTAGGAATCCGTTTGTAGGTAATTTTTTTACAGGGTTAAAAGATACATGCCAAAATAGTGAAATTGAATGTGTGGTTGCATAAATGCTAGAGGTAGTTATAATTTAACCTAGTCAAACACTATTACATTTGGGTAGAAATTCTAACGGTGCAATCCAAAGGAACGAATAAAATCGCAAAAGGTGTCGAAAGATAAATGTAATTTTTTTTAATCCTAACAGTCGTCAAATATATAATGGGAGTTTTTTTTAACTTTCAAATATCCGATGAAATTTCTTTTTCCCATCAATTATCTAACATTTTCTATTTGTTGTTGTTGTTGTTGGTTTTTTTTTTTTTTTTAAATCCCTACAATCATCAAATATTCTACGTGTTTTCTTTTATTGTCGAATATCTGACGTTTTATCCAATATGAAAATGTGTTTTCCAATATATCACAAATGAAAACTAACCATTGCATAATGTTCAATTACACCATTAATGCCTTTTTCCCATTGGAAACATCTAATATGGGACCGCTTTACATTGAGTTTAACTAGTTATAGTAAACATAATGTTAATATTAAATTATATATAATATTATTAATATATATTAATATTAATATCAATAAATATTAATATTTATATCAATAACATATTAATATTAATATAATATTATATTACTATAATATAAACTATATATATAGGCTCGAACATAATATAACTTTGACATAGATGTTATATTAGTTTCTACTGTTTTGAAAGGTTGTAGACTTAGTTTGAGGTTAATTTTTAAAAAAAGTGATCACTTAAAGTTTGGTGAAAAAAAATGTCCCATAACATTCCTCAAGGAGAACAAGGATATGTGGGATTGACATCAATGGCTTCTAAGGATTCAAGATGGTGTTTCCCTTGTAGAAATTTCAAGGGCTTGAGGCCAAGGAGAATTATAATAAAATAAGGTAAAAAGCATTGTAGAGACTATGAACATGTTGAAGGAGGATATGGAAACGATCTATTAGTAAGTTATTCATTTTACGTCTTTTTATTGAAGATTATTTTTTTAAATGTTTATATGTATATCGTATTTTAGATTGTATGTCTTTATATTGTAAATTGTATTTTCTTTTTATTGTAAATGTAATTTTATATTCTTTTGGGAGTTGTTTTACCTATGTAGTCATCTTGATGCGGGAAAATATTATTTGATTATTTTTGTTAGGGTCGGTTAAGGGGTTAGGTTGATTTAAGGGTTAATTACTTTATGGGCTTAGGGATAAGAGGTTATTGTTTAAGGGTTTCGAGGTTAAGGTCTTAGGGGTTAGGGGTTTAACGGCTTAGGCGAATGGGGTTAAGTTGTTAGTGGGTAAATGTATGTTTAGCGTCTTAATTAGTACCTAGAGGATTTAGAGGTTAATCATGGGTTTTTATGGCGCTGCATTATTAATAAGTTTTTAAATTATATTATGCACATAATTTAAAAGATTGACATAGTGAATACATTTTGTAGGAAGGAAGAAAATAATTATATAAGATAGTGTAATAAAGTTCTATAAGACAAAATATTATAAATATAAATGTCATTAAAAAATTAAATAAAAAAAAATTTGATTAAAAATAAAATTATTATAAAGAATATGGTTGGATAAAGATAAAGGGAGTCCATTTTATTAATTTAGGTAAGATGATAATTAATAAAAAATCATTTTTTATGAAAAAAATTATATAAAAAAATGAAATTAATTTATTTATTAAAAAGTTTAAATTTATAAACCACCATTTATTAAAATGTTATATTCCTAACCACAATCTATTTCGCTCATAAAAGAGACTCTTTCACATTTTTTAAGGAAAAACATATGGGACATAAGCCTTGCACTTGGTGTTTCAAAATATTTTAGGTGAAAATGAAATTTTTAAGTTCAAGTGATATAGAGTGAAGAATTCTATATATAAAGTCTCTTTTTGTGATAACTAAAGGGTCTCATTTGTTGTAAATTGTGAGAAAAATAATTGAAATAATATCAAAGCTATAATAGTTCTAGGAAAATGGTAGCTTTGTCACTGCTACAATACCCTCCAAGATTTTGGCCTACATCCAAATTTTGGACCCAAATTTGACATGGAATGATGTGATCACAAGTATTAAGAGTCATCACATGTGTTTTCTCTAAGTAGTCTTCTCCCATTTAGAAAAAATCAAAGTGTTGTCTTTTAGCATGGTAAGCGTCCTGCATCACATATATGTAGTTTTGGTTTGTTTCAAGAGGTAACCTTGGTGTTAACGTGTCATTCTTATCATGTAGACATGTACCACGCTTATTACCAAAGTTTCAATCACTCTCGTACAAGTGTTTTCAATGTTGTCACACTTAGGCAAAGTTTTCGCAATGTCGTCGCATTGAGGGAAGTATGTTGTTCATGTGTTATGATTGATCAATGTTGTGTCGTTAATTATTCTAAGTGTGTGATCATGTTGAGGTATTGTCATTTCTCACTTTGGCCTCACTGATCCAACACTTAGCCATATCCAAAAAAGTGCCTTCTTGAGAAACTTGTCCTCACTCAGGCTTCTTGAACTGGGCACTACGTAGTATCAACCATCAAGCTCAAACCCTGCCTCTTGGAACTATGCACTGCATAGTCCTTGTCTTCTAGGACTATAGAATATGTTGTCTCAATGCTTAGACTTGACCCTAAAGCTCCATAACTATGCATCCCCTGCCCCTAGTAATCCTATTTTGCACATTTCTTAGTCTCAAGAAACAAGCCTCATCCTTAACCTCTTGAACTTTGCAACAATGCAAGCCTTAGGCCTCTGTCCCTCTAGAAATCAATAGTCAGAAACCTAAAGAATCAAGCCTTCAAATTGATCTCTTGAGGCCCTCAAATACGTAGTTGTATCACTCAAGCCTTCCTGAACCACACATTTCATAGTCTCAAGTATTAATCCTAGCCCCTGACCTCTTGAGTTGTGCAACTATGCAATCCCTAAGCCTGTCTCTCAACCTATCACCCAATTCCATCTCTATTAGTGGTTGTCATGAAGCATGTTAGGCTATGGGTTTATTGGACTGATGTTGTCTTATCATGAGTGGATTTCAGTTGTAGGTGTTATATCATGCTATGACAGGATGATGACGAAGGAGATGAAGAAGGAGATCTTGCTAGAAGACACATTTATAGATGCAAAGAAAAGTTGATAAATCAAGGAAGACAAAGGGACACCAGATTGTGATAATAGCTAGAGATCAAGATCACATTGAAAAATCCCTACCTTCAAGCCCCAAGGAGGAGGAAGAAGAGGAACATGTTCCATCTTTCAAGAAGACACAAAGATAGCAGTAGCAAGAGTGGTTTGACATTTCCATATCATCATGCAATCCATGTCATCGGTGTCATGTCATGTCACGAGTCATCATTTTCCACATCATTTGTGGATTATGTAATTTCAATATGTTAGAAATGTAACTAAACAACAAGTCGAAGAGTCATCTATAGAATGTGAAAAGTCATGAAGGAGTCAAAAGGTCATAGAGAAGTCAAACAATAGTGAGGGTAGTCTACGAGTCACAAGGGAGGTGAATAGTCACCCCATTTGTTATATATACACCCATATGTCATGAAAATCACATTTTAGCTTACCTCTTCCTACTAGGCATTAGAGAGGAAAATACTTCTTTTGGAGTAGCAAGTGGTTACACTAATGCTCCACTATTGGGGCTAGTAGTGTTCACTATAATGATGTATCTTGGAATTTTTTCTTAATTTCGAAGCGCAATGAGCCAAATCACTTTCATGTGTACGCCATAAATATTATAAGACTACTATTTCAATGTTTTTGATGTATGTTATTTTCATTTCTACAATGGAAGTTGAACTATTTCAATGGCTTTGGTATTTATCTTGTTGAAGGCATGTTTTATGTGTTTTAAAAATCATTACTTCTATGTGAACTATTTTTCCTGTTGTCCAATGATTCATTCATACGTATATGCTCATGTTTCTTTACTAGATGATTACTGTTACTCTTGTTTTAAAGGATCAGTTTTACTCCCCTTTCAGTAGAAGAACCTTGATACATTCTGTAGTTAAACATTCCACAAAGAATACTCACTTGTTTATTTGAAGGTACATGTGCATTACTCTCTTGTGTTGAACATTGTAGCCAAGGAAAGTCTCTAAGAATGTATGAAAGTTGGGACTTATTTCAAAAGGGGCTCCGAAACCAAACGATGTGAAGTCTGATTGGGAATTTTCATTAGGGAGGCCCCCTTGCATGTTGGCAATATCCAACACTGTTAGAATTCTGGAAATAGAAGGATGGAAACGACATTTTTATGGATTAAAACTCACCACATCCTAACAAGCATAGTTTCGTGCAAGGAAGTAACATTCCCATTTTCACTCTTGCTCAGACTCCTGGAAATGAATAAATTGTTCAATCTAGCCCAAGACAAGCCTCTGAGGTTACTTACAACTAACTCTAGACTATACGACCCATCACTCATTAGTTTGTGAGAGCTCTTGGTCTACTCCTTGTCAGTACAATTCTGCCTCTTAAGCCTATAAAGAAATAAGTATCTCCTAGTGGTGTACTAGTTTTTTCAGTGTAATATTTGGTTATCACAATCCTCAAATACTTGGTTGAAACTACATAGAAGTGAGGGGAACTTCCACTTGTTGAGGAGAATCGAGACAGTGAAGGGGAATATTTTCATTTTTTTTTATAAGGAACACCTTGATTGCAACGTAGATATGAACGATGAGGGAGAAGCTTCTTCAGATTCATAAGAAGAGGAGGAGGACAAAGATGAAGACATGGATGATGCAGATTTGGATTGTATGGCCCAAGGGCCACTCTGTCTTTCAGAAAATATTCACAAGATGCCCAAACATCTTAAAAATTTGTTGTCAAAGTTTGATCCAGACAAGAAGACCAAAGTTGAACATCATATAGATGGGTTCTACATGCATTTACGTATGCTTTAGGTACATTTCAATGATGTTTCTTGTAGACTCCTTTCATACACTTTAAAAGGTAGAGTGTATGTATGTTATGATAGTCTTCTAGCCAATTCAATCCAAAATTGGAGTGATTTAAATAAGCTTTGTCTTGAAAACATTTCTGACAATAAGATTCCTTCCACGTTGTTGAAAGAACTTGGGAATTTGAAAGTGGGGGATAAACAAAGAATCAAATACTTTAATAATAGATTTATGTGATTGATGAATAAGTTCCACATTGATGTGCAACCTCATGATGACATAACTAAGGATTATTACACATCCACCTTTAGACTAACATTTCCATTTTTGTAAAGAGAGTTGTGAAGGAAACATTGGCCTTAAACTTTGAAGAATCTATTTCTATAGAAAAATATATGCAATCTATTAGAGTCATTGTAGATGATTATGATCTCAAAGACTCCAAATAAGTTGGTAAGAAAAACCGAGCCTCTTCTAGTAGAACTAAAGATGAAGACTCTTTCAATACGGAAGGCTTGACCAAGTCTCCGAAGCTCCTGATGAACAAGGTATCATAATTGAAGAAACAATCAAGCGAGGCATTCAATACCAACAACAAGTATTCCAGGCCACTGTTATTCAAAATTAATAACAACTCATAACAGACAAGTTTGCTCATAGTTGTAACATAGTGTTCAATATCGAAAGTTTGGGCATGGATAATTAATGCACTTTTCATCAATATTTGTTTTTATAATATACATTTCCACAGTGAAACCATAATATGAACACTATAATGGCTAATCTTGTTGATACCTTATTAATAGAAGAACAGTCTGAGCATAATGAAGAAACAAGCAAACCTGCAATGACTTAAGAAAGTTCGGGTGCTAAACATTCAATGAATATGTTCACTATTATATACAATGTTGATAAATAGAATGATGATCGACCAACATCAAGTGAATCTCCTTGCAAATAAAAAATTGATTGTTACAATCTGAGGAGAAAGGGTCCTATTTTTGAACAAGAAATTAAGAAGCAATTATTAAGAAGAATTCTGCCACCTTCCAACCTAGCTTAGAGTTCACAAAACAAGCCTGGAGGTGCTCTTTCTTCTAATAAAACTTCCCGCAGCAACAAGAACAAGTCCCTCACTCTTGCTACAGTAGATAAATTTACATCGCATGACTCATCAACACAACCCATTGCAATGGAAAATATTGATTATAACATTGTTAAAGGTATGAAGAGAGCTCACAAAAACATTTCACTCTTCGAATGTGTAAATATAACGATCTAGCATGAACTAATTCTCCTGGCACTCTCAGCGCACACTACAACAGGTAAATACATTTTTTCTTCTCAAGTAATGTTTGGTAACTCTTGCGATACCATTGAATCTGTTGTAAATGCTATAAATTTAAGATCTAACACTCTGTTCCCTCCATTCATGTTAAATTTTGAAAATTTTAATTATAATATTCAAAATAACTTTTGAAAATTTTAATTATAATATTCAAAATTGTTTTGTTGGTTCCGACACATCCGCAAATGTTATCCCATTGTCGGTTGCTAAGAAAATCAATGCAAAATGAGATAAAAAAGATGCATGAATCATTCAACTAGACATATCACTTGTCCAGACCATTAGTGAACTCAAAAATGTTCTTATTAGTTTGTCATATGACCATAGAGTTCACCAATGTATAAATATTGTACTACTGGACATTCTAGAAGCCTATGGATCATAGGCTTCTAGAATGTCCACTATGATCGATGAAGATTAGCACGATAAGGCGTTGTAGGATGCAGCTCAAGAAAGTAAAGGAAACCCCATTCCCAAGGGTGTGATGTAACTAGAAAAGTTTTATGAGTTGCAAAATCACTTGAATTGGCTGGTGAATGTGAAGACTCATAACTTGACTCTGTCACATGAAAAATAAATTTTGGTACCAAAAAATATCTGAAGTTTATCAATCTCGGTACTTGTTACACACACCAAGGGTGACAAGATTCCATACACCCTTTCAGGAAGTACCTAGATGTTTTCACGTGGGCATACAATGATCTCAACACATCATTCCAATCAATGAAGGGGCCAAGTTGTTTCAGCAAAAGCTACAGAAATTTCACCCAACGCTTGAGCCCGATTAAGAAAGAATTGAGCAAGATGCTATATGTTTGGATCATTTTCAAATTGGGACATTTGACATGGGTCTAAAGTTTGGTCCTGTGTAGAAGAAGTCCAAGGAAATATGCCTGTGTGTGGATTTTCTCAATCTAAATCACGTCTCAAAAAGGACAATTATCTAGTGTCCTCAGTGGAACAGATTCTATAGATAGTATTGGGGTTTGAAATATTTTCCTTGTTAAATTGACTTTCAGGCTACAACTAGGTTATGGTCTTAGAACTCAATAGACACAAAACAAAATTTCGAACCAAGTTGGGTACAATTGGTTTTAAGAGAATGTTGTTTGGACTTATTAATTTTAGTGCAACTTTCCAACTTGCAATGGAAATCACATTTAACAGTTTGATTTAATAGAGCATAGTGGTCTATCTTGATGAAGTAATGGTGTTTTCAAAAGGAAGATCTGATCAC
Organism: Pinus taeda; assembly: GCA_000404065.3. Lineage (NCBI taxonomy): Eukaryota > Viridiplantae > Streptophyta > Pinopsida > Pinales > Pinaceae > Pinus > Pinus taeda. The sequence goes on along the minus strand of APFE031023650.1, from coordinate 372,509 downwards.
TTACGCCATTTGAAGAAAATTTTCAAGCGATGTCACAAATTTGGGATATCTCTTAATCCCAAGAAGAGCATTTTCGTAGTGTCTGATGGAAATCTCTTGGGCCATATCATTCGGATTAAGGTGGACCTTGAACGGGTCAAAACTATCACTCAGATTCCCTTCCTGTTAAACAAGAAAGCCATGTAGTCCTTTTTGGAGAAAATTAATTTCCTCCTCAAATTCATCTCTAACTATGCTCAGATAGTGAAAACACTGCAAGAGATGATAAAGAAGTATTTGATATACAAGTGGGACCAAAGGAAAAAAAAATTTCACTCTCCCATATAAAGAAAGAAATCATAGAAGCACCAATGCCTTGCAGTTCAAACTTCAACAAAGATTTCCTACTTTAATACAACTTCACTTCTGATACTTCTCTTGTTGTCGTTCTTACATAGAAATATGCTCAGAATAATGAGTGACCCATATCATTCTTGAGTGTTGGCTTGCAATGACCTAAACTTAATTATCCCGCCATCGCTAAATAATATTATGCAGTATAGAAGGTGGTAAAACACTTTTGAACTTACCTTCTAGAGGAATCATTGTATTATCTTTATGCCACACTTAGCTGTCAGATCGTTGTTTTTTCAAGAAGAGCTAGGTGAAACAAGAGAAAATTGGATGACTAGATTAAAGGAATATGATCTTGAGTTAACAATAGTTGACGCTATCAAGGGCCATGGTCAATTCCATCTAGAAGAAAAAGTGCCAAATTCACTAGAAGATGACTCTTCTGGATAAGATCACGAGATTGAAATGTATAATATCGAAAACACTATCCCCACTGGCATTAAAACCTCTTGGTATGCATATGTATAATAGTATCTTAAGCACGGTTCCCTGCCCTCTCATTTATCATCAAGACAAAATAAGTCTACTAGATTGATATCTCTATCTTACTAGTTGATACATAGAGTGATTTCAAAAAGCACCACAATGGAGTCCTGCTCATATGTGTGGAAGCACTAAATTTGGAAAGGGTACTTTATGACCTCCATGATAGACCAGTCATAGTAAATTTCATGGGTGACACTATGATGCATAAAGTTATTCAGGATGGTTTCTATTGGACCACACTTTTAGAATATTCTCACGTTTATGCCTACAAGTGTTTAGTTTGTTAGAAATGCGCTAACCAAGAAAAGAATTCAGCTACACCATTGCAACCAATTGTTGTAGAAGAACGATTCCAACAATGGGGCTTAGATGTTATCAGTGAGATATTTACACACTCATCAAAGTAGCAACGTTATATTCTCATTGCTACAGATTACTTCACGTGATGGACAAAATTGGTTCCCCTCAATCAAGTGAATGACCAGGAAGTCATCAGCTTCCTCAAGCATAACATTATCACTAGGTTCGATGTTTTGACTTCAGTTGTCTCTGATAATGCAACATATTTTTAAATGGAAAATGGCATCGTATTGAAACATTCAACTAACTACTACCCACAAGTAAATCGTCTTGCGTAGTTGACTAATAAGAACCTTATCCACATCATTAAAAATATTGTCTTCTCTGAACAAACGAACTGACACATTGATTTGGTGAATGCCCTATGGGTTGACTATTTCATGCCTAAATTTTCTCTGAATACTTCTCCTTACTTCCTTATGTATGGAAAATAAGCCATCTTATCTCCAAAAATTTACCTTCCTACCATTCAAATTTCACAATAATCTCAAGGTAAGCATTTTCTCTTGGTTCATAGTAGGATAGACACTCTCCTTAAGCTACAGGATGAAAGAAATAAAGAAAAATAATTTTTTTATCTTCACCAGAAGTGCGTCAAGAGATTGTTTGATAAGTAGTTTTCAAGGAAAATGGAATTTAGTGTGGGTGACATGATATTGAAGTGGGACAAATCCCATGAAGTGAAGGGGAAACACACTAAGTTCCAGTGCTTGTGGATCAAACTATTTTTGATTCATGAGAAGCTTAGCCATCACATTTATCATCTCCAATACTTGTACGAGAAGACTCTCTCTCTTCCTATAAATGGCCAAGATTTGAAACAATATTTTCAATGATATTCTAGGTCTATGCCCTATCCTATGTACATAGTCTATTGTTTTTTTCTCATATTCAATCCTTTCATTCTATTTTCTTTTATTCATGTGAATAAGCATCATGTGTAAGTGTGTTTTAGGTTTGAATGTATGTGGCACAATTCAAAAGAGTCGCGCCACACTGCAACATTTGGATAACATTTGGTCCTTCTTATTCAGCTTGGTTACACCTTTTGGTCAATGGTGTTCTGATGGAAAATACGATATTTGTGTAAGGAAAGATTTGTGTCAAACAATAATGTCCATTTCTATTCTGGAAACCTAATGCCTATACTCAGTTATTTACGTTTTATTGTTTTCCATGTTGATCATAATCAAGTAGAGAAGGAAAAGGGGAAAATATAAACAAGCAAACCATTATCAAAGGTTTTATATATGCTTCTCTGAAGGAGAAACCTCTTCTTCTCTCAATAAGTTAGGATCCCCCTTCTACCCCATGAAATGAATAAGTTTTCATGCACAATCCTATATAAAATAAATAAAGGGTGAAAGAAGAGAAATGTTTCCTACGTAGGGAGGTCAAGAAAGCAAATTCTTCGAGGTATTGTCTAGGGTTGTTGGTAGCAGAGCAATTTTTTTTTTCCTCAAGCGACTAAGTGAGTATACTGTCCATGCCTATTGGTAGTGGAGCAACACCATAGATGAAAAACTATACTACGAAAATCTAAAGCTTGTGAATAACATTACCTTTCTCCTAATTTGAAACATTGCAATATGGTTGGATTTGTTATTGTGTTCAGATGAGAAAATATGAATGGGACTATGTTTATACTAGGTGTAAGTGGAGAAACTAGAGTAATGTAAACAATGAATCAATACTCCCTGAGGAAATAGACCCTACATTAAATATCTTGCCAAGGCATAGGAGCTGGAATTCAACTAGTGTGTCGCCAAGTGTTGTCTCTACTACAACACCCTCCAAAAAAATCCCTACATCCAAATTTCAGAGCGTATTTTGACTTGGAATGTTGTCATCGCAAGTATTAAGAGTCATCACATGTGTTTTTCTAATTGTTCTTATCTCATTTATAAGAAAATCAAAGTGTCGTATTTTAGCATAGAAAGCATCATTTATCACATATATGTAGTTTTGGTTTGTTTCAAGGGGTAAAGTTTATGTTAATGAGTCATTTTTATCATTTAGACATGTATCACACTCATTCCCAAAGTTTCAAGCATTATCACACAAGTGTCGTCACTGTCGTCGCACTTGGGAAAAGTTATCGCAATGTCATGACATTGAGGGAAGTATGATGTTCATGTGTTCTAAGTGATCAATGTTGTGACATCAATTGTTCTAAGTGTGTGGTCATATTAAGGTATTTTCATTTTTCACTTTTTCCTTACTGATCCCACACTTAGCCAAATCCGGAAAAGTGCCTTCCTAAGGAACTTGGCCTCACCTAGCCTTCTTGGACTATGCAATGTACAGTCTCAGCTCTCAATATTAGGTCTTGCCTCTTGGCACTACATATTTCACAATCCCTATCTTACAAAACTGTGCATTGCACAATCTCAGTGATCGTCCTTAACACTCAATGTCCAGAACTATGCAACCCTTGCCTCCAGTCATCTTCTTATGTGCATTTCCTAGTCTGAAGCAACAATCCTGAGCCTTGACCTCTTGAACTATTAAACTGCACAAGCCCTAGGACTTCCTCCCTTCAAAATTGTACGGTGAGAAACCTCAAGCCTCAAGCCTTTATCTTGGCCCCTTGAGTCACTCAACTGCGTAGTTTTCTAGCCCTAACCTTCTTGAACTGTGCGTTGCACTGTCTCAAGGCTCCTTCCTAGCCCTTGACCTCTTGAGCTACATAATTATGCAATCCCTAAGCCTTTCTCCCAACCTATCACCTAGTTCCAGCTTACTCAGTGTTTTTCATGAAGCATGTTAGGCTAGGATTTTATTAGGTTGATGTTATATTTTCATGAGTGGATTTTAGTTTCAGGTGTTATATCATGTTATGATAGGAAGATGATGAAGGAGATTAAGAAGTAGACCCTTCTAATATACACCTTTTTAGTTGCAAAGACAAGTTCATAATTAAAGTAAGATAAAGGGACACCATATTGCAACAATAGTTGGAGATCAAGATCACATTGAACACTCCCTACCTTCAAGCCTCATGGAGGAGGAAGGAGAAGAGCATGTCCCATATTTCAAGAAGACACAATGATAGAAACAACGAGAGTGGCTTAACATTACCATATCATCATGTATTCCATGTTATTAGTGTCATGTCATGTCATGTCATGAGTCATCATTTGCTACATAATTTATGGATTATTTAATTTCAATTTGTCAGAAATGTAATGTAAATTGGAATTCCAAGGGTCATCTATAGAATGTGAAAGGTCATGGATGCAAAAGGTCATAGAGAAGTCAAATATTCATGAGGGTAGTCTAGGACTCATAAGGGAGGTAAATGGTCACACCATTTTTCATATATGCATCCTCATAGCTCATGAAAAGGAATTTTCACCTTTGCTCCTTATACCACGAATTAGAGAGGAAAATAGCCATTTTTGAGGATAAAGTGGTTGCTCTAACACTCTATTATTTGGACTAGTGGTTTTTACTGTACTGATGTATCTTGGAACTTTTTCTTAATTTTGAAACTCGTTGAGCCAACACACTTTCATGTGTATGTCATAAATATTGTAAGACTATTATTTGAATGTTTGTGATGTATGTTCTTTTCATCTGTACTAAGAAAATTGAACTATTTCAATGGCATTGGTACTTATTTTGTTGAAGGTATGTTGTATGTGTTTTAACATTCATTTCTTCTATGTGAACTATTTTTCTAGTTTTCTAACGATCCATTCATATGTATATGTTCTTGTGTCTTTACTAGATTAGTACCATTACTCTTATTTTAAAGGCTGACTTTTTCTCCCCCTTTCGGTAGAAAAACCTTGATACATTCTGTAGTTAAACATTCCATAAGGCATACTCAATTGCTCATCTTAAAGTATGGATGCATTACCCTCTTGTGCTGAGAATTGTAGCCAAGGAGAATATCTAAGAATATATGGCAGCCGAACCTTATTTTTAGAAGAGCTCCCACACCAAACAGTGTGAAGTCTAATTGGGAATTTTCATCAGGGATACCACTTTGCATGTTGGCGGTATCCAACACTATCAATAGGTAGATTAATGAAATGTTTGATAAGTCATCAATGGTTATTTTTTTCAAATTTATCTTATTATCACTCGTTCAAGGTAAAACATTCCATTTTGAATTTCCTTTAAAGTAGGTGCAATGTTGTTATTTTATAACATTCACTTACCACTAAGTACAAAGGAGTGAGTTTTCTACATTTTGGTGAAATCAAATAATTATTCAATAATAAATAATACCCCATTTTGTGTAGAAGGAGAGATATTTGATGTTGTGCCTTAGTAAAAAATGGTTTCCTATAAAAAATGTCTTTATTGGTTTCCTTATCACTTGCATAAAGATAAAATGCACTTACTTTATGAAAGACTAAACAAGCATATAAGCATCTTCCATCCAGATAGTTCATGTACAATATCCAACTCATTTCGACAGTTAGTGTGCACTTTTTATTAACAACCTCCCTCACTTTGGTTGCATTTGTACTTCTAGTTTGTTGAGTTTTCTCAATTTTCTTCTTTTGCACACTTTCACTTTCACAAGTGTTGCTTTCACATTCACAACTGTCGCTTTGGATTTCTTTCACTTTAATAAGTGTTATAGCTCCATTTACCACCCTTGGTATTTGTGGTGCTTGGTTTATGGCCTAGGGAAACCCCTCTTTCCAAACTTGGTCCAAATATATAAAAAACAGTGTTTTATTCCCTGTACGCTACTTTGGCCTGAGATAAAAGCATGTACATGCGGGTCAGTCAATACCCAACCCGCGTATATGTGTTAAAACACTTAAAAAATTAAATTTCCTTAATTATGGGCGGAGTTCACGGGTTTTACCTATTGATTACCTCCTATGGCCCATGACCCAACTGTTTCCCAACTAAAAACCTAATTGGGAGAAGTATAAATAGACTTCTATGGGAAGACCTAAAGAAGGAGAAGAGATAGATTTATTATACTGAGATTATTCCTTACTGCATCTGATGAATCCCTATGCCTCATGCACTTCCCCAAGCTTCAGGAAACCCTTGTTTCCTTGATTATAGATATTCTCCCTCTTTCTTGAGATATCTTGGTGTTGGTTATGGAAGAAGATTGTTGAACGCTGGGATAGGACAAATCTGAAGGATCGTTCCACTTGGAGCGAGAAGAAGAAGACTTGGGTGAATTCTCTCCATGTTATTTATAGCTTACTTCAATAAAAGAAATGTTGTCTTGTTTCCAAAATTAACTTTGTTTATGCATCAAATTATGTTGTATTTCATATATGAATGTTGTTTTGATGTATGATCAATCATTTGTTTATATGATATAAAGTCAGATTTTGTGAATATGCTTTACTTCTATACTGCTATGTATGTTTGAATTGAATGATTTTCAGGTTTGAAGAACATCGAGAGTTGCAGAGGGTCTGAACCCTATGGGACCTACTTGAACGAAGGAAATCCAGGTATGATCGCTCTTACATTGTTTGATTATATAAGTATTTTGCCTGAGTTGTATGAGTGTTTCTTGTTGTAGTTTGCTTATGCTTTATTGGGGTTCTAACCCGAAGACCTAGGGTACTTATTCCCGAAACAGAATTGGCGACTCCGCTAGGGATAACAATCTTGTTATTCCTAGTTTGGGTTCTTCAGTGTCAATCAAGGCTCAGTCTTTGGTTTGTTTGATGTTATAGTCTTTTTTGGTCTACTAGAGTCTCAGACCTTAAGTCTGATCTTTTTGATTTGGCTTTGTTTTTTATTTTTCTTGCAAATCTTTGTATACATTTTTTACTCTGTTTACAGTAGCGTACACATGCTTGTTTCTATGAAGTGAACCCGCGTATAAGTGAGTTTCCTATATCAGAAGCACGTGTACACGCCTCTATGCTAGAACACAATCGCGTATACCCATTTTTGCATTGTTTTTTCAAATCTCTCTACCCAGATATATTTGTTGACTGGTCTTTTTAGTCTTTATGTGGTCAATTCTTGTTTGAATAATTTCATTATTCTGCAAGCATACTGTTTCGAAGTCTCTTCCTCATTGAAAATATTTGGCCTAGGTTTTCTTTTTTAGCAAGTTTGTAATTGGTGTTTTGGCACACAAGACTTCGTTTAGAAGTTCGTGATTGTTTTGGTCCTCCGGAACCAGAGATTTTTTTCAGTTTCAGTGTCAAGCTCGGTTTTTATATTTACTTGTTTTGCTTTCCTTCGTTTTGTGGCCTTATAGCTTTTCTTGCTTTTTGAAAGTATTTTTGATGAATTTGAAAGTATTTCTTTCCTAGCTTATTGGTTAGTTTTTCAAGCTCTTTGCTGCTGTTTGGGTCGTTTAGTACAAGTTGAAGCCTTTTTGCTCAAGTTTTCGTTCATTTTCGAGTTAGTAACTTGCAAAGACTCCTTGTGCTCTCTTTTCGATCTTTGAGTTTCAGTAGAATTTTGGGTGATTTCAAAAAGTGTTTTGGTTGTTTCTTGAAAAAGAAAAGGTCTCAAAAAACTTTGTTTTTGTTTTCTTTTGCTATGTTTGATTGTGGTTTCTCTTGGTTTTTCAAAGTGAATTGCGATCTTTTATGATTTGTGCTTCTTGTTTGGAGATAATTTTGTGTTCAAAATTGTATCCTCTTCAATACTTAAGTTGGCTCATTGATAGTTATAAACAATTGCTTTTGCTTTTTAGAGTGATTTAGGATCTTGCATCTCCATTGTATATTGCATTAGGGTAGTTTGCATTGTTAAAGCATTAGTAGTCTTTTAGTTTTTGGGTGTGTGAAGTGTGATTTAAGAAAAGAAAAGAAAAAGTATTTTGCTTTATAGAAGTCTTGTAGAACCCATATAGAGATCTCTTTTCATCAAAGAACAAATGATTGCATTCATGTAGTTTGTTTTTCATTGATTTCTTTTGCGTCATACAAACACCATTGTTTTCACTTCCATCAATACCCTTGAATTAAGGAACAACCATTAAAATCAAGCGATTAACTAAAATAAACTAGAACTTTTGTATTGTCATCAGAATACACAGACAAGTTTAGGTTTATTAGGGCCTTGGATTAGGTGAGAGGAGAGTTAACTCTCCAAGGCCACTCAAATTACAAAACATGGAAGTTTGATTAATGAGCAAAATCCAATAGCGTTAGGGAGACCAGGAAAGTTTCGTAACTGGGAGTAAAGAAAGAGGGTTAGTGAAGATAAGGACGAGAGATACCCCCTCTCTTACTTGTTAGATCCTACCTCATGACTGTTCCTTCTGACTTCTAATATGAGTTGGTGACCATAGTTGCCTATCCTAGGGACCACACAGGTGGCTACGGAGGGGAATCCCGTGGTACCCGAGGTTGACGTTGTATCACGTTCAACAATACTTCTGGAGGGCACCCTCGTGAAGCTTGGGGGCTCGCACTAGAAAAGTTTGTTGTCTGGAGGTGAGCGTAACTACCTCTGATACCTTCGCTAGTAGGCATGGGGTGTAATTACCCTAGTCTATTTTTAGAAGGCCCTTGTTATTAACTTTCTTGTATTTTGGTGTCTAGTCTCAATCACCTGGAGTGTAAATACTTGAGAGTTGTTTGATTGCTGATATCTTTAGGGACATTTTAGTGAGTATTCTTTGCTCCTATTCAACCTACCTTTATAATTTTTTGAGTCTTTAACTAGATCTTTTAAATAATTCAAAGTGGATGACTGACCATCTCAATGGTCTAGGAGACTTCATGGGCTATCACCTACAAGTCTGGAGGCTTCTCTTAGAAGGCGTAAGAGTGATTCTACCAGTGGTTTTCAACTAGTGGCAGCAGGCGCATCAAAGATTGATACTCCACTTAGGGGCATTAGTTCACAAGATAGACCTGGCACCAGTACAAAGTTAGAGAGGAACACACCAGTTCTTTCTCGAGCACTCTTCTAGTTAGAATATAATATCAAAGTTGAAGAGCTCTTAGAGTTGGTTGCGGCTCTGAATTCTCCTCTTCCTCTTGATCATCTGGACGTTCTATTATATGTTGGAACTCCAACTGAGAGGCCTTCGAGTCTAGGTTTACATATATATATTCCTTCGATGACCACTGCTGGAAGCATGACATCTACGATGAGTGTTGCGAGCATGCGGACTCCCATATCTATACAAGGGGGAGGAACTATTTCCATCCCTTCTATTACTCCCAGCATGACTATATTTGGGTCTACTTCCATTCTGTCAATGAGTGGAAGTTCTCAGGCTACTTCATCTAGTTTTGGACTTTTCCCTTTTGGAATGTCATCTCACGGGGTTCCTTCAGTTCCTTTGAACATACCATCGACTGCCTCTGCATCCATGATGATTGGATTGGCTTATTTTTAGGGTTTACCATTTGGAAGTGGTCATATACCACATTCCAATCTGACAGTAGGGTCAATGCCTTTTTCTTTTACAAGTCAAGGTAGTAACCCCTTCCAGAGTTGGAAAAACCCTGTTGTTAGTGGGATAGGAGCTGGAAATCAATTTTTTGGCCAACAAGGGAATGTTCCATATTCTTGGGTTAATTCATTTTAGAATTTTCGACCCCTTGCTAACACATGGAATCCTTATCAGGGGCTATCAGCTCCTTTCAGTACTTCGTTAGGGGGTAACTTCATTGGTTACGGAGGATTTTCGGCAAGAGTTGGTCAAACTCCGAATTTTGTTGAACCACAAGGATTGCCTTTTGGTTTGGCAGGCTCTACGAGTTACTTCAGGCAACTTGGTGCCTTTCAAAATCTAGGTCATTCTTTTCATACCTTTGGGAACCCCTGCCCGCTCTGGATGGAATTCCCAAGGTCCCCCGCGACTTCCTTTTCTGGCCACGCTTAATTTTCCAGACTTAACTAAATTAACAAATGATCCAATTAGGTACAATCTGACTTGGCCTCCTATCCCAACTAAAATACCCTTGGATATTCCAAAGTTCGAAGGGAAGAGTGGTGAAGACCTGGGAGACCATGTGACCACATTTCACTTATGGTGCTCATCCAACTCCCTGATAGATGACTCGATTAGGTTGAGGTTATTTCAGCAAACCCTAACCGAAAATGCGGCCAAATGTTATATAGAGTTGCCGAGGGGAACCTATACCTCTTTCTGTGATTTGGATAATATCTTTTTGAAACATTTTCAGTTCCCTATCCGATATGAAGATAGAACTGAACTTCTGGCTAAATTTCAGCAAGATACTACAACTCACATTTCAAATCACATCCAGGAATGGGGAAGGAGAAAAAATCTTATCAAAGATGAAATCCCACTAGAATTGCTTCTCGAATGGTTTCTCAAATCATTAAAACCTGAGATCTCAAAGGACGTATCTCTTTCTGGTGTTTATTCCGAAGAGCAGGCTATTTTTCGAGCCCAACAATTAGAACTGATATATTTTCAGTCTGGGACTCTTTAGAAAATTCTACCTAATGATCCTATATCTAAGGTTGATTTAGCCAAACCAAAGCCAGACCCCCACAGTGATGGTATAGTCGGATCGATTGATGTTAACACGGTTAACCTTTTGAATAAATTGCAGCGGTTGTCTCTATAAACTACTTCTTCTAACCAGGAAGCACCGTCTACACCTACACCTTCGTAACCTACCTCTATAAATGCCATCCAAGCCTCTAACCCCAAAGGAAATCAACAATTCGATGGGAAGAGGAAGGAACGAGGTAAGAAGAAGAACCAAGAAGGGAAAGGCAATGCAAACAAACCCGACAATGGTGCCGGTGAGGGTAGAAAAGAGTCCAACAAAAAGGTAAAGTTTCCATGCAAGTTATGCAATGGAGATCATTTGACTCACCTTTACCCTAAGATGCAAGATGCTCAGTGCTTATTAGTGCAGCAAGGGTCCTCTAGCTCCCAAGATGTTCTAACTAACCCTTTTCCCCAAGGGCAACAATTACTTGCTGGCGAAAATTCAAACGCTGGTACCCCGTTCCTCTAACTGAGTGGGTTTCCAATCCAGTCCCGGTAGATAAGAAGTAAGGAATCATCTAAGTATGTATTGACTTTAGGGATTTAAATAAATCTTGTCCAAAAGACAATTACCCCACACATTTTTTGATCAAATTGTTGATGAATCTGTGGGTAATGAAATTTTTTCATTCATGGACGAATTATTTGGTTACAATCAAATTACTATCCATCCAGAGGACCAACACAAGACAACCTTTATTTGTCCTTAGGGTACGTTTACATACAAAAGGATGCCTTTTGGTCTTAAAAATGTTGGAGCTACTTTTAAGCGGGCCATTTCTTATGCTTTCTATGACATCAAGCATGTTATCGAAGCATACTTGGATGACTTAGCTGTTCGTTCTCGCAAGAGAATTGATCATCCCAACCACCTTGGGTTAGTTTTTGAGAGATGTCATTTTTATAAAATCCGGTTGAATCTGAATAAGTGTGTTTTTGTAGTCACATCTGGTCAACTGTTAGGATTCATCGTATCGACTGAAGGGATTCATGTTGATCCTTTCAAGGTTGAGGCAATGATTCAGTTGCCTCCCCTGTCTTCCATTTGTCAAATTCAAAGTATCCAAGGAAAGGAAATCTCTCGAAGAGATTTATAGAAAATTATGTCGAGATTACCAAAGGATTTATGCGTTTTCTTAAGAAAGGAGTTCCATTTTGATGGGACAACTTCGCACATTGATCTTTTGATGCTTTGAAAAAGGCATTAACCTCTGCTCCATTGTTGAGTCCACTAGACTATGGCAGATATTTCATTTTGTATATCGTTGCGGCAAAATCAACCATTGGTATGGTTCTCGTTCAGGAGGATGATGCTCTCAGTGATCATGTAATCTACTACTTGATTCGAGGCTTAGTAGGACCTAAGCTATGCAATTCTCCCATTGTGAAATTGGCCTTGGTAGTTGTCCATGATGTCCAGTGGCTTCGTCATTACATTCAGTTGTGAAAAAAGTTCATCTTAGCGGTTGTCAATACTTTTTAGTTTGTCCTCAGTAGGTGAGTGATTGGGGGCAAGTATAATCAATGGATTGTTATTTTACAAGAATTCGATCTCGAGTTCTTGTCATCTAAATATAAGAAATCATTAGTTTTTGCGGAATTAATTTTAGAGCTGCCTTGTGAGGAAGCCATTGTTTATGAGGAAAATTTTCCCGACGATCATTTATTCCTCATTTCATCACAAGATCCCTGGTATAAAGATATCATTATATATCTCTAGACTTCAAAGTTCCCACCCGCTTTCTCCAAATATGAGCATCAAAAGTTACGTCACCTTGCCAAAAACTATGTTATCATTGGTGATACATTATATCATAGAGGGGTTGACTCAATCCTTAAGTGTTTCTTAACTTTGGAAGAAGCTGAGTCTGTACTTAATGATTTCCATAGTGGAGCTTGTGGCGGTCATCTATCAAGTCTTGCAACAACCCAGAAAATTTTGTGTGCATGCCACTTTTGGCATTCAATTTTCAAAGACTGTATTGAAGCAGTCAAACATTTCCACCCTTGTCAAATCTATACTCAAAAAATGCGTGCGCATCTGGCTCCACTATTTCCTGTTATCACTGTCGGTCCATTTACGAAGTGGGGCATTGATTTTACTACTTGTAATCCACCTTCGGTGACGAATCACAAGTATATCATTGTGGCCATAGATTACTTTACGAAGTGGGTTGAGGCCATGCCTACTTACAAAAACGATAGTGAAACAACAACCTTGTTTCTCTTCAACCAGGCTATTTCATGATTTAGTATCCTACGAGAGATTGTCACTAACCATGGCAGTCACTTCTAGAATCAAATGATGACTGAATTGGCTTTGAATTTGGGATCCTGGTAGGAGCCTTCGTCTCCATATTATCCTCAAGCCAATGGGCAAGTCGAAGCCGTGAATTATTCCCTTAAGGCTATCCTGCAAAGGACAATGGATAAAAATTGATCCAATTGCCACATCATGTTGTACCCGACACTCTGGGCATGTCGAACCTCGATTAAGACTACCACTGGTTTTACTCCTTTTCATTTAGTTTATGGGCTAGAATCTATTTTTCCTATCGATTGTGAAATTTCGTCCCTTAAGCTAGCTGTAGAACTTCTTCCAGAGACGTCTAGTCTCAAGGAACACCTCGTTCATTTGGAACACCTTGTTGAGCAACGTTGAGATGCAACCATAATAAATGAAACCCATAAGAAGAGAGTTAAAACTCAGTATGATAAAGCTGTTCATCCTCGGGTTTTTTTTTTCTTTCCTGAAGGCGACCTTGTCTTAGTCTAAGACCAAGACAAAGACGCCCTGGGGGTAGGCAAATTCAAGTCTATGTGGTATGGTCCCTGTTAGTTTCAGTCTTTGCAGTATTCCTCCAGTGATCAAACATGCTCTTACAAAGTGATTTTAAGGTGCCAAGGTCAAATTTTGTCATTTCAGTGAGTCTTCAAGCAAAATTTGGTCACTAGGCATTAGGTCTAGGGTTTGATTTTGCCCTTGTCAAAGTTGTCTAAATGACGTTCCATGTCATCATTCAGCTGAGTGTACCATCATTCAGAGGGTTTTCATTATCATGTCAAGTTCCACTGGGTCATTTTACACCTTGTTCATGCTTCAGTTGCGCCTAGGTAAGGTCATTTCCCTCTCTTAGGGTTTTGGAAGGCAATTTCTCTTGGATGGTCAAATCATTGGAAAAACTTGTATCCTGATGTTCATACATCTTCCCCTATCCTTAAAGTACCTTATCAAACACTTCCCAGCACTGAGATCCCCCAAATTCCTCATTTTCGCACAAACCCTAGTTTCTTGCTACAACTTGGAAATTTTCTAGGTTGGACCTGTGTTTTGCCTTTTTTGACCCCTTCCCCTCACTCAATATTTGAAATTCCACTTTCCCATACTTCTTAACATTCCTCCCTAGTTCCAATAATTTTCCCAAGAATTTAGAAGCCACTTATCCCATTCATTTCGCTTCATTTCGACAAATCTCTTGTTCCCCACATCGGGGTAGGTTTCACTCAAATGATGTTTCTGAGCAAGGAAAGATGAATTTGGAAAAACTGAGAGAGGTTTTGGTCCAAAACAGACCAAGGAAGAAAAATATCCTTCACTTTTTACACAGGTGTCATGGTTTTGAAGAAATGTCAAAAATACAATTGCCTCGGGAGAATTGATGCAACTCTGGAGAGACCTTGGGAAAATCACGTTTTGTCCTAGCTTGGTTGGCCAAATGACTTTCTTGATGATCCAAATGATAACTAGAGACAAATATATTTCCAATGAGCTATCATGAGCTCAATTTGGGGTTAAGGAAGGCATTCAAAAGGTGACCATAACAGCACTCTGCCTTGAGGCAACCTCATTTGGCACATTTTGACCAGTCTTGGGAGATTTGATTTTTTTACAGGGCAAATGAACTCTAAATTGAAAAATTCTGGTTGGGTTGGAAAGTATACTCAAATACCTTTCCAACTATCTATTCCGTGCCCAATTTGGAAACCAGGAAAGCCTCCAAAAGTCTTCCGGAAAAAGCGCGACGCACAGGAGGAGGAGCGCGGCGCACATAGAGGAATTGCCCAGTGTTAATTTGAACGGGCGCGACGCACATGGAGAGCGTGGGGCACTGGGTTCTTAGCGCGGCGCATATAGCCTCAAGCCCAAAAATTTCTGGAAACTTCAACAAATTGCTCATACTTTGCGTAGACTTGCTAGGTAGGCTTGCTATCTTGCTGTTGCATCAAATTTTAGGATAAGAGACAATGGTTTATGGGTGATAGTGGTTGAAACAAAAATTTTCAAAACCTACTTCTAAAGATCTTCTAGCCAATTTCTGCTAAGGTTTAAACACTCATGGTTTTCTTCAAACATTGTGGAAGGGTCCAAGCCTACATCAGCAGAACAAAGATCACCATCACAACATAAGGCACTTTTGCAAGATGAGGAGCAATTCCATCTTTACACTGATATAGTAAACTTGAATGTTAATGAATAGCATAAGATAGTAGATTAGGTCATCACGGAAAAAGATTCTAAGATCAAAGAGCTTAGGGACAATTTTTCTAAGGCCAATTTCATGGTTTGATTCCTAGAGCAGGATAATGAGCAATTGAAGGTAAATCAACTACTCTTGAATAAGCATAAGGTTTATGTTAGCAAAGAAATTGTAAAGGGAAAATAATTAGTTGACACAGATGATTCAGTTGAGCATCAAGAGTAAGTGACAAGGAAGAGTCCAAAGACTAGAGGACCCAAAAGGGAACTTCAGCAACAAAGGGAGCAAATGTCTTCAGTTGACCTAATTGCAGGAGAAATCAATGAAAATAGGGAGTTTTGGCTTGACAAAGTAAATTTCCATTTAAATAATATTCTTAAGAGGGCCAAAAGAGACAACAAATTTCAAAGACACATGGCTACTCATTGCTACACAAGGAATCAGGTCTCTAAAGTCAAAATCAAGCAGTTGAAGAAAATACTCCAGGAAACCCTAATCAGGCTAAAAGAGAAGGTTAAGTTGGATTTTCTTGCTGATGCTTCCCTCAGAGAAATACAGGACAAGGATAAGGAGCCAATGTAGGAGGAAGGGCCATCAGGTGAACAAGAGACTGAATTCGTTCTCCTTCACAATGATGAGACCGATACAGAGCCAACAACTGCAGAGCTCAAAGAGATCATCCAGGAGCAGCAATCAGAGATTGAGGCCTTGTCCCTTGACTTTGAGAGGGCCAAGTAGAACATCAAGTATGTGGAGCAGAGAAACAAACAGCTTGAGGACCAACAGATGATCATGGAGCTGCAAAGCATCCGTGAAAATCGACAAGCTGCCCAGTAGAGGAGGATCGAGCTCACTACCCTGGAGCAAGAGATCAACAACGACCGTGAGTCTTGGTTAGATCGGGTCAATCTACACTTGGAGAAGCTGCTGGAGAAGGAAAACAAGGAAAAAACCATATTGAGGAGGATGGCTTGTCATTACAGGGCACGAAACATGAGCGCAGAGACCCGAATAAGGAGCTTGAAGGCCAAACTGAGCAAAGCAACAAAAGAGGCAAAAGAGGCAAAAGAGAAAGATCGGCTTTGAGTCTTGGCTGAAACTTCCTTGGCATAGCATAGCACTTCATAGAGTACCTCCAGCCCAAATTTCAAGGAATTTGGGAAAATTTTGGTCACATGACAAATTTTTGGCACAAACACAGGTTTTTTCTCTAACGCGCAGCGCCACCGGCGCGTTGCGTAGGATTGGGAGCTCCAAATGAGAAATGGTTTGTATTTTTGGATTTAGCATGAAAAATCACGACTACTGTCACTAGGAGAAAAAAATTTGGGCATGATTTGAGTCTCCAGGAGGTCAAAAACACCCAAAAAATGGCCTCACTGCCCCTATTTCGACACACAGGAAGCAGTCTTGGGAGAATGAAGATTTGGAGGGGAAAATGAGCTCCAAATTCAAAAATTCCACTTGGGTTGGAAAGTAGACAGGACAGAATTTCCAACACGCACACTTGGGCACATTTTGGACTCCGGAAAGTGCCTCAAAACTGGCCTCAAAGTGGCACAATGCATACAGAAAAGGGTGCGGCGCATCTAGGAAAAAAGGCCTAGAATGCCTCTATTTCGCGAAATTTCGCTTCCCGACTTTTTGTAAGTGGACCCACTCATATGCACTTCAATTTTTCGGCACCTAAGGTGGTTTTAAAAGTATTTTCACTCCAGATGGTCAGTTATCCAAGTGGTAAAGGAAGGCAAAGGGCCACCCAAGCCATTTGTCATGTTTGTGGCACTGCACATGTAGCTGATGTTTGCTATCCACCTTCATTTTGTGATTATTTGAGTAACTCCCCAACCCTTGGGCATTCTATCTCTTCATGGCACATTCTATATATTGTATGCAAACCATTTTCAAAGGGTTGGTTGGCTTGTAACTTCTAGGAGACTGTGGGAAAGAAACTCTGTTTCTGCATTATATATTTTTTACAGAGGATTAATGAAAGGTAGTGGCTCTGTTTCATGAGAATCATGTGATTGTGAGTGTAGAAAATGTGTCTCTTATGTTTCATATGTATTTTTTTTATGTTTCATAGCTCATTTCATATTCATTTCCATTGAAATTTTCTAAGTTAGCTAAGATAGAATTCAATTTTATTACTCTGCCTGTGGGAAAATTTCATGTTTAGTGTTCATTCTTCTGTTGAAAAGGATTCATGTTGTCCATGCCCTTTTCACTCTCTTAATCAATCTCTCCATTCCGCACTATCTTAAAACTAAATTGCTAGGCTTTCCGCCTACCTTGCCTCACGAAATAATCCGTGCCTTTATGTTAAGTTCTCTATTCATTGAGGTCAATTGGTCCCATATCATCCCATAAACACAGTCATTCATAAAAGTCACTCCTTGTATTCATATTCACTTACTAGCCTAAGACAAATAGTTCACTGTAAGTCATCTCAGGCCTTTTCATTCACTTATTCACTGAGTGTGACTCGGAGAGAGCCCTCTCCTGCTCTGGTAGGGCTACCTACCAGAGTGAGCATGGTTTGTGGTTACCCTGAATTTTGCCTTCTTTTAGCCTAAGGCAAATTTAGGTGCTAAAAATCCGTTTATAGTCAAGTGAGTTTTGGGAAAAGGGGCATATGAATTAATTGATTTTGAAGGGAACAAACTGGCGAAGCCCCGAAATGGGCTCTACCTTAAGAAGTATTTTGCTTAGGCATTAGTCGAGCAATTGCTTGTTTGTATATATTGTATCTTTGTACATATTTGTCTGGCATTTTTGATATCAAAATTTTTTTATTTGCTTGGGCAGGTTTTGATGGATGAGTCGATATATTTTAGATTCGCCGATGGTGCTAGTCGGCACACTCGGAATCTTGCTTCCATGGCTGGGTGATTTATTATCCATCTAGCCAGTTGATGGTGTCGAGGGGAGTATGTATTGGACTTGCTTCGAATAACATTTCTAAATATACTGTCATTCTCAATTTACTATCCGAAGCAATTTATGATGGGATTGATTTGTTGATAATTTATCTAGACTCACATCTAGTGGTGTCACAGTTAAATGACATTTATCGGGTTCAAGATCCTTATTTATATTGCCAATTTTTGATAGTGATAATGTTGCAACGACCATTTATTTATATTACATATGTTCACATTCCACGATCTGAGAATTCATTAGTAGATTCTATTGGTAATCAAGAATTAGATTGACACATTAATCATTCATCTAATTAAACAACATCAAAAATTCAAATATATATTATAATATATATATATATTCTATATCTATCTATATATTATTTTATATATATATATATATATATATATATATATATATATATCTCATAAAATTTCCTATATATAGATAGAGTGTGTTAGAGAATTATATATTATAGAGTAATGGAACACATAAAATATTGCAAAAATATAAACACAGAAAACGCATAAAACAAGAGAGACACAGATATATGTGGTTCACCCAGTTTGGGCTATGTCCACGGAGAAACAACCAATCCTTGTTTTTATATTATCCAGTAAATTGAAGAGATAAAACCTACAGTAGATCCATTGTAATTCCCTCTGCGCTCTCAATCTCCTCTCTCTTCCTCACTCAGAATACAGATATGCATGGATGCAATACAATTCCCTCGTATATAGTGAGGGGTTTCCTTCTAGGGCAAAAAACCCTAAATTAAACATAAATTCTACCATCAGATCTCCTTCTAATGAAAGACCCAGATTGAATATGAAATTACAACATTTTACAAGGTAATTTTACATCTATTCTTAGCTTCGGGGGCGTTGCCCTCGATTCCCCGCCGGGGGGGCTCCCAAAGGTTATAGCGACCCCCCCTGGACCCCCCTGTAGTGAATATTTTACGATGGTTTTGTTGCCCCATTACGAACTGGGGTCTAATGCAGTGATACCTTTGAATACAGAAGATAATCAGGCTCCGCACCCAACAGAGTTTTCAAAAAATAATATACATAATTGGGACAAGATGCCCTCAAAATGTGGGTTCATGCCCACAATCATGTCTAGTCATACATAGGTATGTCTATCGACCCGGCTTAGGATGAGTGGCTAAAAAGTTAACCACCACATTGGCTACACGCCAAAGTATCCGGACCTAGTCCCATGGTACCCCTACCACGCGGCATTGCATCTCCTCAGGTAGGTCCTCTATGGATATCATAGGTACCTGGTGAGTTAGTCTCACTAAGTTTCTTTGAACTACATATAGGACTCTCTCTGTCTCAACTGCTGCCTCTTTAGCCCCCCTTCCGTGATGCCAGTGCCTCGGAAATCCATCTGGTTTCACTGGACCCACATCTAGAACATGGTAATTTTTTCAGTATTTTGTCTCATCAAAAATATTTCTAAGTTCATTTCATATTAAAAAATTCAAAAAATATTAAAAATTCACAAAAACTTAAAAAATTGTTGCCTCTATCTCTCCATGCTACATTTGGTGGTAACACTAAGTCTGGATCTCCTCAGAAATCCATACCAGCATATAGGTAGTTGTTGGCTGCGATGATCTGTTGGTCCCACCAGGTGAAAAACTCATCATCAAAAGTTGTTCTAGGCACGTCCCCACCCACAAGACATTTCATCAAGTTCGCCCATCTACCCATTCGTGGATCTCTAGGGCTGCTGATGGACACTGATACTTTGGGACCAAGCCCAGGTACCGTATCGAAGAAGAATGAGCATAATATAGTCGCATATCCAAAGTTCTTTGTCTGAACCTTCTGTATAGAGGTCAATTGGCTCTTGATGTTAGTAAGAAGAGGTGTGCACCAGTCAAATACCATGGTAAGGCGCTCCACTTCCAGGCTCATGGAAACTCATGATGCCTGATGTAGCGAAGCTAATCCATTTACCCGTGCAATGGTAAATAACAGATTCCTTAGGGATAAAATTGTTAGGGTTCAAGAGAAATAAATATAACAATCAAGAAATACACATTCAAACCATGTAAACCATGATTATCTGGAAAACCCCAATTGGGGGAAAAACTAACCAACAATAGATCTATTATTGTCCTTGGCTAAAACACAGCCAAGATGGCCAACAACCTGAGCTTTCACTGCTCAACCATGGCTACCTACAATGGAGAATACACAAGCCTTTTAAGGGATTCAACTACATGTAATACCATGGGTTCAATACCATGAGTCACCAATACTAGGTGCCCAAAACCAGAACTGTTAACCATAACTATTGACATAACCTCAACTCCACCATAGAGTCAAGTTTATCTAACAATCCCCCCTTTAAACTTGACTTACATGTATACCCATTTACATGAAAATTTCCATTTTATTTTTATTTTGTTGCTATCTTGACCCACACACAACTTGAACTGCTGCAAGTTTAACCATGCATTTGACCCTGTAAGACTCCTATCCCACTATTTAATCGTTCTCTTGTAACTGAATTTTTATTTAAAATTTCTATTACTATTTCAGAATAGAAAATTTTCTTTAACCATAAAATCCCTTCAACAAATTTCTCTTAAAAAAAGAATTACCCGACTTTCTTGATTTTTTAAATTTCCAAAAAATATTCCTAAGGCTTGCATTTTCTTCTTTAAAAAATATTCCCAGGGCTTGCATTTTCTTCTTGCTCCTCATCGAACAAGGCCTTGGCAAAGCCTTCAAACTTCATTTTCTTCTTGCTCCTCATCGAACCATCATCCAATGGACATTGCTGGTTTGTGCAACAAGCTATTGCTTCAACCAGTGCCACCACTTTGTGGATGGGAACATTTCGAACAACTATCCAAGGCCCTTGCCAACCAGAGCTCTGATACCACTTGTTAGGGTTCAAGAGAAATAAATATAAAAATCAAGAAATACACATTCAAACCATGTACACCATGATTATCTGGAAAACCCCAATTGGGGGAAAACCAACCAATAATAGATCTATTATTGTCCTTGGCTAAAACACAACTAAGCCAGCCAACAACCTGAGCTTTCACTGCTCAACCATGGCTACCTACAATGGAGAATACACAAGCCTTTTAATGGTTTCAACTACATGTAATACCATGGGTTGAATACCATGAGTCACCAATACTAGGTGTCCAAAACCACAACTGTTAACCATAATTGTTGACATAACCTCAAATCCACCATAGGGTCAAGTTTATCTAACAAAAATTTCCACATGTTTGATTGGAATTTGACCTCCAATCTTCTCAGGATGTCTAGGATAGTATATACGGACATAGCCTTCTACTGATAGACTACTTCTTATCCTGCCAGTCGAATGCACAGCCTCCCCTCTTCGGGAGAGATCTATAATAAAGTAGATGTATTTGACCTCAATCCATAGAGGCATCTCATCTATCATGAAGGAATCATCCTCTGCACTCCAGTAATGGATCAGTAGTTTGAGCAAGCGCATGTTGGATTTTATGTCTGGCATTTTGAAAATTTTCAATAAGCCACAATCTCTTAGAGTGTCTAGTGCATTTTGGTCATTCATTACCTCATTATCAATTGTGGTATGCTCTCTTTCCCTCCATGTGATGGTCATCCTGCAAAAAATTTGAGTTTCAACCATTAGTTTTTATGTTTAAACTTTAACTTGCGTACATGGGGGTTCCCTTTACACATAGTCGGGTGTAGGGCGTCGTATAGATCACATCCAACCTGCATGTACACAGAGTTGGATTTTTGGGTATAATTTCCCATAGTCAGAACTTTAAGAAAACTTTTAAAAAATATCAAAAAACATTACAAGCATGATTTGAGGGTTACCTGATAACTTTGGGGCAATTTGAATGGTCCAATTGTTTAGAGGAAAGCTTGATCCTTTTTTCTCCATGGCACTTTGTTCCAAACAGAAAGAAAAAAAACAGTGAGTCCAAAAGTCATTATATAGCTTTGAAATTGCAAAGTATTTTTTTTCAAAAATTGATTTTTGTCTCATGGATATTTTGACCTGTGGGCTTAGATTGTTGAGAGTGAGTTGTTTTTTAGGATATTTTGGAGACTTCTTCAAGATGTTATTTGGTCCCATGATTGCTAACCCATCATGGCAGGGATCATTCACTCACTGGCATTTAGGTTAGGGAAAACCATTTTCCGCTGCATTTTGCATACTAGCCTCCATTCAACGATACATTAGCCATAGGGTCAACCCCATCGTATCTTGGTTAGAAAACCATTTTCACTTGCCTATTTTGAAATCATTATATGATGGTAGAGCCATCCTTTACATGGGCATCTTAGTTAGAATCTCGCTGACATTGGTTACCTATGCTACTATATTGAGTAGGCTCGAGATTCCTCTTTAGTCTTGCCTTGACTTATGCATTAAAGATACATTCTCCTTTCTTTCATGCTGATTTTTGGCTTTATACCCTAGAGGCTCCTTTCTGTTGAGTTGTACTGCTGCATTGCATTTTGACTATTTGCACCTTTTTGCCCTTGATCCGGATTCACTTGGACTCGTGTTTATGCCACTTATTTGACCTTGTCTTTTGCATAATCAACCATGCAATCACTTAGCTTCTGCAACTTGATGCATCCTTTTACCTGCCAAAAGACATCCCTTTGAGTGTCCTTGACCAGTTTCGCCTCCTTGCATTGAGCATAGGAATGTTCCCCTCTCAGGAACTAGATCATTTGTTTCTCTGACACTCATTATTTCCACTGTACTATAACATTCTTTTATTCTTTTTCCATCTTAAAGAAAAATACAAAAAAATTATATATTCCAAAAAGAGCGGGAACGAGACAACATTTCCATATTTGTTGGCAGCTAGAGTCAGTGGTGTCGCCCTTGAACAAAGCACTCAAAAGAAAGTCTCTCCTCCATTTGGGCAGGATTTAATTTGACTTAGGTATGCCTTTAACCTTTTTATTGAGTCAGTACTCCTCCAATTGGTTACCTCTTCCAATCATGTGGAGAGTTTTCTCATGCCTCCTACATGGCAAACTTATATAGAGCTATCATATGCTAATAATGCTATCATATAGACATCATTGAGTCATGCTTTTGTTAAAGGGAAGTAAGCCTGAGTTGGCTTCTCTACAGTGTCTCTTGACCTATTTTTCAGTGGGCCATCCTTGGTTGTCATCACATCAGTTATATTGGTCCTTTGCTCGTGCCAGTTTGAGAAGGTCTCCATTGACTTTTTGCTGGCACGTGTTGTCCTTATTGACGATGGCATATTGCTCTGAAGGTAGGCCTAGAGCTGCAACCTGGCCTTATTTTCATTATTGATAGGTCACCTTGTGCTCAGCATCAATCAATATCATGGATCTTTGACTGAGTGGTTTCCCTTGTGTTCGACATCAACTTTCATTATCACACATTGGGATTCATGCAGTTCCTTGGTTTGCATTTGACCCTATTGGTGGATACCTCGCCTCTACGTCAGCTTTCCTTATTGGTTGGTTCAGAGGGTTTCTATCATGTGCTAGCTACATCTTGTGTATGCTGGAAACGTGCTTCAGTTGGGTTACTACATCTTTTTCGTCCGATTCTTTCCACATTATTGGCCTACGGGTTACACTTGCACTAGATTGATGACGGATGCCTTAATGCCTTCCTTCTAGCGAATCTTTCCTATAGACTACAACTCATTTTCTCTAGGACAAATATCTAGAGTCCATTTGGTAGTACCTTGGGGTTTGCAGTCATCAATGGCAGATTCCTTGATAGGCAGCTGATTGATAGATTCTTCCAAGTGTTCGAATTCGACTCATTTATTCACACTTGTTAGATTGTACTAGGTACCTTGACTCTCATTATCATTATTAGTGAGTAGTCTCACATTTGTTAACGGTATACATCAATGACTGGTAATCAAACGATTGTTCACGTGGTCGACCTCAGATAATTTATTCCCCTTGTGTAGAAATGTACCACGGTGGTCAGTGAAAACCTCGGGTTGCATCAACATGTTTTGGTTCACTTTTCAGTTGCTCCTATTGCTACTAGTTGACACCATCCATCGTATATGTTTCAGTTCTTCACAACGACATCTTATATGCCGGCATCCGAGTTGTAATGTAGTATCATTTTATTCCATCACGTTCATTTGGTACTATTGGGATCAATTTTTGACATTAGTGATCAGCTTCATCCTTTAGCATCATTGATCGTCTTCTTATATGTGATATTCAAACATGTACCTTTTTTGACCATGATCAAGTGATTCATCATGTACTTTTAGTTATTTATACTTGTATACATATTGGATCTGCTTGTACTTGATATGTAGACATGCTTTCCTTTTTCTAAGCATGGGTATGCCCGCCTAAGAAAATAGTTTCTTTCTGGTCTTTTTTGATGGCTTAGTAGGCTGAATTCTAGTGAAGTCCTTCTCAGTCTCGACAAGATTCCTTCAATACACTTAATACATTTCGGCCATCATATACCCCTTCTGACCTCATATATTAGGGGGCATATGTTATAGCACCATTTACCACCCTTGGTGTTTGTTATGCTTGGTTTATGGCCTAAGGCTACCCCTCCTTCCAAACTTGGTCCAAATATATAAAAAACAATGTTTTATTCCATGTACGCTAATTTTCCCTGAGATAAAAGCGTGTACACATGGGTCAGTTAATACCCAACCTACGTATATGTGTTAAAACACTTAAAAAGTTAAATTTCCTTAATTATGGGCAGAGTTCATGAGTTTTAGCTGTTGATTACCTCCTATTTCCCGTGGCTCAACTGTTTCACAACTAAAAAACTAATTGGGAGAAGTATAAATAGAATTCTAAGGGAAGGCCAGAAGGAGAAGAGATAAAGTTATTTTATACTGATATTATCCCTAATTGAGTTTGATGAATCCCTGTGCCTCATACACTTCCCCAAGCTTCAGGAAACCCTTGTTTCCTTGATTATAGATATTCTTCCTCTTGCTTGAGATATCATGGTGTTGGTTATGGAAGAATATTGTTTAACACTAGGATAGGACGAATCCAGAGGACGGTTCTGCTTGGAGCCGGAAGAAGAAGACTCAGGAAACTTATCTCCATGTTATTTATAGCTTATTTCAATAAAATAAATGTTGTCTTGTTTCCGAAATTAAATTCGTTTATGCATCAAATTATGTTGTAATTCATACATGAATATTGTTTTGATGTATGATCAATCATTTTTTTATATGATATAAAGTCAGATTTAGTGAATATTCTTTACTTCTATATTGCCATGTATGTTTGAATTGAATGATTTTCAGGTTTGAAGAACATCAGGAGTTGCCGAGGGTCTGAACCCTGCAGGACCTACTCGAACGAAGGAAATCCGGGAACAATTTTATGTAGTTTGATTATATAAGCATTTTCCCTGAGTTGTATGAGTGTTTCTTGTTGTAGTTTGCTTATGCTCTGTTGGGGTTATAACCCAAAGCCCTAGGGTACTTATTATTGAAACAATAAGTGGAATTTTCATATTATCTTCACTCTTGCATATATCACATTCAAGGTAGTTTTCATGTGCAAGTGTCGTTTTCATGTCTTCCTGTAGTCACAAGTGTCGCTTTTAACTATGTTCACCCCTATATGTGTCAAACCTTCGCACATCACTAAAGTTAGCTTTGTTGAGCTTCTCTACATTAAATTCGCTTACATATCATTATAATATGTGTTAGACATATTCCTATAGCTCACACACGTTGATTATTCCTAAATGTTTTCGACATAATCTTAAACATATTGCTAAATTGCACAAGCTTCATGATTGCATTGATTGTTGTGTTTGTTTCTTTCTCTCACCCAAGCTCATGGTTTCTCATCTATCCTCTTAAAACTTCTCGTCTCTAAGTGAAATTAAGAAAGAATATGAAATTATAATGATGAATTCAAATTAAGGTCAATCTATTTTTTTAATATGGTTGTGACTATAAGCTCAATTTAATAAGTAAACTGACACATGTTTTACTTGTTAATCCAAGTTTATAGACATGGAAGCATGTACAAAATATATGAATTTAAGGTGAAGTCAATTTAGGAAGGAAAGAATACAAGGTTAAAATAAGTGCATGTTACAAATATATTCTAAGTTTTAAAAGACTAAAAATATTCTGGTTCAAGATGTAGCAAGCAAGACAAGAGGCTCCTGACTTAGGAGATCCTGGTTGTCCTTCCTCACAGTACTGTCCCCAAGAAGAGAAACTATACATAAAGAGTTTGTAATTTGTAGATAGCAAGAGAAGAGGCTCCTAACTTAGGATGTCCTGGTTTTCCTTCCTCAAATTTCTACTCTAATAACATTACCATTGCATCAAATAAAACTGGAATTCAAGAAATAATACAGGAAATGCAAAAATGATGATTTTAACTATGGTTCATAACTTGATAGAAAGAGAATTTAACTTAAATTATTATTTTTCCTTTCATATGAAAATTTGATTTTAAACTAACATCATCCCAAAATCACACAAAAACTATGAGACATCTAAATAAATGAATCATAAATTTGAAACAAGAAACACTGAAATTAAGATTATGCTAATGTAATCAAAGTGTACATAGCTTGGCATGGGGGCCCTACAACCTTGCCTTGTAAACCTAAGGAACTCTGCGCTACAACTAACTTATGAAAATATCCATAGCATGAACAACAAATTAGAACAGTAGAAAGTATTCTCCAAATTATCAAAAAGTCTCTAATATTATGAATACAAATTACATACATTAATGGTTCATAAACTCACTTTAAATAAGAAAATTATCAACAAACTTAGATAAAATGGCTCTAACAATATGTTGATCGAGCCTGTGTTTGCTCACTTTGACCGAACCAATAGGTTTTCATCCATATGTGGTTCCCAAGATTTCCAAATATGCACTCAGATTTCGCCCAGGTGTCCTGCACATATGACTTTAACGGAGCTATTATAGTAATTTTTAATGGAGTCCAAATTTACTCTTAAAACCTTATTTTTACAAAACTTTCTAAAATTTGAAAAACTTAATTTAGTTATGTGAATATGAAAAATATGAGTAAAATGAAGCATATGTAAGTGAAATAGGATGGAATATGGTGGTAAATGGATTGGGTTAGGATAGGAAAAACTGACCAAAATTGAGTGCCAACATCTCCCCCTTGTTGATGCTCAAGCATGTCCTCATTCTTGCTTCCTCCATTTGGAACTTCGGAGTGATAATTCCCCTGCTGTACCTGAACTTGTAGCCTCTTCCTGTGTAGCTCAAAGTAGAATATCAATGCCCTCATGTTTCTCTGCTTTGTAGATGGAAGCTTTTATTTATTTTTTCATATTTATATTGCCATAACTTCTTCTCTTTTAGCCATCTGTAGGCTTGTTTAGAAATGAGCATATTATGAGTTTCAATATTTTTTATTTTGTTGTTCAATTTATTGTTTTCTTTGACCATGTTTGTGTTTTTTTCCTTATACATTTTGTCTCCCTCTTCAAGTGTCTTTCCATGATTTTTCTGTCCTCTAGCTCACTAGTCAACTCTTCTATTTTCCTTGGATATTCCTCATTGTGCAATTCTCTAGATTATTCCCTTACCTCTTTAGCATATGAATGAGATGAGGTGACTCCTACCCAAGTATCCTCAAAATAAGAGCCTTTTTCTATGGGATATTCCTGAGCTTCCTCCTCTAATATATGTATGATCTCATCAATTTGCTTTGATGTTTGTGGAGGTTCGGTTTCAATAATGTCAATTTTTGGGTCTTTCCCTTGGTTGCTTGGTTCTTCTTGTGAATTTATTATTGATCTCCTAAGAATGGACAAAAATTATTGTTCTTTCTCAATCATAACACCATCCTGCTTATTTTTCAATCTTGTCCCTGGATATAAAGGAGAATTCATGACACTTTTTGTGACATGTAATTTCCCAAACCTTTCCTCATTCCCTGTTAATTGGTCTTCAAAGTGATGTTTGGCTAAAAAATCATTCCAAAGAATCCCTTTATTCCTTGTCTAATACTCAACAAGTATCTTGATCAATCTACAATGATAGATATTAGCCTCTTTAGCTTTTGTTTTGTTTTTGACATTTTCTATCATTTTAATCAAGCTCTTTGAAAAGAAGTCAGAAATATTGATTTTACAGTCTCCCTTGATTGTTGAAGAAATTTTATAAGGTAAAGGTAGAATATACTCTGCCTATTGTCACAAGTAAAATATTTTTAGATGGTCACAGCTAATCCTGACCATGGCTCTTTGAACCAATCCCTTAAAATTCCTTTTTTCCTATCAAAGGTTCCCTTCCTTTGTTTTTCTAGGAAAAAGGTCCATCCTTTCTCCTTAAAATGTAAACCTTTGTGATATTCTTCTCCTATTAGAGGGATTCTAATTCTTGAGATGTGAAAGTTGGAATCACTGGTATAGGAAGTTCACCCACTTTTGTTTGCCCATTTTCAAAATTTTCTATGAATTCTTGTGTGATTATGTCATTGTGGCCATTAAACTTCCTAAGGAACTCGAGTGGTCCTGCTAGAAATAATTTATCCACTACTTCCTTACTCCAATTTTCTACTTTGAAGACTTTGGGTTATTTTTGTTTCCATTTGCATATGCTTTGTATACCGAGTTATATAACATTGCCTAGTAAACAATTTCATTATGAAGATAACAAACAAAATGTTCGTTATTCATGCAATAACAATCTTGGTAAATGAACTTACCAGATCTCCATATATTTTGAAAACAAATGAGATTACTTCCTTTACCTATAAATCTTAAATTTGTTTGACTTCTGCTACAAATAATATCAACACAAGGTTCCGTGTTTGTATATCTTAGTGAAGAAAAATTATGACTGTGTAAAAGACCCAAAACAAAAATCTCCATTGTAAGAAAAATCCCTCACAATTTTGCAAATTGTATTTAAATTTGTCTCCTTTTACAAAATTTCCTCATGAAAATTTATGAAAGCCTCCTTTGTTTTACAAACTGTGTACTATGTTTTTGAAATAAGATTCACTCTGCAAATTTTTTGAAAATCAATGCATGAGGAAATTGTGGTTTTGATACTTGAACTGTAAGAAGAGTTTGTAGAAAAACTTGTAGAAACTTCTTGTTAATGATTTTTCTTCCCTGTGTAAACTTATAGTTTCAATTAAACCCATTTCTAGTATCTCAAGAAATCATGGATTGTATGGGTTTGTAGAGGGTTTTGAAGATAACAAAGCATTGAAAATGTGTAACTAAAGTCATATTTTTTTCTCATTGTGACACATCTTAAAAAAATATTCGAGTTTAACTTTTTTTGAAATCATTTTAGTTGTTTGAGGAGTCTTTCAAATTGACACTTACCTTATCACTGGGAGTCACTACATTAATTGAGGAATTCCCTGCGTAATTTACAGATTTCGTTGGAGCTCAGCACAGAGGAAATCCCAATCACTTTCTCCTCCCTTAAACAAACAAAATTCCTTCATATTCTCCACGCAGCACAGGGTTTTCCTTTCCTTATTTCTCCGCGATACTCAGGGTTCTTCTTCTCCTTATTTCAGCACGCTTCTCTTTCAATATTACATGCTTCTCTTTCACACAGTCTCTCCATGACACAAGGTTTCTCTCCTACCTAGTTACCTTTACTCTCTGCATTTTTTTCTTTGATCAGGGCTTCCTTACACTGTGGGTGAATGCACAATATTTCTCTCTAACTCTACTGAGTTTGGCTATGATAATGAAGGAGAATATGCAGAGTATACCTTTGAAATGTTTTTTACCGTTTCACTATTTAACTGTCTTGTCCATTTTGGATTTTGGTTGCCACTTGTGTTAATACATCATGGTTCATTTACTTATGATCGTGCTACATTTTGTACACTCCTTCGACACTTGTTTTATATCCACTAAGGTTGCATCATAGTTTGTATTTTAGAGTTTTGAATACTCATAACCATTAGGACCTTAGCTTATGATTTTGTATGGCATGCACTATGTTTGCTTATCCATCATACTTATGTGCATGTTACATATTCATGTTTTTATCATTGTAACTTTTGCATTTTTCATCATATACTTATGTATTTGATTTTGAAATGACCATAGTTTTAGGTCATTTCAAATAAAATTTTCTTTATATTTTTACAATGATACTAACTTCTTGTTCTTGTTTTGTAGATGCATAAACTAATCATTCAGGTTGTATAGAAAATTTCTCCGTGATGCAATTTTTTTTTCAAAAGGATATGTGGCCAACAATATTGGTCAAAATTTGCAAATTATATGGTTGAGTAATGAGATATGAATGTATGGTTTAGTTGAGTAATGATATGTGAATGTATGGTTAAGTGATGAAATGAATATGTAGGGCGATATAGGATAATGTACAATGTACATGACTAGGAGTATTGCATATTTCGATTTTAAACTAGGTTATCAATCTTTAGAAACAATTTCAAAATAAAAGGCTTTAATAATGTTTTTTAAAGTACTTTCGTTTTACTTGATAGCTCCTTGTCAATGCTTCAAATCTTTTGTCAACACTTGACTTTTTCAAAATGAATTCTTATCAATACTAGACTATAAATAGATGTTTGTAGATGCTTTTCAGGTACCTTTGATGTTGATTGGATATAGGTTGTTCTGTATATGATATTTATCTTGTTTGAAATAGGTCCCTTACTGATAAATATTGATTATGATGTCTTAGGTCCCTTTTGTAGTACAACTCCTTGATATTAAACAATTGCATGGCTTGTCGATTTAGTATGAATATCCCCCCTTGTTGATCCTCAGGTCTTTAAATTTTGGAGGATGATCGTGCAAATATAAAAAATGAAAAAATAAAAGAGAGAATTCATATTGGCCAAACAAGTTGGTTTTCTGATATGAATTCGAGTTTGTATTGCGCTAGTATCCTAGAATTTTCACAACCAAACTCCTTTATTATTTTTTAACTTTTTTATTTTTATTTTTATTTTTTAATTTTTTTATGCTTTTGGAAATAGGGAAGGCATATTACTATGTTGTTCCAATACTTCCATATTGTCTTCTGCTGAGACTCTATTCAGAAAGTCTTCTTTACTGATAGGTTTGTTATAAAATTTGAGTCGATGACCATTAACTAGAAATGAAATTGTTGCTTCATCAATTGTTTTAATTTTGACTGCTCCATTGTCAAAGATTTCTTTTGTTTCATATGGCCCAAGCCAATGAGTAGTGAAATTATCTTTGAAATATTTGTACTTGGAGTCAAAAAGAAGTGCCTAGTCTCCCTTATGATTTTTTTTTTTTGACAAATCTATCGTGCCATTTGATTCTCTGCTCTTATACTATGTGATGTGTGCTCAATTGCCTGTTGTATGATCTCATCTAGTTCATTCAATTGCATAAGTCTGTGATTCTAAGCTTCTGACAGGTTCAATCCTAATTTTTCTGCAAGTTTTAATGTATGAATTTTAAATTCGATTGGTAATAGAACTTCTTTACCATATACGATTTGATATGGACTAAATCCAGTAGTTTTTTTCCATGTAATTTTGTATGTCCATAATGCATTTTTCAATTTGTCTAACCAAAATTTTATGTTCATTTGTACTGTCTTTGTCATGATGTTTTTCCATAACCTTAATAGTAGATTGCACTTGTCCATTTTCTTTTGGATGATACGAAATAGACTTTCTATGCTTGATTTTGTATTTTTTTGTAAGATCTCGAACAAGTTTATAAGTGGATTGTGTTCCCTAGTCTGTAAAAATATGTCTTGGAACTCCAAATCTTACAAATATTTCTTCAAAGAGGAAAGAAACAACTATTTGTTTTGTTTCTTGTTGGGTTGTGTTATATTCTTTCAATGACTAGCTCCTCCAGTTAACCGGGGGGTTAGAGGGGGGACAGAGTCCCCCCTTTGTTGTGTCGATTGTGTAGCGGGGGGGGGTGGTCACAAGGGGCATAGCATCCCCCCTCTCCAGGGGGTTTGAGGGTGGTAGGTAGCCCCCCTCTACGAGGTCTAGGGAAGTTTCGAGGATTTTTTTTTTAGACCCTATATTAGGTGGGTGGACTTACCTATGGTTTTGTGCATGGTTTTTGCACATGGTTTTGGGTGGGATGGTTTTCGGTCCATGGTATTGGATGCTTAGACATGTATAAATATGTCTTGTAACATTGAAAGGAACATAATGAAAAATCAATTTGGTAGTCCCAGTTTTGGGATCCAGGGGAAAATATCTGTGTATATGTGTTTTATGTGTTATGCTCTCGCATTGTTTATTTTCTGTGTTTTAGAATTTGTATGCCGGTAATTTCTGTATGGGGTTAAAACCTACATTTTATATGAGAGTTGTTTGGCTTCAAGGGGACGCCTTTATTGCTGAGGGGTTTCGCTCTGGCTTATGGTAGACCTTGCTCAATGGGAGATCTGCGGGATCGATTTTGGTGGTGAAAGAGGATGGTAAGCAGTGGAAAGATAGAGATCGAGAAATGCAATGGTTAGAGTTTTGAGTTGTGGAAGCTCAAGATGGAGGATCTGTTGGTGGATAAATATTAGTGGATCATGGTAGATCTGGGTACTATACCAAAGTGAGTGTCTGATGAAGAATGGAAGAAGTTGGATCGGAAGGCAAAGAGCACAATACAATTGTGTTTCTCAGATTCTGTATTGCTAAATGTATCAGGGGAATCTATGGCGAAGGCTTTGTGGGACAAGTTAGGGACTTTGTACCAATCTAAGTCTCTGGTGAATAAATTGTTCCTATGGAAAAAGCTGTATAACCCGAGGATGAAAGATGAAGACTCAGTGATAGAGAACCTAAATGAATTTAATATTGTGGTAAGTCAATTATTATCTATTAATATTAAAATTTCAGATGAAGATAAGTGCATCTGTTTGTTGTGTTCTCTACTAGATTTGTGGGATAGTCTGGTTAATGCAATAGGTAGCAATGCAACTACCTTGCAGTTTGATGAAATAGTCTCATCCTTGCTGACGGAAGAGATGAGATGGAAAAATATGGAGTGCTAGAATAGTGATGCCTTGTCTGTACGAGGAGGGTCCCAGAATAGAAACAAAAATAAGTCATCGAGTGGGAGATCTAAATCTCCAGGAAAACCTGTAAAGGTGGTGTGTTGGAAATGCAGAAAGGAAGGGCACTACAAAAGGGACTGTAAATCTAAAGCTCTTGAGAAAGGAAAGGGATCTGATGATGCTCCTTCTATAGAGGAAAAAACCACCCCAGATGAAGGTGGGGATGTGTACTTGGCTTCTTCAAGTACACATGTAGATCATGAACCATGGTTGATTGACTCAGGTGCATTATTTCACTTCACTCCCCATAGAGAGTGGTTCTGCGAGTATGAGAAATGTGATGGTGGTGATGTCTTCTTAGGGGATGATAGGAAGGCTAAAATCGTTGGTTGCGGAAAAGTAAAGTTGAATCTTCAAGGTGGAAGGGTTAGAACACTTCCGAGTGTTCTGCATATTCCTGTATTGGACAAAAATCTGATTTCTGTAAGCAAGTTGGATGATGCAGGTGTAAAAACAGTGTTCGAGAGGGATACCTCCAAGATGGTTTGAGGAGCACTGGTACTGAAGTGGGGAGTTCGGATTGGAACTCTGTACAAGCTGCAAGGAAGCACTGTTGTTGATGGGTGCAACAGTTCTGTGGTTCTTGAAAGTGGAGCAGAAAATATAGTGGCTTCTGGAGAAAAGACTATGTTATGGCATCAAAGGCTTGGACATATTTGAGAGAAGGGCCTTTGAATACTTCATGGTAAAGGTATGGTAGAAGGTATGACTAATAGCTCTCCGGATTTTGATTTCTGTGAAAATTTTGTATATGGAAAACAAAATCGGGTGATTTTCCCTTCTGGTGGTAAGAGGGAGAAACATATATTAGAGCTTGTGCACAATGATGTGTTTGGACCTATGAAGGTTCCATCACTGGGTAAGTCTGTGTACTATGTATTATTTATAGATGACATCTCAAGGAATACATGGATATATTTCCTCAAGAAGAAATATGAAGTCTTTGAAAGGTTTAAAAAATTTAAGGCTCTCGTGGAAAACCAAACGGAGAAGAAGATAAAGGTGTTGAGGACAGATAATAGTGGAGACTTTTGTAGTAAGGAATTTGAAGAATTTTGTAAGAAGTGTGGTATAGCATGATAGAAGACTACTCCATACACACCTGAGAAAAATGGAGTTATAGAAAGAATGAACAAGATGTTAATGGAAAGGGTAAGAAGCATGCTCAGTGGTGCCAGGTTAGGACATGAATTCTAGGTAGAGGCGGTGGAGACAACAAGTTACTTAGTCAACAGATCACCTTCATCAGCGTTGGAGGATAAGACTCCACAAGAGGTATGAACTGGTAAGAAACCCTCTCTTCCACATCTAAGGGTATTTGGATGTTATGCATATGTACATGTTCCAAAGGAGAAAATAACCAAGTTGGATAGTAAATCTAAAAGTGCATCTCTATTGGGTATAAGTATGGTTTAACGG
This sequence comes from Pinus taeda, assembly GCA_000404065.3. NCBI lineage: Eukaryota > Viridiplantae > Streptophyta > Pinopsida > Pinales > Pinaceae > Pinus > Pinus taeda. Next base: position 337,932 of record APFE031023650.1, on the reverse strand, counting down.
GTTATAAGATTTGGAACCCAATAACAAGGAAGGTTGTGTACAACCAAGATGTGGTGTTCAAAGAGGTGAAAGATGTTATTAAACATGAAGCCACATCAAAGGAACCTGAGAAGATAGAGTTTGAGCTAAAGGAGGAATAATCAGACTCTACAATAGAAGAGGAATCAAAATATGAAGAGCCACAAAATCTGGTTGTGAGAATATCAGTTCGAGAAAGAAGGCAACTAGAAAAGTATAGTCCATTTGCTTTCTGTTCAAATTTTGCTTTATCTATTACTGATGATGATCCGAGAACTATGAAGGAGGCAGTAGATTAAAAGGATGGCAAACTCTAGAAAGAGGCCATGGTTGATGAAATGGCATCTTTGCACAAAAATGAGGCTTGGGATCTGGTGGAATTGCCTACTGGAAGGAAACCCATTGGCAGAAAATGGGTGTTCAAGAAGAAGACAAATGCAGAAGGAAAGGTGGAGAAATGAAAAGCTCGGTTGGTAGAAAAAGGTTATTCCCAAGTGTCAGGAATTGATTTTGGTGATATTTTTTCTCCTGTTGCCAAGGTAGCTTCTATTGGATTACTTTTATCTATTGTTGTTGCTTTTGATTTTGAGGTAGAACAGATGGATGTCAAGACAAAATTTCTTCATGGGGATCTAGAAAAAGAGATCTACATGAAGAAACCTGAAGGTTTTATGGTGAAGGGTAAGAAAGAACTGGTATGTAAGTTAAATAATTATCTATATGGGTTAAAACAATCACCAAGGATATGGTAAAGGAAATTTGATACATTTATATGGGGACTTGGCTTCACCAGAAGCAAAGTAGATCACTATGTGTATTTTAAATTAATTGGTGACCGTGTTATTTATCTGGTCTTGTATGTGGATGATATGTTGCTGGTTGGAAATGACAAAGAAATTATCTAGGATTTGAAGACCCAATTGTCCTCCAAAGTCTACATGAAAGATCTTGGTGCTGCAAACTATATTCTGGGCATGGAAATTAAAAGAGATCGGGAAAAGAGGAAGCTCTGGTTAAACCAAAGGAATTATGTTGAGACAATACTGCAGAGGCTTGATATGCAGGATAGTAAACCGTTGAAGCTTCCTATTCCTATAGGTGTAAAGTTATTTACCGAATAGTGTCCCAAGACACAAGAAGAGGAAGAGGACATGTCTCATGTTGCATATGCAAGTGCAGTTGGTAGCCTGATGTATGCGATGGTCTGCACTAGACCAGGCATTGCACATGCATTGGGAGTATTGAACAGGTTTATGTCAAAGCCAGGGAAGGAGCATTGGATAGCAGTAAAGCGGGTTTTCAGGTATTTATGTGGCACTAGTGATTATGGTTTGTGCTACCAAGGAAGACTAGGATTGAACAGAGTTTTGGATATTCATGGAATTATGGATGCAGACTGGGATTGACATCTAGATCAGAGAATATCTACAAGTGGGTATGTGTTTGACCTATTCAAAGGTGTAGTTAGTTGGATGAGTAAGAAACAATCTATAGTGGCACTATCAATTACAGAGGAAGAATACATTGCAAACACTCATGCAAGCAAGGAAGCAGTTTAGTTGTAGAGATTGTGTTCACGTATGGGGTTAGTGCAGGGAGCTATAAGGATAGACAATGATAACCAAAGTGAAATTTTCTTGGCAAAGAACCCTGCTTACCATTCAAAGACAAAGCACATTGATGTTCAGTATCACTTTGTGAGGGATATGATAGAAGACAAAAAGGTGTTGCTGGTAAAGGTGGACACTTTGAAGAATATTGCAGATGCATTGACAAAATCTGTGAGCTCTGAGAAGTTCTCTTGGTGTAGAGAAACAATGGGCATTGCAGGGCTGGATAAATTACTAAGCTCTCCTATGTCCTCTCGTGGAAAGAAAAAAACACTTTGGAGAATGTTGGGTTGTGTTATATTCTTTCCATGACTAGCTCCCCCAGTCAACTGGGGGGTTAGATGGGGGGCGGAGCCCCCCCTTCATTGTGCCGATTGTGCAGTGGAGGGGTCACAGGGGGTTTGAGGGGGGTGGGTATCCCCCCTCTACAGGGTCTAGGGCAACACCTTGGGGGATTTTGTTTTTGGACCCTATGTTAGGTTGGCGGACCTACCTATGTTTTTGTGCATGGTTTTGCGCGTGATATTTTTTGGTCCATGGTATTGGATGCTTCAACGTGTATAAATATGTATTGTAACATTGAAAGGAACATAATGAAAAATCAATCTGGTAGTCTTGGTATTGGGATCCACGGGAAAATCTCTGTGTATATGTGTTTTATGTGTTATGCTCTCGCATTGTTTATTTTCTACATTTTAGAATTCGTATGTAGGTAATTTCTATATGGAGTTAAAACCTACATCTCTCATGCCACTTCTTTTGCTTCAACCCATTTTGTAACATAGTTTGTACATACTAAGATGTACTTCTTTCCATTTGAAGGTGGCTTAATTGGCTCCACAAAGTCTAGATCCCATTATTCAAATGGTTCTATAAGTACTTGTGGTTTTAATGGTATCTCATCTAATACTATAGGTCTTCCAGTTCTTTCACAATTGTCACATCTTTTGCTGTAGGTCTTTGAGTCTTTGAAAATCATTTGCCAATAGTATCCAAGTTTGAGCACCTTGTATGATGTCCATTTGTGTGCAAATGGCCACCACATGGTTCATCATGACATCCTTTTAGAATATCAATAATTTCATCTTATCTTACACATTTTCTTATCGGAAGATTATGACTAGTATAAAACAGGTCACCATTGACCCAAGTATATCTAGCACTTTATTTAATTATTTTCCTTTCTTTCTTGTTAGTGAAATGAAATGGAAATATTCCAGATGATAAATAATTTTCTATATCTGCAAACCATAGGTTTTTAGCTGTTAAAACAAATATATGCTCATCAGGAAATTTGTTTGAAACAGGGATAAGATCATCAGGAAAATTAAGTCTTGACAAAACATCCGCCACTTGATTATATTTTCCTGGTCGATCTAGAATAATGATATTAAATTATTGCATTAGTAACAATGATCTAGTAATTTTTCCACTACTAATTGTTTTTTTCATTAAATATTTAATGGTTGAATGATCTATATGAATAAATACTTGATAGCCTGTTATGTAATGCCTAAATTTATTGACTTCATGCACAATAGCTAGCATTTCTTTTTCTGTTACTGTGTAGTTTAATTCTGCTCGTGTTCAATTTTTTCTTATGAAATAAAAGACATAGTTAAACTAATTTTTTTTCCTAGAGATGCTCCTATAGTTGTGTCTGATGCATCAGTGGATACGTGGAATGGAAATGATAAATTTGGTTCTCTGAGAATGGGTGTTATAGACAATTTCTCTTTTAATTTTTCAAATTCATTTTGACAATTTGTAGTCCATTGAAACTCAATGTCTATTGCAAGTAATTTAAACAAGGGTAAAGCTATCTTGTTGAAGTTTTCAATGAATCTTCTATAGTAGACTGCATATCCCAAGAAAATTCTTACTTCTTTATATGTTTTTGATGGCATTAAGTTTACCACGATCTAGTAATTCTGCCATTACTAATTGTTTTTTTCATTAAATATTTAATGGTTGAATGATATATATGAATAAATACTTGATAGCCTGTTATGTAATGCCTAAATTTATTGACTTCATGCACAATAGCTAGCATTTCTTTTTCTGTTACTGTGTAGTTTAATCCTGTTGGTGTTCAATTTTTTCTTATGAAATAAAAGACATAGTTGTTAGGACCCCACTATGTATCATTTTTGCTATATATTTTGATACCACTTTACCCTTATAACCATGAATCCCAGTATCATTTTCATTCGCTTTTTCCCAAGGTATACAAAAACCTCTTCTTTATTATATAATTAATCTGTTTTACATTTAATTCCATAATACTCTTATATTTTATCATTAATTGAAGTGTATCATTGCTAATACAAAT
>APFE031023650.1:274395-288355 GCA_000404065.3 Pinus taeda | reverse complement strand
GGATGTTTAGGGTTTTCCATTGTTTCTCAACAATAAATAGGCCTTCGAGCCTCATTGTAACACAGTTCAGAGGCATGTAGCCACCACATCTCTTCTCAGAGATAAGCTACCATCGCCCTAGCTATTTATGTCCATTTTTTGTTTATAAGCATATCTCAGTATTTTACATTAATGAAATGAAGTATTATTTCCACTGCATCTTTGTGTTTATGGTTATCTCTATAATTTTTCACGTTCCTATTTAAATCTGGATCATTGATTGAGAAGGAGGATTGAGTGTGATATGTTTCCTTTCATCTCCATGTGATATGGTCATGCTTCTTGATCTACATCCAATGAAGGCATATGTTGTGGCTAACCATGGTCTGCCAAGAATTAAAGGATGGCCTCCTAGATTAGTTTTTGGTTGCAAGATTATAAAGTCTACAAGATATTCCCATGAATCCAAAGAAACAATGATGTCTTCAAGTATTCCTTCCGGTACAACTTTAGATCTATCTGCTAGTTCTAAAATTGTAGTAGTAGGTTGGATATTTGGCAGTTTTAAATACTTCATAGTTTATATTGTCATGAAATTTATAGAAACTCCTAGATCAATCAAAGTTTTAGGAACTGCAAAGTTATTAATTGAAATGGGTATCATTGGTATCCCCAGATCAATATATTTTTCAATTGTTGTTTTTACATACATGAGAATAGATAGTTTTCCAATGACCTAGATTGTGGGTGGATCTCTTCTCTTTCTTCCAGTTTTCTTAATGCATAATTCCTTTATTGTTTTTGTTCTTGTTGGTTGTGGGCTTGAATGAAAATTTTGGGGAATTTGTTGAGTAAATTGTTGATATGTACCTACAAAACGTGGTTTCCAAGATCTTCTTGGTGCTATATAATAAATTCCTTGAGTTTCTTCTAATTAACCTTCTTCCAACTCTTTTAATGTTGGACAATCATTTGTAACATGATTTTCTGTACAAAGTCCACAAACATGTATATTATCTAAAGGACATTCTCATAAAAGATGATTCTTGCTACACTTAGGACAAAATATTAACATTTTTTTTCTTCTTCTTCTTGTTTCTTCTTTGCTTTTAATACATCAACTTATGTTCCTAAGGTTCTCAAAAGATTTGTTTTAAATTTTTCTAACAAAATCCCTATTTTTTCTCTTGTTACTCCTCCTGTTGCTGATTTAGAAGCTCTAGAAGTTATATCTCTTTTTCTTGTTTTGGATCTACCTCTAAAGTACTTTTGACATAATTAAAAAATTTCATCGAATGGAAAGTATGAAATATCTCCTTTACTTGTCACATTGATAATATCAAGATACTCAACTCGTATTCCTTTAAGAAAAAATGTTCTAATGGTATCAGGATTTAGAGAATGTTGTCTGGAGTTTTGCAGGTTGTAAAGAAATCATTCCACATATTCTTCCCTTTTCTCATCTTCTTGTTGAGACATTCTAAAAATATCTTCTTTTGAATCTCTAGGCCTACAATAGGTGTGATATTTCTTAAGAAAAATGTTCTTCATTTCTTCCCAAGAAGTAATATAATTTTCTCATAATCTCATAAACCATTTCAATGTAGCTTCTTTAAGAGTAGCGGGAGAAAGGTGAAGCTTATGTGTATCATCAGTATAACCATAAGTTCTACATAAGATATCGAATTCAAAGATGAATGAATCAGGATCTTCAAAAGACATTAAATAGAAATTTGGTAAAACTGAAGGTGGAATATTCTTCATTTTTACCTCTTCTCCTAGAATTGCTCTAACATCTAAAATTGGAAATCTAAAAGTAGCTTCTTCATCATTTTCTATTTCTACATTGTCTTATCTTATGATCATATTTTCTTTTGACATCTTCTTCTCTTTTCTTGATCCAAGTCCGAGTGTGATGAAGGACCCTTCCAAGACCTTTTATTTTCGTGATGTGTTAGATTGCATTTTAAAAGAACGTAGATGAATACATCTGCATACTGTAAAGAAGAGGAACAAGACAATCATCAGCAACATAAAAACATAAGCCATTGATAACAGAGTTTGTCGAGGAGGGATTATGTCTCCGAGCCCCAGTGTCAAGATGGTGTAGGCCATTGCATTAAGTGCTGTCAATAGTGATGATGTACATAAGAGGTGATGTCACTATCATACAAGGAAAATGCCCTCATGCAGGAGTGGCTCCAAGAGATGTTCCGCTACAGGAACTCTCAGTCAAAAGGACTCCTATAATTATGACATAAACTCATGCATGATGAGCATCCCGCTAACATGGCATAAGAGGGATATCAATGCAAAACATGCATGATGACAACATGAGTATCCCATAAACATAAAACAAAGGTATCTCAAAACATAACATGACAAATCATGACAACAAATACATCACATAAACGATTCCGAGTCACATCAAGAAAGAATCATGAAAACTGTAATAAACAAGATCCCTCATTGACATCAAATAGGGATCCGTGTAGCACAATGCATAGCAAAAGAAGTACATGAACACACTGCATATACCTCAACACCAAGGGACATCTGAAGAATTGGATGTCAAACTGCTGAAGCTTTTCGTGCCATCAATCTCATGGCATCAATCGTATGGAAATGGCTACTCGCACATGAATGTTGATACCTGCATTCCACTTAGAAAAGTGGTGGAAGAATAGAATGAGAAAATGAGAAATTTAGATGTGCCATCAGATTTGTGGCGTCGAATAGTGCAAAAGCGACTGTCCAATTTTTTTAATTCTGAGAAAACAAGAATCTGGGGCTCAAGGAATCTCTTAGATTCCCCTTAGATTCCTCAAAGATTCTGCTCCATGGTTGGATTGGAAATCTGCTCCCTGCAGTGATGAAATGAGTGTTTTATATAAAATTTTCAAGCGGATTAACCCATGTGGGGTTGGTTGCTGCAATTGTTAAATATAAGTGTTTGTTGAGGAGGGGTCGAGTGGTCAAATTCCGCCCCTCCTAAAATAGGTGTGCATATAACTTAGGCACATTTATTTATTTATTTTTTAATTTTGATATGGGTCAGGCCCGCCTTGGGTGGCCCGCACAACAAACCTTGGCTCTCAAAATATGGCGGAGTGGTTTGGGTTTTGTTAAGATCCATGGGCACAATGATTGGTTGTTGGGTGCATTAATTGCTACCACATGGGGCCACCTGGTGGGGGCCGACCCATGTGGGTGATGAGCCCCATAAATGGGTAATTATATGGGCTCATTTTTCCTCCTAACTTAGCTTAATCCACCATTCTCATTAGTTTATTTCATTTTCTTTTATTATATTTATGCTAATAGAGTGAGTTGGGTTGGTCATTATGCCATAGAGTCTAATGTGTGTTTAATGTAATTTTTTGTTCAATTTTGGAGACAAAGTCAAATATTTAATGGACATTTAGCAGCAAATATTCAAAGAAGACAAGGGAGAGGATTTATAGGAGGGTATCCCCCTAATTTATGAATCTCCATTTCGAATTCGCCATCATGCAGCTCGGAGCACAAGCAGCCATATCAATGCACCAAAGAGGCAGCCGAGCAAGTGGAGGATAACTTATGTTTATCTCAACTTTTGGGAGCCAAGCCTCCCTGATTTTAAGGAAGATGTTGGGAGGTTCAGTTGTATAAGTAGAGAGGCCTAGGGCCTCATTAGGTTGTTGGAAGTTAGTCAAATTTTCGTTTTGTTGCATCTTTGCTCTTCTCAACTTCGAGCCTAATTTTGTTGATAGTTTCATGTAATCCTATTATTATTTTGATAATGAAGATGAGATCTTGTTCAAGCTAGAACTGAGTTACCTTGGAGGGCTGAAGCTCTTGGGTTAGGGCCCAATCCAAGCAGCCAAGCTCCTCTTTTTTTGTATTTATATGCTTTGTTTCAGTTTATGAATTAGTTGCTGTTAGATAGATTTATATCTTAGTTAAGAATAGGTTGCTTTTGGTAATTTAAAAGGGTTGTTTCCATTTCAGTTTGTTGTAGCAGGTTGAGCAGTGATAGGAAAAAGATAAAAAAAATCAATCAAAATAGCCTTGGCTTCCTTTCATCCCTCACGGACCATGAACTGAGGCCAAGACCCTCTTGCTACCGCAAAAACATAGATTTTCCTTCTCCATAAGATTTCTAGTGTTGCAGTTTGTTAGAAGGTTAATGCTTTGCAGTAGATCTATTTCGCCATGCAAATTTCTGTCTTTGAAATAAATTTCCTTCCATACTTTCTTTCCATGTAGCATTCTCTAGCATTTACTTTCCTAGATCAGAATTTAGACCAGCTTGATGCAATTTTTTAATTTTAATTTTATTTTTATTTTTTTATAGCTAGTTTCCTTGTTTGCTTAATCTCATGATGTGAGTTTCAGTTCCCTTGCAACAATCCTTTTCTCACAATAAGTCAGCCAATCAGCCATTGCCATTTCTCTTTGATCTATGTCCCACAGGTCACCCAAAGTCCCTCACAAATCTGCCTTAGTTTTCTGCACTTTTCTCATGAAATTTCCTTTCTTTCCTTGAACAAGTCCAACCCTGTTTCTCTTCCTTGATCCTCTTTGATGAACCTAGACACCTTAAAACATCACATTAGCCTTCAACTACCCTTTCCACCCACTTTTCCACCTTCAAAACCTCCAAAAATGCTCTCGACATCCTCCTGTAGACCTCCTGTAGATCCCCTGCAGCCTCTTGTAGATTTTCCTGTAGGTGTCTTTTTGAAGTCCGATTGCAGGAAACGCATGCAGAAGGCCACCTAGGACCTCCTAGGACCCATCCACACCTTCCTACACCTCTGCAAACTCCAAATTCATCCTCCATCGCCACCTAATCATTGTCATAGTCACAAACAAATAAATTACATGCATGACAATTTCACCTAAAAATACATAAAAATCCAAAAAGATGTTTTTTTTCTCATTTCCTCCTAGAAATAGCTTGAATAGATGTTGTTTACTTCCTAGGTTAAGTAATGGCATTCGTTTCATGGTTCTTATCTTTCTTACTACAAAAGTAGGGTAGTTGGTTAATTAGTGTTTGCTAAGTTTACCTTACATTTTAGTCTTCTTCTCCTTTCTACAAGTAGAGTAGCCTCTGTAGAGGAAGCTTTCCTTTCTTTCATCACATATAGAGATTCTTTTCGAATCCATAGAAGTTGGCTTGAGATCCTAGTGATCTTGCGCCAGTTGACCAAGTGACAGCTTGTAGTAAGAACTAGTACTTGTGTATACAACACCGTCGCTTCCAAGTTTGTTATGAACTACTGGGTTGATAAAAGTAAAGTAGGAAGCCCAAGAGTTGCAGCATTATTGTTGCAATACTAGTGCTCACCACTTTTTGGCGCCGTTGCCGGGGAAGCATCAGAGTATTTTGTGATTGCTGCTTTCTTCTATTTTCTATCGCAACCTTCTACTAAGTAGTTTATTTCAACAAAAGTAGAATAGTTGTTTCTTTCAGTTTCTGTATTTACTTGCTTTCCTTTTCAATTCTACAAATTTTGTTTTAGAAAAAGTAGAATAGTTTCTTCTTTCAGTATCTGCATTTCATTTTCTTTCCATTCCAATTCTGCAATTTCCCTTTCAACAAAAGTAGATTAGTCATTTCCTTGCTTTCAGTTTTGCATTTCATTTGCTTTCCTTTTCAGTTCTACAATTTCATTTCAGTGAGTTCATTTTAGTTAGTTGCATTTGTTGTTCAATCAATTTTAGTTTTGTAGGTACAAGAAAAAAAAGAAGAAGCAAAAACCAACCAAAAATATTTTCTTTCATGCCTCGTAGGAATAGGGATAATTCAGGAAAATGTTTTCCCAACACCCCCAGTGCTTCACACAGCCAACCTTATCTCTTCTTTGGTGGCTGCAATCAAGAAAAACCCTTAGGTAACAGCGAAACATATTTGAAGAACCTATAGGGGAAGAAGAAGAAGAAAACATTCCTCTGGAGCCAATGGCTGAAAAGATAAATGTTGGGAGCAATACCTTTTCTTCCAACTCATCCATTAAAGGTGTAATTGGAAACATGCTGGAAGACTTCAAGAGTGAGATGTTGAAGATTATTTCCATGCATATCAAAAGAAAACAAGAGGAAGCAGAGAGGGCTTTGGCCATTTTTTTCCCTAGATGCACTAGGAGGCATCCTAGGAATGAATGCCCATTGAACTCTATAGAGGTTTGTTCAATCTGTGAATAAAATCATTCTACAGAAAAGTGTTTGTCCTTGCCTGGACTTAAAGCTGTATACCAAGGGGCCGAAGGAGTCACTAAGAAGATTTATTACATAAACCAAAAGAAGCTGCATGGACCTAGACCACACCAACAGGGGATGCAAGGGACATCCCAGGCATACTACAACCCCAACCAAGTCACTTCTACACCTTCCTGGGGTCCCCCTTCTCATCCTTCCTGGTCTACACCTTCTCCTTGGTCCTTCACATCTCAATATCATGCCCAACCAACCATCCATTCATTTCAACCCTATGCTCAGCCGCAACCTTAGTGGAATGCATCTTATCAGGGGTGGAGGCCCCAATACATCTCTCTTCTTGCTCTTCTGCCTCCACCACCTGCCCAACCACAACCCCATCCACATCCATCTCAAATATACACTCCCACTCAACTACCCATACCACCATTTCCAAACCCTGACATTGAAGTAGCTCAATTACAATGCTGAGGTACAACACTTCCAAAAAACTCCTCTTGAGCTCAACGATATTCACCATAGCTCAGGAAGAGTATTGCAAAAAAGAGATTATATTGATATCATTGAAGGACCACATCCAGAACAAGAATATTCAAAAGAGAAGATCAAAGAACCATGGGCTGCACTTGATGAAGAGAAGACATCAAAATCAGAGATCAAGAGAGCTCCCTCATGGTTACCATCAAATCCTCCATGTATTCAAGAGAAAAATCAGAAAAAAGAGGAAGAAGTGAAGATCATGATAGAAGAAGACATGAAGAATGATCCAGATCAGCAAAAGGACCAAAGACATCACAACTATATTGAAATATGGTTCCAGACAGTCACTAAGTTGTAGCATCACTCTCTTCCTCAACTATGCTTGATCGCTTCAAAGTCAAATCATTTGATCTCTCAAATATGGATACATGTCAAAGCATACATTTCAAGCCTCCACATTGTTTTGTCTATCATATTGATGTGCACATGGATATATTTTAAGTATTCTTAAACTTGAAAGTGATTTTGTTTTTCAAGTAGGGTAGGGTAGAGAAAAAAGAAAAAAAGAGGAGAAAATGAAAAATAAGAGAAAGAATAAAAATATAAGGGGAAAACCTCCTTGGATGCGCCTCAGATTGTCTCATTGATTGAAAACCTTCATGAGGTGGTCAATGGGTTGGAAAGAAGATAAAAAAGGGAAAATAATAAGATCCCTAGGTGAAAACCTCCCTTGGAGGCGCTCACGGCAGGCAATTAGGGTGAAAACCTATCTGAGGCACCTTTAGTTGTTTAAAAAAAAAATTGAATTTCCAATTGTATTGCAGGTGCAAGAGGACTTCAGGAAGCAGCAGCAGGTGCCAAGGGAGCACTGAAACCAATAACAACACCTATCCTACCTTCCCTCACCTTTCTCCATCATTCTTGACATTCTTTACCTCACTGTGCTTCTTTTTCGGAAACTGTGTTTTCTACAGGAGTCCCTGTGTTTTCTATAGGAGGCCCTTGTAGAAATTACAGAGCCAGAAATGGATTGTAACAATAGTTTGAGGAATAGGGAAGCTTCATAAAGGGTTTAGAAATCCTCCTGCAGTATTCAAACCTCTCTTCCATCATCTCCAAGCCCCCATCACACCCTAAGCTCATTTTTCTTACTATCCAAAAAACCGCAGGATGCTCTGATACAAAAATACATAGAGCATAAATTTGTTTTTTTCCCTAACTTGAAAACTGTGCATCCATTTAAAAAACTATTTCATGGGAGTTGCATATGGATGATGGTAACATGCTCACGCACTTTCAGCAAATTCCAGTGCATAGTGACCAAGAAATTTGCCTCCATCACCTTCATCCATTTTTGCATTATTTCAATATCCATGCATCCATTTAAAACACTGTTTCATGGGGAGATGCATATGGATGATGGTAACATGCCCGAGTAATTTCAGCCAATTCTAGTGTACGGTTTCCAAGAAATCAGCCTCCATCACCTTCAACCATTTTTTTCTTTCTTGATATCCATGCATCCATTGACAAAAGTTTCTATGGGAGGCACGTAATGATGATGGAAACATGCTCAGAAAATTTCAGGTCAATTAAATCTATTGTTTGGGAGGTATGGACAAAACAAGTCACTATCCCATTAAAATATAGTATCAACAGCATGAGGGTGCAAATCTAAAGGTTGAAGTAGACACCTGAAGATCAGATCCAGCTAGAGGATACCTGCACAAAACAACCAACCACACATTAGAAAGCAGAAAGCATGCAGCAATGAAAATATAGGCATGCTGTAAGGAAATACAAGCATGCAGCAGCAAAAGGAGCCAAAATGCCTCACAACACATACATTCGACTCACAGGCAAGTGACTAACCCACTCCTCTGTTGCATTTGTGTAATTCAAAAATATGCATAAGCAAATGAGATGGTTAGGGTTGAACGAGAAAAGGCTGGCCACCCTCATCCAGTTGACTGTGCTCATCCGGAGATGCCACCGCACGTGTATCTAGTCAACTCACAGAAAAATCCAAAGGATAGGTAGTGGAGGGTATACAAACTCCGATGCAATGATGGGAAGTGATTGCGGGGAAGAGTCATGAGGAGTCATGATGACAAGGTAGTGGGGACCAATGGTCCAAATATGGCAACGCATCTTTTTGCTAGCTCACCCCATCACCAGAAATATCTCAAAGAAGACATAAGTACTCCTCCTTGAAACTCCTTTACCACCATTTCTTCCATTTCATCCTCGTCCACTTTGCTGAAGCAAGCTCTATACCACCTACATAGCCTCAAAACCATCATTCTCTATCAGTTTCAGCCATCCTCTTGTTATCGGCGTTCTACAGGAGTAGTAACAGGTTCTACAGGAGCACCTACAGCCAGTTCTATAGGAGGGGCAGTAAGCAATTTTTAAGGAGAAAACACAAGATTTTTGCTCGATTTATGGATAGAGGAGGTAGGTTTTGTGAATACCCACATTTATTATTAATATGTATAAGGAATGATATAGTTTTAAGGAGGAACTGAGCTTGTAGGAGAAGAGGAATTGCATAAAAAAATTCTGCTTGTTTTCTTAAAAAAAAACACAGTTTTTCTCTGTTTTCCTGTTCCTTCAAAATTCTTGTCTCCATCTCTATTTTGGGTGTTCAAAGGGGGTATAAGAAAAATTACAGGGGGATTCATGAGGAAGGATCCCACAAATTCAGCTAGGATCCATGAGCATCTCGAAGTAGTAGCCATTTTTACCAGAGAAAATTGGATGCCATTCTTTGAAAAATTTCGAGGGTTTGATGAAAATCTGGCTCAGGAGTTTGCCCTTTCTTTAGTCCCTCACTCAAGGACCCATGTCACTATTAATTTGAGGAGTCTCTCCATGGAAATCACCCCAGAATTTATCAGTAGTTTTACCAACCTTCCCCTTGGATTACCTTGGAGCAAAGATGAAAAGCCAATTGGGCAATCTGCCAAGAAAGACTTCTTCCAACCAAATGAACATCCTGTAGAAGACAAAAATAGAATTAGAAGAACAAGCATACCTTACCCTTGAGATGAGGTCAGTTACCAAATTATCAAGTATATTTCCTGTGAAGGAAGATATAACATAGTTTATGGCTATCATTTCAGACTCCTCCATGAGCTGAGATATGGCATGGACACTCCAACCCCCAGAAAATCAACATTCCCTATTTTCTCCTGCAGTCCCTTATAGACTCTAGCATTAAGTTGAAGGTAGGAGGTCAAACTCAGTTGGCTCACCATGGGTTGATTAAACTATTAGTGGAAGAAGGCCTCCATACCTTCACAATCCCCATAGCATGAACAATCTTTAGAAACATGACAGAAGAAGATGATATAAAGGCCTTCACATATGATCATAGTCCTCTTGATAGTGAGGGGGAAGAGCAACAAGGGGAAGAAGGGGAGGAAATTGAGGAACAAACAGAGGAGGAAACTAAACCAGAGGAGGAAGAAACCAAAACAGAGTAAGAGGAAGCAAAACTAGAAGAGATAGAGAAGACAAAAGGAGAGGAAAAAGGGGCATAAAAGATAGAAGCGTCTCTTAGACCCTAGAAAGAGAGGCAACAGATACCCTCACTACCCTCAACACCCCAATGAAACCAAAATAAAAGAGGAAGAGGCAAACATCAATGTCTTTTAGGGCTCAGAAAAACACAAGGATAAAAACAGGAAAATCACAGCCATCTTCAACAGTGCCTATTATAATTGAAGATTCACCCACTATCAAAGGGGAAGAATCTCCCTCTAAAACCCCCATCACATATGAAAGAGGAAGTCCTAGATCTTCCACCTGGAAGGAAAGAGTGCAACTACAGGACTCAAAAACATCTCTACAAGAGGCACAGACTATCCTATAGGAGACCCTAACTAAGCTACAAGAGACTGAAAAACTTGAGGAAAGGGTAGAAGAATAGCCTAAGGGGAAGGAGGAAACAACAGAGACTCAAGAACCTGACCCCTAGCCTAGTTTGGGCTCTTACTACAATCTTCTTGAGGGGGAAAAATCATTCCACAGAATTTGCAGTCCCACTTTTCTTTGAGTTGGAAAAAGAAAGAATAAGGAGCCACAGATGGATGAAAATCACCGAATCCAAGGGGGTAGAGGATATTGGCCACATGGAGAACAAGCTTAGAGAAATGGGCAGGGAGTTAAGTGTTGTAAGACATAGAGAGACAATCACAAGAACTCATTTGGAAACAGAAAATGAGTTGCTAAGGAGACAGCTGCAATAAAAGGAGACACAATTTTCATGCATGGCCAGTTGGTCTATGGAGGCAAAATAGTGCATAAAACCAGCAAAATCATATGGAGTATACCTCAAAGACAAATGGCTACAGTTTCAGATAAAGACTTTGGCATAGAGAGTCACAATGCCTTTCCAAGATTATTGACTATTTATGGACCTATGTGACCAAATTTCAGCAAAGGACAAGGCAAAGATAATAAAGTTCATTTTTCATAACATGGTCCTCACCGATATGAACCTATGGGACCCCAATGCTAGGCTAGGGGACTTACAACTGATGGCCATGGCATCATGGAAGAATCATGAGGAGAAAAGGGCAAGAGAAATAAAAAATTTGATGGAAAAATAGCAAAATGAACCCTTAATGATCAGAGCTAAGCCATCATACCCCATGGCTCTCATCACCACACACCATTTTATTGGAAATAATCCTCAAAGTGCCCCTAAGTATATCAATGATTAGGCTTAGGCCATTTCACATTTTGAGGACATGGAAAGATTACTTGGAGAAGACTGTGTTCATGCTTGTATGAGGAGGTGGAACACTCTCCCACATAGTCTGAAAATCAGGGAGTATCACTCCCCAACAAGGATGAAAGAAGCATTAAGGAGAGTGCCACTGTACAAGCACTCTGTGCAGAGTTTGAAGGCCAATAGGATTGGACTCAAATTGAGTCCCCCACTGCTGCTAGGCATACTGGAAGGTAGAAAAGAGGAAGAAGAACAACAATAGTGGGAAGAGGTGGACAGAAAGGCAGGATTCCATGACAAAGAAGAGGACCTCACTTTAGAAGCATGGGATGTCAGGGAAGCCATTAGGACCATCAAAGATGAGGAGATGGACTCGAGGATGAGCAACATATTCAGTAGGGGGTGATGATTAGCCCCATAAATGGGTAATTATATGGGCTCATTTTTCCTCCTAACTTAGCTTAATCCACCATTCTCATTAGTTTATTGCATGTTTTTTATTATATTTATGCTAATAGAGTGAGTTGGGTTGGTCATTATCCCATAGAGTCTAATGTGTGTTTAATGCAGATTTTTGGTCAGTTTTAGAGACAATGTCAAAGATTTAATGGACATTTGGAAACAAATATTCGAAGAAGACAAGGGAGAGGATTTATAGGAGGGTATTCCCCTCATTTATGACTCCCCACTTTGAATTTTCCATTATGCAGTTCAGAGCACAAGCAGCCACATCAATGCACCAAAGAGGCAGCTGAGAAAGTGGAGGATAACTTCAATTTATCTCAAGTTTTGGGAGCCAAGCCTCCCTGATGTTAAGGAAGTTGTTGGGGGATTTAGTTGTATAAGTAGAGAGGCCTAGGGCCTCATTATGTTGCTGGAAGTTAGTCAAATTTTTGAATTTTTGTTGCAGCTTTTCTTTGCTCAACTTCGAGCTTACTTTTGTTGACAATTTCATGTAATCCTATTATTATTTTGATAATGAAGATGAGATCTTGTTCAAGATAGCACTAAGTTACCTCAGACGGCTAAAGCTCTTGGGTTAGGGCCCAATCCAAGCAGCTAAGCTCCTCTTGTTTTGTATTTATATGCTTTGTTTCAATTTATGAATTAGTTGCTATTAGATAGATTTCTATCTTAGTTAAGAATATGTTGATTTTGGTGATTTAAAAGGGTTGATTCCATTTTAGTTTTCTATAGCAGGTTGAACAGTGATAGGAAAAAGATACAAAAATTCCATCAACAGAGCCTTGGCTTCCTTTCATCCCTCTGGGACCATGAACTGAGGCCATGAACCTCTTGCTGCAACAAAAACACATATTTTCCTCCTCCATATGATTTCTAGTGTTGTAGTTTGTTAGAAGGTTAATGCTTTGCTATATATCTATTTCGCCATGCTCATTTCTATATTTGCAATAAATTTCCTACCATGCTTTCTTTCCATGTAGCATTCTCCAGCATTTACTTTCCTAGATCAGAATTTAGACCATCTTGATGCAAATTTCTGTTTTTTTGATATAGCTAGTTTCCTTGCTTTCTTAATCATATGATGTGAGTTTAAGTTCTCTTGTAGCAATCCTCTTCTCACAATAAGTCAGCCAATCAGCCATCACCATTTCTCTTTGATCTATGTCCCACAAGTCACCCAAAGTCCATCACAAATATGCCTTACTTTTCTACACTTTTCTCATGAACATTCCTTTCTTTCCTTGAAAATGTCCAACTGTCTTTCTCTTCCCCGATCCTCTTTGATGAACCCTAGACACCTTAACACATCACCTTAGCCTTCAGCTACCCCTTCCATCTTCTTTTCTGTTGGAATTCAGAGGCACAACAAAACAATATAACACACATCAACACATAAACACAAGAATTAACGTGGTTCACCCAACCAATCTGGGCTACGTCCACCAAACATAGGCATCAGGAGTTTATTAATCAAATTGGAGATTACATCAAGAAATTCTCATAAAACCTCTCACACTCTTGGCAAACCATCCGAATGGTTGCCTGTTATATAGCATAGAGAATCTAACAGCTTATTAACTCCCTCACATCAAATATAGGAGGCAGTAACTCCCTCCCAACAACCTGGAGCTAATCTAGGAACTGAATCCCTATTGTTGTCATCAGCTGAGATTTTTCCTATTTTGTTACAAATAGAAAATCTCAACAATCTCCACCTTGACAACAATTCGCCTGATGCCCTGTTATTATTATTTTATCTTTTCTGCAAGCCAAGAGAAGCCAAACACCAGTGTAGCTTCTCCAACAAAACTGGTTTCGTGAACATGTCTGCACAGTTATCCTTTGTATGCACCTTTTCAAGAGAGACTCCCCTTTCAACGATAACCTGTCTTACAAAATGGTACTTAATTGGAATATGCTTTGATTTACTATGATAGGCCAGATTCTTAGCCAAATGTATTGCACTTTGACTATGACAAAGTAACCTGATGTTGTCCTGTAACCTACCAAACTCACCAAGCAAACCTTTCAACCAAACCGCCTCTTTGCAAGCATGAGAAGCAACAATGTATTCTGCTTCAGTAGTGGACAAAG